>CASBWL010000624.1:212500-812500 GCA_949130495.1 Sambucus nigra | reverse complement strand
AAAAAATAACCAATATGTTAATGAAACTTAAAAAACTAATTTTGTCAATTTGATTTTGTTTGAAATAAATGTACTAAATTAACTTCAATATGACTTTTTTTTTAAAGTTTCTGTTTTTTGGTTTTCAACTTAGATTAATATGTTTTCTTTAACTAAACTGAATATATATTAAGAAACTAATATATTTTAAAGGTTGTTTTTTTTTTAATAAACTTAGGTTGATATGTTTTATTATTATTTTAATAAAATTGTTGTTTTTTTAATCTTAGCTTGAAAATCAATGTTTTTTAATAAATTTGCTTCTTAAGTTGCATTTATTAATTTACTGTCATATTATAAAATAACCAATATGTGAATGAAGCTAAAAAAATGATTTTGCATTGATTAATTTATTGTCATATTGTAAAATAACCAATATATTAAAATTGATTTTCTCAAATTACTTTTTTTTTAGAAGTTATCTCGGGGGAACAAAAAAAATGTCAAACTATGTGAGAAAGTCCTCAAGGATGTTTTTTTTTTTGTAGTTTTATTTTATATTTCTTTGTTATTTTATTTTTGTGGTTTTATTAGTATTTTTTAATATTATTTTGCTCTTTTTTTTTCCGTTTCGGTGAGGCTTACGCCTCAAACGCCTCGAGGCTTACGCCTCGCCTCTCCGAGACTAAAACGCCCTGCCTCGCCTTTCGCCTTTTTAAACATTGCTCCTAACAACCACCACCAAAACACCCTTATCTCCACCTCCACCTTCCCTGTCCCTAATCCTCCATCCATTCCCACTTCACCAAAGACGGCAATGACCCAATCCACACTTGTAACTCACAAATCACATACCCACAACTCAAAGAAGTCATAGGTCACAATCACATATGACAAATTGAAAGAGATGCTCAATAATCACATAAGATTTGCATATAACCCGTGACAACAAAATAAAAAACCTAGTTTGTCAAATCAATGACAAAACCATAGGTTGACGGCCATCGTGAATAATGGTTGAAATGATTGTTACAAATGGCGGTGGTGGTTGTAGGTAGTGGTGGCGATTGTGATGATATTGTTGGTGTTGGTGGTTGTGGCAAAGTAAGTGTTTTTGCTTCGGTTTTTAAATTTGATCTTCCTCTCTTAAATCAATTTTTGTGATGGTGGAGGTAGTGCTATGGAGAAGACGGTGTTGAGAGATGGTGGTGCAACTTGTTCTTTTATGAGCAGGGCGTCAGGATAGCGTGTGACGAAGGGGGAAGGGGTCATGGGCGTTTTGAATCTTCCAATTCTTTAAAAGGTGTTAATTTCTTATGTGCCACTTTTTTAGCATATTGACAAGTGTCACTCATTTGTTGTCCCAATAGAAAAATCTTACCACGTAGGATGTCCACGTAAGCCACTCCGTTAAGTTTTTTGACGGTGGTGAGATGAAGGGTTAACATTGCATGAAATAGAAAAAATGGGGTGACATTGCAAAAAATGAAACAATCAACCTGACTTTCAAATTCACCCCAAACCTCAAGGTTAATTTTGCAGTTTCCCCTTGTTTATGGTAATAAGTTTATATAAGAAACAATTCATATTACTCAGTTGAACATATTACACATATATATTGTACCAGAGTTCAATTAAAACCTAAGACCTGTAAGCCTCAATAGCTTTTTAAAACATTGTTTTGAAGCCTCTTCTCCTCTCTCTCTCTCTCTCGTGGCCGGCTTGTGTGTGTGGTAGGTTGAAAAAAGAAAAGGAAAAGGAAGAAAGAAAACTCATTTAAAATGCAATGCTGTAAGAATTATCACTGAAATTGTTAAAAGACCATGTTTAGTAATCTACATGCTCCGATAGTCCTAAACCCTAAATATTACTTGCAAATGCACCCTACGTGTTTACTACAATTAATTTTTTGCCTCCCAATGCCCTTAGTATTGGTTTATGCTCACCTTTAGACTTTATTCCCCCAGTTACGGGATTCGTATTGTTTTAGTCCCTCTTAGGCATGGTGTATGATCTTCCTTCTGTATATAAGAAAGATAGTCAAGGTGGATGACATGGTTCTTAAGTTCTGGAATGCAACTGGGAATACCGAGTTGTCATTGTATTTTATCATGAGACGTTGGCTAGGAATTTGTTTTCTCCAACTAAGGTGGCTATTTGCTTGTGAACTTTGGGGGTGATTTATAATGACTAATAATGGATTAGTTCTTGAATAGGATTCCCCCAATGTAGCACCTCACATTACATTTTTCGTGGTTTTGAAAATTTCTGCTCATTGAGCTCCAAATTTCTAGTTTGAGCTATATTAAAACTATGAATTTGTTAAAGTAGTTTTTCTTTAGACGTTATTTAAACTATGTACTACTACCTATGTGCATCTGAGTTGTGTCTTGGGGTATTTCATACTTTCTTCCTCTTAAAATTTTGGATATATAGCCATTTTCTTTCATCTAAGGAGAGGAGATAAAAATGATAGTTGAGATTTTGCATCACTAGGCACTTGAAGGGCTGACAGCTACACTGCCTTGCACTGCCATTGTTAGTTGTCCGTGGACTATAATCATGGGTTGGACTTCGATCTTAACTTCCCTCTCTTTCCTCCCTGTCATGATGTCTTTATACCCTTATTAATCCACTCCTTTGAATGTTACCTGGAATGAGGGTCAGTCTTGTACAGGGTACAAGTACACTATACGTTGGTGGTATGCTTAGTTGGTTCACTAAATCAGATAATAGGAAGCTTTAAACCACTTGTTAGGGGTAACTTTGCTACTATGAGTATATTTCATACATTCCACCAGTATGGAAAGATTTATTAAGATGTATATAACACAGTATACTAAAAAGAATATAGAAATACCTTTTTTTTTTGTGTGTGTATATATTTTTTTGGCTGAGTGCAATCATGATCACATTACATAGGAAGTGCAAATCCCACTGACTACTCCAACATCAATTTTTGATACAGCAGTTAACGCAACCTTTTTATCATTGAATATGATTGTTGAACCATCACTTTATAATATGTCTCTGGATCATGCTCAGTGCTTTGAAATGTTTTTACTTATTGCTTGTTGCGTAATGTTCCAACCCGTGGTTCATGCAAAAAAGCTTCTTGATCTCGCGGAGTTCAAACTGAAGGAGAGAATTTCAAGGGAACCTACTCTTCTTGTTATGGTGGTAGGTGTTCCCAATGTTGGCAAGTCAGCTTTAATAAATTCCATCCATCAAATTGCGTCATCTCGCTTTCCTGGTTAGATGTTGATTCATTTTTTTGCCAGTATTTTTACTTGAATATCATTATAGCGCAGTCAGTGATCAGTAATCAATTGTTATCTGTCAATGATAATTTTATATTTTTCTTAGAGCAGGGGAAGATGAAGCGAGCCAGGGTTGGACCATTGCCCGGTGTTACACAAGATATTGCTGGATACAAGGTCAATTATTTATTTAGAAGTCTACTTTTTCTTAACATTCTCTTTCTTATGAGTTCTAGATGACTGAATTATATTATGTACCAAGAAAAATGCATCGTGGAATTTGTCTAATAAAAGTCATTTCACCTTTATTTACATGCCTAGTGTCATGTATCTGAATTCTTCTACCTTTCACCCATTTTTTTAACGTTTGTCTTGAAGTACTCCTTTATTTTAATGTTGAAATAAAAATCTTTGATGAACCACCGACAATAAGATGAACCACCGGCAATGAGCATTCTTGCTTAATTGACCAGATTGATTTGATTATTTTTCTAATACAGGCCCAGCAGGTCCTCTTCCTAATCATCCCATTCTTTTCTATGCTTTAAAACTCAAATCTTGAACATACTATTTTTATTTATTTATATTCTTTAATCATGTTATGAAGATGTCTCTTCCAGTGATTTGATTGCTAATTTTGATTTGTTATTAAAAACAGATTGCAAATCAACCTAGTATATATGTTTTGGACACACCGGGAGTATTGGTTCCAAGTATCCCAGACATAGAAACAGGGTTGAAGTTAGCTTTAGCAGGTTTGGATCTCTTTTGAAGTTTTTATCAACTATAGTTGATTGTAAATGTATTTTGAGAACAGTTGTGTGAAGTAAATCATGGAAAACAAGTCTGGGATGTTTTTTTTTTTTAACTTTTGAAAAACTATATTGTTTCACATCTGTTTGTTGGCCCAATTTTTTTCTTCTTATTAGTTGGGTGTTGAATCAACTATTAAATACAAAATTAAAAATGTGTATCCAGATAATGAGGTGATTTTCTTTTGATCCTATATAAACTATTCAAATCATATTTGTTTTATCCCAGTGTGGAATTTTCATATTAATATTCTTTTGGTCATGATTTGGCTAAAACCAATTTAATGATGATGACATATATTCCAGTTGTGATATGGGTGATGATATAGATAATTTTTGTGATGTATTGGCTTACCAAATAATGGTGCCGCAGTTGGTATTTATTATTACCTAATAGAAGTGTCAAGAAGTACAAGGTAAAAATAAAAGAGAAGTCATAGAAAGAGTCAAAATAACTAAAGCCCAAAACAGGTAGGCCTAATAATAAAATAAGTAGTACTAATATGATATCCAACACTCCCCCTCAAGCTGGAGCAAAGATATCCACCAAGCCTAGCTTGCCAATAGATGAGTGAAGCAAAGAGGGTCCAACCGCCTTAGTGAGACAATCTGCAGTCTGAGCTGATGAAGGGACGAATGATGCCTGTAGAAACTTTCTCTATGAGAAAGTGAATATCCACCTCAATGTGTTTGGTTCTCTCATGAAGAACCGAATCAGATGACAACATAATATCTGATTTGTTATCACACAACAAATCAGAAGAACCTTCATCAGTAAAGCCTAGCTCACCCAAAATCGATCGAACCCACAAGAGCTCACATATACCATGGGCCATAGCACGGTACTTAGCTTCTGCTGAAGAACGAGGAACAACCGCTTGCTTCTTACTTTTCCATGATATGAGATGAGAACCATAGAAAGTACAGAAGCTAGAAGTAGAACGCCTATCAGTTCTGCATCCTGCATAATCAGCATCAGTGAAGCAAGAGAAACCCCTTTGGTCTCCTAAAGTATAGAAGAGACCAAGACCCGGTGAAGACTTGAGATACCTCAAGATATGATGAACAACATCAAGATGGGCGGTGCGAGGAGCATGCATGAGCTGACTAACAATACTCACAGCAAAGGCCAAATCAGGGTGTTGGTCAGGTAGATGAGACGACCGACCAAACGCTGATACCTAGACGGCTCCAAAAGTAGATCCCCAGACTCGGCCGTCAACTTCATGTTCGGATCCATAGGAGTAGAAGCTGGACGACAACCAATCATCCCTGTAACAGATCAAGAGCATTCTTCCTTTG
Organism: Sambucus nigra; assembly: GCA_949130495.1. Taxonomy (NCBI): domain Eukaryota; kingdom Viridiplantae; phylum Streptophyta; class Magnoliopsida; order Dipsacales; family Adoxaceae; genus Sambucus; species Sambucus nigra. The sequence goes on along the minus strand of CASBWL010000624.1, from coordinate 807,147 downwards.
TGATAAGGAAATTCCACGACGAGATCTCGCCACCTTAATCCCCAAAAAATACCGAAGAGGACCCAAGACCTTAGAATAAAAAATTGCTCCAATGTCCTTCTTTACCTGGGCAATCCCCTCTAGATCATCACCGGTAATAATGATATCGTCAACATAGACCAAAAGGATAATGCGCCGGTGGTCGGGCTGACGTCGAATAAAGCAAGTATGATCGGACTGGCATCTGGAGAATCCCATAGAAGTAATCACCCTACTAAATTGGCTAAACCATGCTCGTGGAGACTGCTTCAACCCGTATAAAGATTTGCGAAGAAGACAAACCTTGCCCGTATACTCCCCCTCAGCCCGAAAACCGGGGGGAGGAGCCATATAGATAGTCTCAGTAAGATCTCCATGAAGAAAGGCATTCTTAATATCCAATTGATGTAACGGTCAAGAGTGAGAGGCGGCAAGAGATATAAGGAGACGAACAAAAGTTATCTTAGCAATCGGGGCAAAGGTAGTGCCGAAGTCTTTACCCGGAATTTGAGTGAAGCCACGTGCCACAAGACGAGCCTTATATCGCTCAACGGAGCCATCAACCAAATATTTAATACTAAACACCCATTTGCAACCAACAAGTTTCTGCCCCGGAGGAAGAGACACTAACTCCCAAGTACCATTGTTTTCCAAGGCATCCATCTCAGTTTTCATGGCAGCTACCCATTTCGGATTTTGGAGAGCCTCATGCAAAGACTGAGGAATAGAAATAGAGTCGAGACAACCAAAAAGGCACGATAGGACTTTGAAAGACCTGCATAGGAAAGGCGCTCGAGAATAGAATAGTTAGTGCTACAAGAGTTAGCATAACGAGCAGGAAGGCGATGATAACGAGTGGGATAACGGGACTGAAAACCAGCAAGAGGTGGGGGAGGGGGGTGGGGGTGGGGAAAAAGGAGTAGAAACAATACCCGAGTCCGTAGGAGGAGGTAGAGGCGGCCGAGGGCGACGAGCATAAACCTGCAAAGGGGGTTCCTTAGGAAGAGAGGGAGGAACATCTAATAAAGGGATAGGACGGCCACGGGAGAAGCTGGGGGTGACGGAGTAGCAGTCCTACCATAAAAGGGAGTATCCTCATGGAAGGTAACATCACGAGAGTGATACGTATGTCGAGAGAGAGGATCATAACATTTATAAGCTTTAGACATGGTAGGATAGCTCACAAAAATACATTTAATGGCGTTATCATCAAGTTTGTGACGTGAGGGGCGCCGATCCTGAACATAACACACACCCAAAAACCCGGGGTAATATAGGAAAAAGGGGGGCAGTAGGAAAGATAGAGTGGAGGTGTTTTGCCATTTAAAACTTTGCTTGGAGTGAGGTTAATAATAAATGTGGCACTGAGAAGAGCAAGGTGCCAATAAGATTTAGGAACATACATACCTCGTAAAAGGCACCGAACCATTCCCATTAAGTGACGGTTCTTACGTTCCGCCACCCCGTTTTGCTCCGGAGTGTAGGGGCAAGTAAGTTGGTGTAAAATGCCCTTTTGGTCAAGTTCTGAATGAAAAGCATCAGAAACATACTCCCCCCCATTATCAGACCGAATGTTACGAACAGTGGTGTAATTTGTGTTTTAATCATTTGGAGGAATTGGACAAATAAAGGTAACACCTCAAATTTATGTTTAAGTAAATATACCCACGTACATCTAGAGAAATCATCAATAAAAGTGACATAGTACTTATGACCAGATAGAGCAGTGACAGGTGAGGGTCCCCAAACATCAGAGTGAATAAGATCAAACATACTAGGTGCACGACTCATATGGGAAATATAACTAGTACGAATATGTTTAGATAACTCACAGGTCTCACATGTAAACCTCTTGTCTTTACAAGTTTTAGACAAATAAGGAAAAAGTAAACATAAGTACTGAAAATTGACATGTCCTAAACAGGCATGCCACAGATGCAAAGTTTGTAAGGAAACATAAAAAAACAATGGGCTCAGTGGAAGCAGAGGCACGGAGTCCAGAAACAGATGTAGTAGGGGTAGGAGGATCCCCAAAGTGGTATAGGCCATCGCGCTTATATCCCCTGCCAAAAATCCTCTGCGAACTCAGGTCCTGCAAATAGCAATATGAGGATAAGAATATGACGGCACAATTGAGATCTTTAAAGAGTTGACGAACAAAGATGAGATTAAAAGAGAGGTCGGGAACATGCAATACAGAAGATAAAGTGAGAGGGTGAAAGACGGATGTTTCCTTTGTTACAAATACGAGCAAGGGAACCATCCGCAAGACACACAGTACGACACACAGGGGTAGTGGGGGAAGTAAAAAAAGATAGCTCACCAGTCATATGAACTGACGCTTCAGAATCCAAAACCCAAGTAGGCTTAACAGCCTTAACATGAAAAGCATATGAGGTACCTGAAGCAATAGTGGCAGTGGGAGTAGAGTGCCCAAGAGAGCTCAACTGTGCCCGGAGAAGATCAATCTGAGCCTGAAGATGACTGTCATCCTTGGGAGCACAAGGAGAAGAAGAAGCGGAAGCCTCGGCAATGGCAGTAGTCCTGGGAGGGTCACCGTGTTTGGCCTTAGCAAACTTCTGCCTTAACTCGGGATGAAGTTTGAAGCATCGGTCTCTGGAATGGCCAACAACTCCACAATGATGACATGTCAGTCGTCCGTCACGAGTACGGGAACCGGTATGAGCCGCAAACGCCATTTGGTCAGTAGGAGGAGGCTGAGCCCGGGCAGCAACCTGAGAGGTCTGAGATAACTGGATACGGCGCTCCTCTCCATCCACAATAGGAAAGGCCTCTCGAAGGGGAGGCATAGGAGATGTGTTTATGATCTGAGTACAGAGAGCATCATACTCAGATCGTAAACCCATAAGAAACTGATAAGTGTGCTGACGATCCAGAGGCTGACTCAGGATAGAAACGGTCGGCCTGAGGTGGAAAGGCAGAGAGAGTCTCAAATTGGGCTCACTCCTCCCAACGGCATAATAGATATCGAAAGTAGTGAGAAACAGAGAGGTTGAGCGATTCCTGTGAGGCATGAGCGATTTCCCAATAAAGCTGGAATACTCGGGCATCATTCCGAGCGTGAGCATACATCTGATTAAGAGCCTTCCATAAGCCTGAAACAGACTCGTAGAACATGAACATAGTATAAATGCGCTCCTCCATGGAATTGAAGATCCACCCTAAAATCGTGCAACGGTCCATCTCCCATTGATTAAAAATGGTAACATCCTTAGCATCCGGTTGGGTTTCAGTGCCCAACAACCAACTAGTCTTTCCTTTCGACCCAATAAATAGACGAAGAGATCTAGACCACGAATTAAAATTTGTTCCATTCAATAATACACTAGTCACCCAATGAGTAGGTGTATGTTGGGTAGAAATGGCATCTTTCGGACCATTCAACTTGGCCATAACTTCAAAATATCCAAATATACCCCCAACAAATAGACAAGAAAGGCCAAAAAATTGGCAATGGGGTAATCCAAAAAATTCAGCAGCAAAGAGGGGAATAAAACCCACACAAATAAGGCCAAAAAATTGGCAATGAGTGAATCAATATAACTCAGCAACATAGAAAGGTATAAACCCCATAGAATCATCAAATAAAGGCAAATAAATAGCCTACTTCATGGGAATAAAATCCAACAGCAAGAGGAAATAAAACCCCCCCAAATAACAAGAGGGTATAAACCCTAGATCAAGGTTAACTTACCCAATCAAGCCAACAAAAATGAGTTGCTCTAAGTAGAGAAAGAAACCCACTAGTGTTTAGAGAATAAAACCCACAAATCCAACCAACACCTACAGCCTTAGGTCTGCCATATCTGGTAGAAGGGGTGCTGGCTAGTTGAGAACTCCGGCCAGAAGGAGGTCGGCGGCCAGACCTAGTGAGGTCGGCTGCTTGGGGCTAGGGTTTGGGGCTGCTTGGGGCTAGGGTTTGTTTGGTAGGGATGAAGTTAGGGTTTGGTTTAGCTCTGATACCAAGTTAATTTTTGTGATGTATTGGCTTACCAAATAATGGTGCCACACTTGGTATTTATTATTACCTAATAGAAGTGTCAAGAAGTACAAGGTAAAAATAAAAGAGAAGTCATAGAAAGAGTCAAAATAACTAAAGCCCAAAATAGGTGGGCCTAATAATAAAATAAGTAGTACTAATATGATATCCAACAGTTATCAATTCATGCTTTAGCATTCTATGTTGAATTGATGATGCTTCAATTTGCAGCACGATACAATCTCCCGCTACACGTTGAATTGACGAGGCTTCAATTTGCAGCACGATAAACTCTCTTGCCACACGTGCATTGTGCTTAATCCGTAACCAATAAGGATTCTAATTGCACAAGTATTCTACCAAATATTGAATGATGTGTAAATTGTTAGCTTCGGAATATGAGATTCCAGTTGAGTTCAAATTGCATTCAGAGTCTTGCTATTAAATTCTGATTTTAGCTACATGGTTCAAATCAAAGATCGAAACCGCAGTGAGCCGCTTCGGTTGACTTTTTTTTTTCCTGATCCAAAACCATTACTCGTATCCACATATTAGTGAAATCCAATGTTTAAAATATCACTCGAAGCGTACGGCCTAAGGCGGGCCTTAGAAACTGTATTTATTTATTTTTAATAAAAACTTTATTTTTGAAAAGAAATAAAGAAAAAAAACATAAAAACAGAATGATGTAGAAAAAAAAAACATAAATAAACATGCAGTTTTTATAAACACAAGCACAGTTTTTTTAAAAATAAAAATACGGCCCTGTTTGGTTGCAACTGTAATTATGTTTTTAGTGTTGAAATACAATTCTGGTAAAAGTTTGCATTTGACATACCTGTTTTTAAATACTGAATTATAATATATCTGTGTTATAATCAAGTTTTTCAGAAAACAAAACATGTTTTCTAAATTCTGTTTTTTATTTTTCAATTCAGAATTATTCATTCTTAATATTTTTATGCATTTATACCTTAATATATAATATACATACATAATACATTAATATATATATGTGTGTAATTCTTATAAATAAAAAATACATATGTACACGTACACAAAATTACATATATTTATATTTAATTTAATTATAAAATATACTAAGATCTGTATGTTAAATAATTTTATTTATAGATACATGATATATATAGTTTTATACATGTATTATTAATGTATAGAATAATATAAAATATACATATAGTACATATGTATTAAAAAATATTATCAATTCACGTATGTATATAATTTTATTATGAATTATACATCCAATATCATAATATATCATGTGTTTTTATGTACATGTAATGAGGTATGTTGGAGAGTTTGACTATATCTCTACTACTTAAAAAGAGGGAAGTTCCTCTTCAAATCTCAAAGTACTAAACTATCCTCATTAAATTAACATTTCCTATCATACCCTTAATATTAGTCTCACACATTCATTAAATTAAAATCATTCCATGAATTAACTTGATACGTTCTCTCTCCTAATACATTCATCTAACAAAACTTCCAAATATATTCATCTTGAAACCCTAGAAATCAAAAGTCAGCTGCCCAAGTTCCTCCATCTTCCCATCAGATTCATATTGCGTAGTTTCTTCATTGTTGTTGCTTCTTGTTCAAAAAACAAGGTCAATACTCCTAATTTCCTCTCTAATTTTTTACTCATTTTTCATTTGCCATCAAAAGTATGCATTTGTTAATTTGAAAGCAAATACATAATTTTTGTAATTATATCTATCTCATTCATGAATGCTGTCTCTCTTTTGTGCTCAGATTTTGTATTTCCAATTTTATTGTTGTTCTATTCATGTTTTATAATAATTCTAAATTCAATGTTAATTTCAGAAAAATTATATATATTTTTTTAAGTTAAGGAATTACTAAGTTCACACCTTATTAGATTATTGTTTTTTATGCATTCATATGTATTTTCCAATTGGACATATTTGTATTCATGTTTATTTCTTAAAGATTCTAAAAATTCTTAAAACACTCCAATTACTTTTTAAAAGACAAACTTGCCCTTTGCTCTAAAGAGCAAACAAATATTTTTTTATTTGTTAATTTAAAAAAAAAAGGTATTTTAAACTGTTTTTTAAAATTAAAAAATAACTGTTTTTTATAAAAACTGTTAAAAAAAACTGTATGATAGTTTTAAAAACCCTTTTTTATTTAAAAAAACTGTTATAATACTTTTATAGAAGTTTTTTTTAAGATAGATTTAAAAACTGTTTTTTTTTTCAAAAAAAAAATGTTTTTTACATAAAATTTGGAAAAAAAATTAACAAATTAAAAACTGTTTTTTAAATTGAAAATTGTTTTTATAACTGAACACGACTCAAATAAAAGCAACTCGACACAACACGACACGACAATTTTCGACAATTTTTTTTTTAACCAAACATGAATACGATCCTAATAAAAGTGACACGACACAACATAAAATATTATTTTTTTACAAAACATGAACACGACCCAAGTAAAAGTGTCACGCCACAATATATGTTATTTTTTTAACCAAACACGAACCTAATCAAAATAAAAATGACACGACACGACTCAAAATCTTATTTTTACCTATAAAAGTAATATGACACAACACGAAATCTCATTTTTTTACCAAATACTAACACAACCCACTCAAAATGCAACAGGACAAGTGGGTCGTGTTCGCATTTCGTAAAAAAAGGGATTGTGTGTCGTGTCATGTCACTTTCATATGTTTCATATTCATTTTACGTAAAATTAAGATTTTGAGGTGTGTCGTGCCATGTCGTGTTAATTTTATTTTGGTCGCGTATTATAAAACATTTTAAATAAAATGTACAAAAAAACAGTTTTAAATAAACAAATTTTTAACTGTCTAAAGATTTTATTTAAAATAAAATCTTTAGGCACTTAAAAAATTGTTTAAAACTGTTTTTTTTAACATTTTATTTAAAATGTTTTATAATACCGCTGACGCGTACCAAGATACTAAAAAAATTGTCCCCGCCTATGCGTACCGCTGGCGCAGACCATTTTTTTAAATAGTAAAAAGATTATTTTTGAAATTCCTCTGTGTTGGAATTTTTTCACACCGTATGGTTCAATGTATTCATTTTGTCTCTCTACATACATATATTCTTCTTATTAAGTCTTGCGTCGGTTCCGGTTGTAACTCTCCAACTAAGAAAAACATAACTTCCAAGAACAACCAAATAAGTGAGCAAAATGAGTCCAAATTACCTTACTGAAGCTGCAATTACATGCCTTTGTTGAATTATCTTTGTCAACTCAAACACACACTCTAAACTGTATCTTTAGCATCTTTAGATACATAGTGTTCAAAGAATTTCAGTTTGTTCTTCCCTGCTATTAATATTTAGTACTGAGTGTCACTTATTTAGTTCATGGTTTATGGATACTTATAGAATACATTGCACTTATTCAAGTACCATAATTTTTTTTAATTTTTTAAAATTAATTTACAATTGTTGTTTTCAATTCATCTTATTGTTGAGTAAATTGTTTTAATGTCTTGGAAACTTAGGTTTGGCCGTACTTATTAACCGGATGGATTCTCTTTGTTATTTTATAATTTCTATTCAATGAACATGAATGCAGTTTCTCTGTCTCACGTAATTTATCTTTGAGAGTTGTTGTATTGATATGTTAAGATTGATAATCCATCCATCATATATGTAAATGTAATGACTAAAAAGAACTAATGCCCTGTTTAACTTCATGATGATGATTAAGTAATTCAACATTTGGGTATCAATTCCTCACGTAGCGATTTCCTTATAAGGATTGACAATGGGACGGAAGCATCAACACATGATTAGGGCCCCGAACAGTCTCTCATTGACGTTATCTTCCCATCATTAAATATAAATGCCAACTCGATAAACTTCTTGACAGATCGAGCAATTCTTGCAACAACAAACGAGCACGTAGACTCACTCAATGATATGATGATTGATATGTTCCCCGGAGAATTGAAGACATTAAATAGCTTTGATGAAGCTGTGGATGACACGCACAACTATTACCAAGAATTTTTTTTAAATGATTTGATACCGAATGGATTGCCACCACACTCATTGAAACTTAAACATAATTGTCCAATCATTCTTCTACGCAATATAAATCCATCAATTGGATTATGTAACGAACCAAGAATGTTGTACAAAGGTTCTTCGGATAACTCATAAACTTGAAGAGGAAGAAGAACCTTTGAATCCTAACAAACGTCAAAAGCAACATATTTAAGCATTAAATTTTCAGTTTTTAGGATTACACACTGTTTTTATCAAATGTCATCTTTCAATAACTGTGATTTGGAATTTTCTTGCTGAAGTTTTTTTTAACTTCTTTTTTTTAATGATATTTCCCTATAAATCATTTCAAGCTAATTTCATTGTGATATATTTATTCGGATTATATATAAATACATGTTTATGTGTATTTCTTCCTGCTTTTGAGTAGGGAGTTTCGAGTTCGTTTGTAATAGATTTAGAGTATTCACAGGAATATCTTGTATAGTTTACAGTTGAATGGAGGTTTGGTTTTTGAGGTAATGATTGATGCTTCGTACTAGGTACTTTATGTTATATTCTAACAAAATAAATTCTACGTAATATGTTGCAAGTATTTTTATTACTTTGTCCTTCATAAATTTGCAGTGGAAGATTAATATCTAAAAACGGCCACACGTGCAACGCACGTGGGCACAATTAGTATATATAGACATTGATACATAATACAAATGTATGCTTAGATAAATAAAGATATATATATATATATATACACACACATACACACACACACATTATATAATATAAATATACATGTTTGCCAATTTTGTCAAATTTTTAGAAACTGAATTTAAAAACAACTTTACCCAACGCGCACAAATATTTATAAGGGTTTTTTATCAATTAGTCTCGTTTACCAAGTATGTAGTTCAATAGGTCCTAACATTTTTTTTTTGGTCCATCAAGTCCCATGATTTTTTTTTTGTTCCGATAGGTGCTATTTGTAAACATACATTGAATATTCACTATATGTACAAATAGGACATATTATGGAAAAATGTTGCGATAGGATCTATTAGGAAATGTCCCATGTAAATAGGATTTAATAGGAAAATCCCCTATTTATAAACACAAAAAACTGAATTTTAAAAATGTATTTAAAAACAATGTTTAAATCGAGTTTTCTGAATACATAACCAAACAGGAACAGTTTTTATAAATAAAAAATACAATTTAAAAAAAAACATTTTTTTAAAATGTTTTTTTCTATATTTTTTCTGTTTTTTTCTTTATTTGTTTTGAAGAGTTTTTTTTTCAATTATTTAATAGATTTTGACACGTCAAAGCAATTGGTTGTTTTAAACAACTAATCATTCATAGGGTTGACCCTGATGCCATGTAGGAATTCTGTTAAATTGTTCAACGGATGAGTAATTGCTGTCCAAATTTGTTTAAAATTAGAACGCTGGGGTTAACATTGCAAAAATTGAAAGTAGTGGTCTAAAGTTCAGAATCACCCAAGGTTAAATTTGCAATTGACCCTATTTTTTTTTTGTAAAGTTGAGGCTTACGTGACAAAATGACTCGCTTCCGCCTTGTGCCCTTTTTAACATCGGTGAAATCAGCTCGATTTGTCTTGATTTGATGAGCTTGATACCGGAATGGCTGAATTATCACCGATTCGCCGAGTCAATTCGTTAGTCTCGAAATCCTATTATTTTTTATTCTCAAAATAACATATCATTTTGTCTCTGATACTGAGTCAAAAACTGGACAGCTAAGTCTTTGTACAAAAAACTGTCTTTGAACCTCGTGTACCTTATAGGTGTTTACAGCGTACTTAAATGCTGATGCAGGATCAGTGAAGGACTCGGTTGTAGGCGAAGAGCGTATTGCTCAGTACTTGCTGGCAGTTTTAAACACTCGGAGCACTCCCCTACACTGGCGGCATTTGAATGATAGAAAGATGGGGGGTAGCATCCCAAATAACTCAGATGACACGCATGAGTATAATCTCAAGGATCTTCTGCCAAATAGGCGGAAACCCCTTAATGCTTCTGTTGTGCACTACATTGAGGTAACTTTATGATCAATCAATTTGTGTCTTCTAGAACTCAAGGATTGTAGTTGCTGTAAATGTTAATTCTTCGAGCGACGCTTTCCCTAATCTGATATTTAAATTCAGTTTTCTTCATCATCTTTAGAATTTATTCTCGGAAACTTTCCACATTACATTATAAAGTAACAGTCTGAGTGGCACAGAAAGAAAACGCACAAAACCAACGTAAAATCTCTCAAATATATTCACTTACCCCTAAAGAGGCTATTACATCAATATATATATATATATATCATAGTTGTCAAATCAAGAATCGTATCGTGAATCGTTTATCCCCCGAATCGCGAATCGTGAATCGAATCGGTTGAATCGGAACTAAGTGATAAAAATGTAGTAAAACATACGTAAATGAGATTTAACACTATCGAATTGGTAATTAAGCATAATATGACAAAAAACTAATCGTATCACATGATAATATACCAAAATATATCACAAAAATTAACCGTAGCACATGTTCTCATTCATTTTAAGCTTAAATATGTATATATATATATATATATATCATAAAACAGCCTACATATTAATTTAAAACAATAAAATAAATACTAAGATTAATTTAAAATAGTAAAACTGTACAACAAATACTTCCAAAATTTTTAAACAACCTACCTACTAAGATTAACAATATTAAATTTAAAACAGCCTACAAAATTACAACCATATTAATTTAAAACAATAAAACAAATGCTAAGATTAACTATAAAACAATATAAATTTACAACAACAAAACAAATATACATTCAAAGATTTTATAACAAATACAAAGGTTTTATAACAAAAAAAAAGCAAAAGATAGAAGAAACTCAGCCAAGAGAATAGACAAGAATAGACAAGAAAAGTCAGTTGATAATAACCGAGCCAACATAACACGTTTTTCTCTAAAACTCAGTTTCTTAACGGTATCCTTTGTTTTTTTTTTTTTTTTTTAATTTGTTTTATTAAAACACACGTATGGTTATGAGGTAAAAAAATCGCGGGAAAAAAAAATGAAAGTGAATTGGGCTTGAATTGGACCCAAATCGGATCTGAATCGTAAGATTCGAATCGTGAATCGCCAATTCAGTCCGATTTTTTAACCCTATACGATTCTCAACTCGATTCGAATCGTTTTATGTGAGAATCGAATCGTACGATTCGAATCGAATCGTATGATTTTGACAACTATGATATATCTACATATACAGTCAGGTTCTCCAACATACCTTCTAGCAACATACTTATGAACATACCTATTTTATTAAAATAGTAAAAAAAAATTGTCAGTTTTTTTACCTATTTTTTAAAAATAACAAAACACATTATTTTGAGCTAAATATTTTTACAGAGGCACACTAAAAAAATAATTTTGAGTTGATATTTTTTATATGGGTTCATGATATTTCAGTGTGCTCCTGTAAAAATTTTTAGCTCAAAATAATGTGTTATGTTATTTTTAAAAAACAGGTAAAAAAGCTGACAGTTTTTTTTTTACTATTTTAATAAAATAGGTATGTTTATAGGTATGTTTAATGAGGTATGTTGGAGAGCCTCACTATATATATATATATATATATATATATATTGTTAGGGTGTGTTTGGTACCATAGTTTTATATTAAATTTGGAATCTATGGCATTTTATCACTTTTTGTTAGTGTTTGATACAAGTGATTATAATGGTTGGACAAAGGCCATATTTATAGGCTAAGTTATCTTGCTAGTCAAGATAACCCTAGAGGGCAAAATGACTATAGGGGATGGCACTTCAAGAATATTCCAACGGAATATTACCTTCAAGCAAAAACACTACTTTAAATTAAAAAATATTCTAAAAGAGGTACAAAATAAAAATGTACAAATAAACAAGGGAGTTTGAGAAAAGGTCCTTGTAGTGCTCAAAGTGTATAAAAATAGAACAGTCCATATAATTTTATAAATTTAGTCCCTGTACTAAAAATCTCATGAAAAATGGTGAAAAATAATGTCGCTGGCGCGGACCAAAAAAATAAAGGTATTGTACCACAGGGACTAGATTTATAAATGCTATTGTACCACAAGGACTAGATTTATAAACTTGAAAAGCATTGTCCTAAAAATCCAAAAATAGGAAGGAACGTGACCTTTACCTTAATTCTCTAAATAAACAAATTGCAATGAAGCCCTTGGGATCCCACATACACACGACTCTCCCTCACTTAAAAAAGCTTGTTACGCTCTCGAGCGTGGAAGCTAGTGGAGAGATCATTAATGGTCTCATAAACATTGTTGTGCTCCCCCATTTGAGATGGAAGTCGTCCATGAAAATGCGGTGCGTACTGTTTAAAAATAGACGAGGGAGATTAGTCAAAAATCCCAAACATGGACAAAGAATAGGGACTCGGACCATAATAGAAACCAATTCACCAGCTCCTTGGAAGGGGGCCAACGATGCCAGTCAAGAGCCGAGCCACCCGATGATTATCCTCCTCAATGCTAAGCCTGAAAACAAATCTCTAAACGTGCCTTAAACGCATCCCTGAATTGGTCCGCATACTCCGGATCAAACATGTCTACCTAAAGCAACGAGACAATCGCAGGGTAATCAATTGATGAAACTTTTAGCAAAAGTGAGTGCGAGTTTGAACAAGTCTCTGATACAAAACTCAATTTATTCTTTCCCCAAGATGGGAAAGATCAAACACCTTAGCCTCGATGTCTGAGTAACCAACAATCCTTGACGAAGATGTAGAACAAATCTCCAATATAAAGCTCAGGGTGGTCATCAATAACCACCAATTGACTCGAAATATCGATCATAGCCACATGAGTGGTGAGATGGTCGTCAGACATAACACTAATATCGAAGATCACAATGTGCAACTTCCTCGCTAGATTTGTGGCGCTCGTCTAACTCTGTCTACACTCACGCTCAATCTCCTTGTATTCTGCTTTCAAAGCACCAATTGCTTAATTGCAGTTAATTATCCTTGGACGACATTACTCGTAGCGATTGGCCTCATTACACATGAGGCTCGGTCATTCTTCCACAACTCGATCTCATGCGTGATACGAAGGGCTCAAGAAGCTAGAGCTAAAGGGTTCATTTGCATATTTTAAAAAGTTGTGAGAAAATAGGATTTCATATTGCTCTCCAAATATACGCTATTGGGATGGGAGAGTCAAAATTAAAATTTCAGAAGTTGTTTGGGAACATTGGGGGTAAAAGGGTAACTTTGTTGGGGGGTGGATTGGAGTATTGTTGAAAGTTTAAGAAGTGGTTGGGGATGTGATCTTTAGAAGGGAGTTGTGAGTCAAAAGTTTCAGGGGACTTCTTAAATACATGAAAGTCGAGGATTGTAAGTGAGTAGTGGTAATAAGAGAGAGGGGTAGGGCGGTTAGATGGGGTTACCTTGAATTGTTTCTTTTGCTGTTAGGGTTGGTGCCCTAACTTTGACGATCGTGGCAACAACATCTGAGTCTATCGGAACTTAGATACAGGTATAGGTACAAGTCATAATATTCCCTTGATTGTTCCTTTTGGTTAGAGGTTTATGTACTCTCTCGAATGAGTGATCTATGCACACCCAAGATTCAAAATGGGAACGACCTAAATAGATAACAAGAGAATACAAACTAAATGCAAAGTAATGGGAAAGTACGAGAAAACAAACACCAACAAGCACAAGACAAGATGTACCCGTTTCATCAATATTGCTATGTCCACGAATCAATCAACAAAGGTTACAACTCATTCAAGCTCAAAAATCCTCTTAATGTGTATACGAGAGCAAGAGCAACCAATGCAATGAATGATTACTCTAAAGCTAGGGTTTAAAGCCCTAAAACGTTATATTTATATGTGGAATATATTTGTGTTAAATTCCCCAAAATACCCTCAACTAAAACCAAGCATTTTCACAAATCTAGTCCGCTTCGTTGCAGCGACGCCGGTCTCTGCAGTGAACCTCCTTCGTTGGTCCCCCCTTTCCAAAAACGGTCTACGCTAAAAAAACCCTGGAAGAAACCGCGTTAAGCGAAACCACTCCTTCGCTGCAGCGAGTCTGTTGATGTTGTTGCAATTCCAAGTCAATTCCCACAAATATTCACCTTGGCGAACGAATACTGCAGCCCCATACGTCAACTCATTCATCAAGGAACACCACCATCAACAAAGTCCCGAATAGCCTAAAACAATGTAGAATATTGATCAAAACCTTTGTTAACATGTCAGCCTCTTTGGTGCCAGTTTTTTTCAAAACTACAACAACTTCATCGATAACCTCCCGTATGAAAAGAAACCGAACATCGATATGCTTTGTCCTCCCATGATGGAATTGGTTCTTAGCCAAGTGAATAGCACTTTGGCTATCACAATGCACCTCCACACAATCTTGTATAATCCCCAAATCATCAATAAGACCTTGAAGCTATAGGGCCTCATTCACGACTTCCTTTGCAACTATATATTCTGTCTCTGTAGTAGACAAAGCAACCATGGCCTGCAACATGGACCTCCAACTCAGCGGACCACTAGCTAATATTAAAAATACCTCGTAGTCGACCGACGTTTGTCCAAATCGCCTGCATAGTCTCCACATACCCATAAACACGTGACTTCCCCACCGTTGGTACGCAAGTTCCACATCAAGCGAACCTCCTAGATATTGCAAATCCACTTTACCGCGTTCCAATGCTCTTTGCTCGGATTTTCCATATACTTATTCACCACGCTCATTGTTTGAGCTATATCCGGCCGGGTACATACCATGACATACATCAAGCTACCCACCACACTCGCATACGGAACTTGAGCCATATACTCCACCCTCTGTTCTAAAAGGCCCGCCTAGGCTCCGCCTAGGCCCGCCTAGGCTTGAGGCTCTAGAGAAACGCATCGCCTACGCCTTATTACGCCTTATTCTTAGTAAATGAGGCTCTAGAGAAACGCATCGCCTACGCCTTATTACGCCTTATTCTTAGTGAAAGGCTTAAGGCACACTTTTTGAAAAAAAACAAAGGATTAGTTGACAAATATTGGTTATGGAGCATGAATGTGAGAAAGATGGCTACCAAACATATGGATATATTTTCAAAATTCAAGGTATGTACTATTTTATTATATTACTAGCCTTGGAATAATTAAAATAATAAAAAAAGGACAAACGCCTTTTTACGCCTAGGCTCCGCCTAGGCGCGCCTAGGCTCCTAAGGCTTGAGGCTTGACCTCTACGCCTCGACCACGCCTCGCGCCTTTTAGAACCTTGACTCCACCTCATCCTCGGTCCTCGGAGCCATCATAGCCAAAAGTTTGAAGTGTGCAGCCAAGGGAGTACTATTCATAGGCTTTGCATCCTGCATCCCGAAATGTGCCACAACCTGCTCAAAGTATGGCCTTTGTGTAAAGCTCAACCTTTCCTTCTTCCTCTCTCTACTAATCTCCATACCAAGAATCTTCTTAGCTTTACCCAAATCTTTCATTTCAAACTCTCGGCTCAATTGAGCCTTCATCTTGTCCATTTTCACCATGCTCGAATAAGCAATGAGCATGTCATCAACATACAAGAGTAAATAGATGAAAGTACCTTCCTTGAGCTGCTTGAAATAGACACAATGATCAAAATCACTCCGTGTGAATTTATGGCTCACCATAATAGTGTCAAATAGCTTGAACCACTGTCGAGGAGATTGCTTCAACCCATACAAAGACTTCCACAATTTTCACACATGATCTTCCTTGCCAACAACCTTGAACCCTCTAGATTCCCGTGCAAGAATGTCGTTTTGGCATCGAGTTGTTCAAGCTCCAAGTAAAAAATGCGCCACTGCAGCCAATAGCACCCGAATGGAAGTGTGTTTCACCACCGGAGAGAAAACTTCATTGTAATATACACCTTTCTTTTGTGCAAACCCTTTAGCTACCAACCTTGCCTTGTACCGAATATCACAATTTGGAGGCCCATCTTTCTTAACATACACCCACTTGCAACTGATAGTCTTTCTTCTCTTTAGGCAACTTCACAAGCCTCCAAGTTTGGTTTTTGTGAAAATAATCAATCTCCTCACCCACGACAACCTTCCACTCATTACGATAAGTACCACTCATCGCCTCACGATACGTGATCGGTTCATTACCATAATTCAATAATGTATAAACAACTGTGTCATCATCGAAGCCATATCTCCTCGTGGACTTTCAAACTCTAGGTTATTTTCTGCTAGCCAAAGATGATTGTTCTTCCAGTTGTTGAGCAGGTACCTCTTCCAGAACCTCTTCCTCATCACTTAGAGAGTCAATCGGAGTTGTCACCTCCAATTGCACCCTTTCGCTCTCATTTTCCACCGGAGAATCATCTTTCTCTACCTTTGAGCATAAACGCCTCATCAAAAGTCACATCCCTACTTACCACCATCTTCTTGTCTTCGGCACCATAACTTGTATCCCTTGACCTCACCGCTTGAACCCATACAAATTGCTTTTCGAGCTCTAGAATCAATTTTTCCCTTACTAACTTGAAAATAGGTCGGGCACCCAAAAAAATGCACTATATCAGAAGTAGGATGTGAACCCGATCAAGCTTTTATAGGAATCTTTTAGTTAACTGCGATAGATGGCAAACGGTTGACAATGAAGCACGCATAGGATAAAGCCTCCGTACAAAACCTCTTCGGCAAGCCTACATTGGATAACATACACCTACTTTTCAAGTAAGGATCGGTTCATCTTCTTCGCTACTCCATTTTAGTGTGGTGTTTTTCGGACCATACAGTGCTGAACAATACCCTCCTCCTCACAATACTTCAAGTAAGGATAATAGCGGTATTCCCCTTCGTTATTTGACTTAAGAATCTTGATCTTCTTACCGGTCTGATTCTCCACCATCTTCTTTCATTTAAGAAACACCCCAAAGACCTCATTCTTGTGTTTCATGGTGTAGACCCAAGTCTGCTAAGATAGTCATTAATGAACGTCACAAAGTAGCGATTACCTCCTTAAGAGCATTCGTAGTGGTGATACTATCTTCCAAAAAAATTTGTTGTTTTGCAAACTCGTATGGCTGCAGTGGTGAGTTAAAGTCTACAAATTTTGTAGTTGAATCTGTAAGGGTTCTCTAAACTTGCTGAACGCGTACTTAATCTGTAAGGGTTCTCTAAACTTGCTGAACGCGTACTGAATCTGTAAAGGGCTCCTACGAATTTTATTTGTTCGTAGGAATTCCTACGAACAAATGAAGTTCGTAGGAAGTATAAATAATAATTTTTAATATATATTTGGGTTCTTACGAACAACATTTGTTCGTAACATTTCCTACGAACAAATGTTGTTCGTAAGAAAAATGTTTTTGAGTTCCTACGAACAAAACTAGTCCGTAAGAACTATTTCTTCAAAACCCTTTACTCACTTGCTTGTCACCACTGTGCAACTGTTGACAGGCGAAAGGTAAAAGCCCCTTTTAAATTTGTATCTTTGCTTATTGAGAGCATCCACCATTGTGGATGCTCTAAGATGGTGCTTTCGAAGGATCCTAAACATCCGTGTGAACGTAATCAAGTATGCCCTTCATGCAATGAATCGTTGTGCCAAACTTGACCCGTGTTTGCTTCCCAAGCACGCAATGCTCACAAAAGGCCAACTTGCAACTCTTCGTACCCTTTAGCAATCCTTGCTTACTCAACACTGTTATGCTGTCCCAAATGCACATGTAAAAGCCTAGTGAAATGCGGCTTTGCCTCGTCTTTGTCATCAACAATCAAGGCATGACATGCTAACGTGCTTCCTTGAAGAAAATAAAGGTTTCCCTCCCGTCCTCTCATCACCACCAAGGCACCCAAGACAACCTTTAGCATTCCGCCCTCAAGTACAATTTTCACCTTTTGGAATATAAAGCACCAAAGAAATCAAATTCTTCTTCAACTCCGAAACATACCGAATAATCGTGAGAGTCCTAGTCACTCCATCGTGCATCTTCAATCTCATTGTGCCAATACCCTTCCATCGACAACATGATCATTTTCCATAAAGACTTTACCTCCATCCACCTCCTTAAAAGTATAGAACAAATCTCTATCCGGGCACCTGTGGTAAGAGAACCCCGAGTTAAGAATCCACTCGTTTGAAGAGCTTTTGGTAAAAAAACTATCAACGTACTCCGAAGTGAGAGAATTGGCGGATTCTGCAACCGGTATCTTATCGTCTCTTGTCTTTAGCTTAAGGCAATCCTTCTTTAAATGCCCCTTCCTTTTGCACTTGTAACACATGACATTTGTCCTAGACTTGGACTTAGAGCTTCTGCTTCAGCCTTGCCTTCTCTCCTCGGTCATACTTGGCGCAACTAACGTATCGAACTGAGAATCACTCTTCTCCTTCTTTCGCTTCTCACTATCCAACAATGCCGTAAGGACATCATCGTATGATTCGTATTTCACTCCCTCCTTCCCATATATCAATGTGATGCTCAAATGCTCATACGCATCCAAAAGTGAATTTAGAAGTAACAAAGCTTTATCTTTATTCATCAATATCAACATGTAAGCTTAATAAATCAGAGACAATTTTATGGGTCATTTAGACTTTAATACATACTAATTTCGAATTTAGACTTAGATACATTTTAATTTAAAATTAGACTTCGCCTAAAATCTTTAAAAAAAAACTGTCAATTGATAGACACGTGGCGTTTTTAATTAAAACTAATTTGAAAACCTTAAAAAATTACTAGAAGAGAATTCAAAGAATAAAAAAAAAAATTAAAACACAAACACACAAAAGTCGTATCTACTCTCTACTACCAACACCACCTCCCTCCACCCACCCAAATAACCACCTCACTCTACCGCCAACACTACCCCATCACCGCCTCTCCCTTATCCTCACCCCAACTCGTCGGCGCCTACAACCACCACCCACCAGTCGTCTACCTCCATCACCTCATCCCCCTTTCGGAAAACCAATTAAGGATGAACCTAAAGCCTAGTAGACCTTCGTCGATTTAACCCAAATGGAACATACAGAGAACTATAAATGGTGGTTGGGAAAAGACAAAGTTTTGTTTAATTTCAATTTTGTTGAAACCCTGATCTGAGATATATAAGTTGCAAACCTTATGAATCTTAGATTTGTGGAATCAAGGGTTTTGAAAGGGTGAGAAATGAGTATAAAGTTGAGAAAATGGTTTAAGTTTTTGGGAGAGCCTGTGGCATACGTGATTGGAGGATGTAGGGTGGAGGTCGTGCCTGGGTGGGTTATGCGGTGGGATGGGTAGGGTGGTGTTGCCGGAGGTGGGGGTTGTTGGGAGGGGAGGGTGTTTGTTTTTTGTTTTTCTATTTATATATATTTGATTTGATTTTTTTAAAATTTTAGAGATTATTTAGATTTTTAATTCATTTTAATTATATTATTTTTTAAAATGACACGTGCCGGTTAATATTGACACTCCCTTGACGGAAAGTGGACAAAGTCTAATTTTTAAATTAAATTGTATTCAAGTCAAAAATCGAAAATTCGTAATGTATTAAACTCTAAATGACCCAAATTTTATTAAACTCATCCAGATTAGAGTCATCGACATACCATCAATATAATCAAAGCAGAACAATTTCTTCTTGAGATAGAGACGATTCTCTATGCTCTTCGCCATGTATTTATCCTCTAATTTCTTCCATATTAACTCCGTCGATTCTTTCTTCATGACATAGTATACCACATTGCATGAGATTTAATCAAATTCTGCTACACGCTTGTAAGTCATACTCTCTCCAATTATTCTCCAACATTCCTCGAGCTTAGCCGAAATGCCTCTCAACGCCGTATGAAAACCTTGATGGCTTAACATATCTCTCATTTGATATTGCCATATGCCAAAATTAATGGATTTACCATCAAACTTTTCCAAGTCAAAATTTACCGTTGACACCTTTGCAACCTTAGATCTTGACATTCACTAATCTCTAAAACGAGTCTTCAACAAGAATCAACCGGGTCAAGGCCAAAATTCCACTTAGGAATTTTATCAAATATCTTGGATGCACACAAAGTAAAGGCTCTACAAGCCATGAGAAAGTAAGAGAAAACAAACACCAACAAGCACGAGGCAAGCTGTACGTGGTTCACCAATGTGGCTAAGTCTACGGAAGATGACTTTCTTTCTTTGATTCAATCATTAAGGGTTACAACTCACTCAAGCTCACAAATCCTCTCAATGTGTATACAAGAGCAACAACAATGCAATTAATGGTTGCTCTAAAACTAGGGTTAAAAGTCCTGAAATGTTCTATTTATATGTGGAATACATTTGTGTTGAAAACACCAAAATACCCCCAATTAAAACCAAGCATTTTTGCAAATCTGATTCGCAGGCGTCGCTGCAACGAGCTTCCTTAGCTGGTCGTCCCTTTCCAAAAGCGGTCTATGCTAAGAACCTTCGGAAGAAACTGCGTCTAGCGAAACCACTCATTCGTTGTAGTGAGTCTGTTGGTGCTGTTGCAATTCTGACCCAATTCCCACAGTTCGTTCGCAGTAGATCGAGTTGTCGATGGCAGTTTAGATTTAGAAGCCCTAATTAGGATTTGTGGGTTCGACATGGGGTAGGGGTGTTGTGAGCATATCCGATCTTTAAAGGAACTCGTCGGGGGGTCACGATTGTCGGATGATGCACTCGAGGGTTTTGAATGGGAGGCGCTGTCGAGATGGGGCTGAAGCGGGGTAAATACAAGGTTTGTGGTATTACTTTGATGTTGTGGTTTGCGAGGTTGACATTGGAGGGTCCAATGGTGTTCGTCGGGGGTTCGCAGATGAGGGTGTTGGGTCTTTACTTCTTGCTGGTTTTGGTAGTTTAGGGGTGTAGTTCCAGGCGGTCTGTAACGAGCTTTGGGGATTTGGTGACAGAGATTGAGGTGGGTGCTATCTGCACGTTCCTCCGAGCTTTATTCACAACTCTACAACAACTTTGGTGACCATGTCAAGAGTGAACACGACTCCGATACCAATTTAATGTAAGCCAAATGGAAATACTTAATACTACTACTAAGACAACATTTAGAAATAAAGGTTTCTCTATCATTCATTCCTTTTCAAAGAAGTTTATTACAAAGATTGGCCAAAAGCCTTATTTATAGGCCAAGTTATCTTGCTAGCTACAATAACTCTAGAAAGGTAAAAGGACTAAAGAGGGAACAAAAGTAAAAATGTTCAAATTAACAAATTATAATAAGCCCTATATGTCATTAAGTGTTTTGGGTTGACAACCTAAAGCTTTATTTTTTCAAGTTTTATTCCCCCAAAGATATTTTCCGAACAAAGCGGGAGAAGTTTAACCAATTTATACACCATCATTCCATCTTAACAATCTATTTTTCATTAATACAATCAACACACACAAAAGATAAAATATTAGCTTGAGTACATATTTGAATTAAAACGTCCTCTTTTCCATCTTTTCAATCAAACGCACCCTTGGACTATCTTACTAGCATTTGATTGTTGAAACTCAACCAAACCTCCCTTGGGTTCAAGTTAAATTGCAACGTCTAACTCCTTATAATTCATAGCCCCTCGTGTAATCATGGCCCAACCCAACACTTGTATGAAGCCTATTACCATAAAATGCCGAAATCATCTCAATCTTATGTGAGGCACAAAACAAAGAATGCCCTCCACTAAAACCCTTGGTTAAGTCACTTTGGACATTACAAGCTCTCTCACCCCAAGCTATAGCCTTCATCGACAATAAAGCAACTGGTAGTACACCTGCCCAAATTGCTATGAGAGGAGAGGGGGATGAGCCTTGACCTCGTGAAAACAATGTGGCGTCAAGTCGATGAGGGTGGTTTCATCGCCATATATGATGCACCAAATCAAGACCCTTGCAATCCCTATGGATGTGGCACTCTGTGATAGGCTTGACATGTAGACAAAACGAAAATTGATGTATTTTATTTTATTTTTATTCTCATTAATGGAGATCGTACCTTAGTGCGATGGCTAGTGCTCTCGCCTAAGCTACGGTTGGCCTCGGGTTCGAGACATGGGAGCAGTCTCTCCATATATATGGGGGGTAAGGCCAGCCGACATTAGACCTGCCGTGCACTAAGTACGATCTTTTTTTTAATATTCTCATAAATAGTCCGGGGAATTTTGGTAATTGGTTAGGAAATTGGTAGGATATATTTGTGCTATTTGCAAATAAGAATATTCTAGACCATATAATGTCATTTTCTTTACGAGGGGGACCATCCTTAGTGATGTCACCCATGAAATCACATAGAGGCTAGAATTTCCACTATGTTAGGGTAGGGTAGTTATCTCTAGAACCGTTCTACCCATGTACAATGTTTAAAAAGGCGATTGAGGCGTACGCCTCGAGGCGAGGCGGGGAAAAAAAGCCTCGAGGCTTAAGCCTCGAGGGTGGAAAGTGAGGCTTACGCCTTTTGTGGTTGAGGCGTTGCGCCTCAAGGTTGTGCGCCTCAAGGCGGTGAGGCGTACGCCTCTTTTACTGGGTGTAAAAAATCAGTCCTAGGTAAATATAACTTCTCTTCTCTGCTCCGAAAGTAGATTCCGGCCTTCGTTTCTCCATTCCGACCTTCGGTTCTCTTCTGTCCCCCATTTCGGCCCTCGTTCCAGCCCTAGGTAAGAACTCCGACTTTTGTTTCTAATGTTTTAACTTCTACGACCTTTATTTGGTATAAAAACTTTGTTTTTTTTGTTCCGGCCCTAGGTAGAAACTTTTTTATTTTTGTAAAAACTTTTTTTTTTAATTTCGACCAAGGTTGCTCACAAAATTGTTTGATTTTATTTTTTGTTAATAAAGTTGCTGTTTTTTAATTCACTGTTTTTTAATAAAGTTTTTTTTTTAGGTTAAAGTTAGCACTACAAATATGTAAATGAAACTAATATTTAAATGAATATGTATATCAATTTGATTTTGCATTGATTAATTTATTGTCATGTTATAAAATTACCAATATTTAAATGAAACTAAAAAAATGATTTTATTAATTTGATTTTGCATTGATTAATTTAGTCATATTATAAAATATCCAATATAAGAATGAAACTAAAAAAATAATTATGTCAATTTGATTTTGCATTGATTAATTTATTGCCATATTGTAAAATAACCAATATATTAAATTGATTGTCAAATTACTATTTTTTTTGAAGTCATCTTGGGGGAACAAAAAAATGTCAAACTATGTTAGAAAGTCCTCAAAGATGTTTTTTTTTGTAGTTTTATTTTATATTTCTTTGTTATTTTATTTTTATGGTTTTATTAGTATTTTTTTAATATTTTTTTGCGCTTTTTTTCCCTTTTCGGTGAGGCTTACGCCTCAACCGCCTCGAGGCTTACGCCTCGCCTCGCCGCAACTAAAACGCCTCGCCTCGCCTTTCGCCTTTTTAAACATTGCCCATGTATATGTGTATGTATATGTGTATGTATATGTGTACATCACTCTGAGAAAATTCAATTACCACGTGATTTTAGAGAAATGAGGATGAGAGTTTGAGTATTCTTGTTATTATTAGGTTGTTGCATTCAAGATTCACGTCATATTAAATTGGTATCAAAGCTAATGTATTCCTATTGTTTTCTTTGTACCACCGCCACTGCCATGATGACTACCTTCATGGCTTACCCAACCCACAATCCACCACCATATACATGATAACCCCTCCTCCATTAGCGACGATGACAATTGGAACTCACCTCCTTGGCCTCTGACAATGTCACCTTTTCAAATGACGAGGCATCGCTCGCCCTCGTTGGTCTTGATCCTTTAACTCTTGCGGATATGGCCACTGAAATGGTCACCGTTGTCTAAAACAGCAAGAGAAGTGACAAGAACCTGAAGGTGGTGTTTGGGTGGGGTTGTTCTCGATTGCATGATCGACTTCCCGAAGAGGCAACAACTTCGGAGGGAGGTCATTTGGCATTACATCCGTAAACTCCTCCAATATTGCCCTCTCTGGTTCAGGCAATTCATCTTGCTTATTCTCGTTTTCCTCAAATAACATCGTTAAATACATAGTGTCACCCTTTCTAAGGCCATTTTTTCACTTGCAATGAGGAACACATCTCAACATTGATCTTCGTTATAGGGTCAAAACAGGATTGGGCTTGTCCATTTTGAACAAATTGTGAAATTGGGGCGTCACTGAAACCTCGACATTTGTGAAGGATTCTAAGCTGAAAATGACTTGAAAATCATCCAAAGATACGGTCATAAGCTACAATTACCATTTTAATCACCAACTTTTAGCTAAACATCTTCAACCACTCCACCCATTGGTTTCATCTAGGAATCTACAATCTTGATTTAACTAATGTTACCCACCATCGACGACTTCAATTGCTGCATTTCACTATAAAAAATGAAATTGTGAGTGACTCGTGTCCGCCCCCAACGATCATATCATTCATCTTAACTTACACATACATCAATTCTCTTCTAGCAAATGGAACAACTTCATTATGAATGACGCTAAGAAGTTGAAGAGGATTAACACGAGTAGGCTCCACAACACCCTTGTCTTTATCATCTTCAGCAATCAATGCATTTACGTTCTCATTTGGGCAATTCTTGATGAGGTACCCCTTGTTGTTCTTGGAAGGGACTTTATCCTTGGACTATTGAGTACTAGTATTGGAAGAATGCACTTCTTGTTTTTTTTTGCCCTTGTTATTGCCTCATTTCTTATTTGTTGAACTAACGACATCTTGTAATTCATTAAAGCATCAACGACGACCATGTATGAGGGCAAGTATTTAATATTTAACCCGTTGCTTGCGCAGTTCGGCTTGTGCCCAATTTTGATGACCTTTCATGAAGTTAAACAAATGGTCCTTCTCGGACATGTTCACGATGTCGAGCATTATTAAGAAAAAAACCTTAATATACTTGGAATTGGTCTGCATCAGACGATGAAGGCTGTTACGGATCCGTAACAGCTCTCTGATTTCTGCAGCCAACGAATCCCATGTAGAGATTTTAGGACTTGTCCTTTGTGCACGTTCGCCACTAAAGCAATGCATCCCCGGCCATAAACATGCTAGTGAGATCAACCTTCTCCGCTTCCGGCGTCCGAAATGAGACATGTCCCAAATAAAATTTTCGATTTCCTTGGCATTTCGACCTCCAGAAGAGGGCTTTGGTTCAGGGACCTTTGTCTTCAATGACTTCAACGTTCCACCACTTGCATTGTTCAGTGCTTTCTTCAATAACTTGATTTTACCATCAATTCGGTACACTAATGATCATTTGCAAAGTCTTTCGTGCTCATCTTCAGTCAACCTGTCTCACGTTCTGCAACTTTACACGCAACGTGCATGAGGTGACACCAATTCAACACCTTCTGGAGTGCTGACGAGTTCCTCCAATCATGTCATACGTTCCCTAAATTTTAATTCAGTTGTGTTTCATCGGCCATTGACACCAACAAAACGCTTAAGATCGGGTACATAAACTTTTTTTGCTTCAACAGAGGTTCCGATGATGCGTTTACACCAAGTAAACCAGCAATATACACACCAACGTGAATTATAGAGGAAACACACACATATACAGGTGCAAACCCCAACCTTATATTAATTTTCTCAATAATATAAGGAATACACTACAAGGCTTTCATGCCCTTGGGATCCATGTCTAAAATAGAAAAGAGAACTGCAGTTGGCATCCTCAACTGCTAGGCCAAGTAGCCACGAATCTATGCTGCAGCAACAATGCAATTTTCTCACAAAACTGTTTTCTAATAACTGCTGGGTTTGCTGTCGTTCCAAGCAGTTGTGCATGTTCCAGCAGTTACAATCCCAAATTATACTTATCCATGGGCCATATCTTCCCACTATAACTGCTGTCATGTGCAGACGAGCCAAATGAATATAAAATAGGGACCAACAACACTTGCCACGAAATTGGGACCATGGCCACTCTTCTTTAGCCAATTTTGTCCCGCACCTGTGCATACGCACCTTGGCATGATCGTATAGTGTTCAAAGTCGCGGTATCGGTCTATGACTTGGACGCCCAATTTCAACTCGGTGTTGGTCTCAATATCGGTTGGGGTGATACACAACGATACACTATATAAAGAGCCCAATTTATTTTAGAAAAACATATAAAATTTTAGGAAAATAAGAATAATTATATGGATCAGTTAGATAAGTACAAACCAATTGTTTAGAATGCAAAAATCGTCTAATTGATTAGAATATTTCTAAATGTAATAGTAATATTATTTTTTGAAAAATATAATATTAATACTTTTCAAGTAAATAAAAATACATTTTGCATTTTTAAATATATTTTAACTAAATAATGATGCATCTTTTAAATATATGTTGAGTAAGTAATGACACTTCTTTAATGTATATAATGATACATTTTAAGTAAAATATTAAATGGTAAAAGTTCCATTGAAAGGTTTGTTAGGGGCAAATAAATTATAGGGTTAAATATGGGTAAAAAGCAATTTACTCTAAATCCATAATGAATTATAGAATTTAATGATAAACATTAGAATTTCTACAAGTTTTACAAAATAACTGACTTGTATAATTGTAGGAGTAACACATTTTTTAGAACTTAAGTTATAAGCAAAGCTTTTTTTCTACTCTCTTTGGCTTACTTATTAAGTTATAAGTTAAATTTTTAAATGTAGGTTCTTATGTTATAATTATAATTGTATATTAAAGAAATATAAATACCATAATCTGGTGAGTTCTAACACCATTTTTTTAATTTTAATTTTTAAAATTAATACCTTTTTGTTTAAATTAAAATTTTGTCTTTAAAATTAGTACTTTTAGTATTTATAAGTGAGTTGAATCTTGTTAGGTAATAATAAAATCTATAACATTGTACACACTCGCATACCCAAAGAAAAGTGGTAAAAGGGAAACATGTAAAGAAAAGAATCAACTGTAATAAGGTTATAAACTGCAACCACCTAGGATAATACAAGAGATGCACACTCTACCCAAACTCCAACTACACTCAAAATCTCACCTTTGGAAACAATTTAGAAGCCTAAATTTTTTCTCACCTTTGCTTCTCTCAAACCTCGAGTAACTAACTTTAATTGAGGCCCCGACAAGCTTAAAATCTTCATTGCTTGGCAAGAATGCCCTACTGCAATGTGGGGATAGAGCTCTCTTCTATCGGGACCATGGTTCAAAGTCTCACTCAGTATCGCAAGGCAGCGATATGAATCCGAGACACGATTCAAATAATTTCAAAGATCGTTCAATATCTGTGTGTCTCGTCGATATCTCGGCGATTCCGAGATACCGCGGCGATAAATCGGGTGAGGTACAAAATATAGGCTGAAACTCTATTTTTTTTTAATAAAAGCGAGATTGAAGAGACTTGAAAAGGAGCAGCAATACTTCTACCTCTTGCACCTGATTGAAACTTCTTAGCATATTAGGACTGAATATGTTATGGGAGAAAACTAGGGTTGAAGGTTTCACCATTTTATAGGGTTGATTCTTGTTTTGCATACAACGAAGGCTTCTACCCTTAATTAACTTGATAGCCGGTTATTTTCCAAGGCTCAGGAGCTTTTATATTCTAGTTTTCTAGGTCTCTTTGCTGTCCCACAAATCTGAAACCCTCGACTCTGCTACAGGCAACCAAAGTGTCTAGTTTCGTGTTTAAAAGGTTACGTATTGTTTTTAACAATAAAAAAAGAAGTTAATGTTGTGTTTAACCAAAAAAAAAAAAAGTTCCGAGGCAACCAAAGTGTTTAGTTTTGTTTTTGACATTAAAAAAAGAAGTGAAGTTTTGTGTTTAACAAACAAAAAAAAGTTGTGTTTGAACAAAAGAAAAAAAGGTTTAAAAGAATACAAAAATAAAAATAATTTAGGACTTGTAAGAGATATTATAGGAATCTTCTAAGGATATCTTTTATTTCCTTGTTTATCCTATTAGTTATTCACTCCACTCAGGAGTCTTGCCTTGGAAGGCTTGTAATGGTTATAAGGACCTTGGCCTCCCCTTGCAAGCAGACATTATGAAATGAAAATTAGGATTTGAGAAGACATTATGAAATGAAACATGATATGAGAAACTATTTGCTTATTTCCCCTGCGTGCATACATCATCATTTTCTTGTTAACTAAAGGCAACTGATAAGTAGGTGATGATCACTGTACCTTCCAAAATGCAGAATTTTATTGAAGAAATTCATTTAAGCTGGTTGCTACACAAATTTGTGAACTTCCAAATCCAATTCTACAACACATTTAAGCTGGCATGCTTTTCTTTCTTTTTTTTTTTTTTAAATTGCCATTATCATGTCCTCACAGGATCTTGTCACTGAAGTCCAATGTGCACTCTATGTGAGTCTCTCTGAATTCAGTGGTAATGTGGAGAATGAAAGTGACTTGGAGAATCTTATAGAGCAGCAGTTTGAATTGCTGCAAAAGGCCCTAAAGATTCCTCACAAAGCATCAGAAGCTAGAACTATGGTGTCGAAGAAATTCCTTACTTTGTTTAGGACAGGTAAACTCGGTCCTTTCATCCTTGATGATGTCCCTGATGCTTCTAATTCTACATCTTGAAACTCTCCCCATTTTTTTTTTTGGTTTTGTTTTAATTTTTGAAATTTACTTCTGCATGTAATTATGTTGAAAAACTATGCTGGGGAGAAAGATATTTGTCACATTAAAGGAATTGATTCCCCCGTGTCGTAATATGTATGTACGTGGATGTTCACCTTTATTTCATTGCCTGTGTTGAAGTTATGACAAATCGCTTTCAAATGGTGAATCAGTAGATTCCAGTTTAATTGAAGGGTAAAGTGCGAAAAATCCCCTATGCAGTACCCTACTAATTTTTTTGAAGGGTTAATAACAAAAAAATCCTGAAGCTTGGGTCAAATTTCAGTTTCTCCCTTGATCTTTCAAATATTTCATTGTTACCTTCAAAGTTTGAAAAACATTTCAAAGTCACCCCTAACCTCATCTCTGTTAGAAAACTAAAGAGTAATCACATGTGACTTAACCGTACAACATTCTCTCTCTCTCCCCTCTGCATATTCCTCTCTCCCACTTCCACACCATTCCGGCACCAAACATTTCTTCTGACGCGATCACAAATGTGTCTAGTGTGCGTGCTATATAGGCTCAAGTGCAAACCTGTCGCTCAAGTAATAATCCGATAAGTCGGGTATCTATCCTCAGGGAAAAAAGACGACATAATCGTGATGACGTTGGAAAGATGAGAGTACCCTAGTTTTGACTCTAAAAAGAATGAAAAGGTGATTTGAAAAACGAAACAACTACAACTAGATGCAAATTGGAGAATGATTAACTAAAGAATCTACGAGTAAACAAAATGCAACTACACTAATTAAACGAAAAGCTGATGACAAATGGTTTTACGAATTAACTATGAAATGAGAACAATAAGTCGGGCTACAATTCCCCACACCCTAGTAATTCACTTCGTAAAATACTAGATTTGGAATTAGAATTTTAAATGAACCCGGTCTTTAGTACTCCCCAGCATTACATATATGAGGGATTGTAGCCCGCACAGTATGTAATCAAAGGACGAGTAAAGCAGTGTCGAATTAGCTATCATGCGCGTCGCATTCTTAAGCATCCTGGTTACCTAGGGCAAACGGGATCAAAAGTCCTACGACGGTTGCAATAGTTATGCAACACTCATCTAAGATTTTAATTCAAAATTCTATTTCCCATGTTGATGAATTACATCGGGTGGGTTCATGCACCCCAACCCTTAAAAACATAGCCGGACATGTTGAATCTAATGAAAAACATAAAATCTAATATGCATGGATTCATAATCATGAAGAAAGCTAACTTAAAACATGCAAACAATGATTGGAATATCAGGAAATAACAAAAGCATGCAAAGAGAAATTAACTTGAAAGAATAGAGATGAAAGAGACAAACTTTGAAGAAGAAAAACCTTGAATTAATAGCTTAGAACTTGAATATTTGTTGAAGAAAGTGAAACCCTAGAGTTCTTGGGTGAACTATTAAAAACCTAGCTCTCAAATGTCTGCTCTCCAAAATAACTGAATACACGTCTTATTTAGTCATTCATCCATGCACAACTCTATTTGTGAAATAAAAAAAATTAGAATTTCGGCCCGCCGAACCGGTTTGGATATCCTATGCTTTACCGGGGCGAACCGGTTCAGTTTTTCAGTCTTGCCAGGAACTTTTGAGCATGAAATTTTTTCCAAGTCTTTTCTTCTATTTTGCTTCTTTTTCCATGATTTCTTCCCAACTTCAAACCGTCATAACTTTTCACTCGTAGCTTGGATTTGGACACCGTTTCTTCATGTGCACTCATGGTACCAAGAACTTCAACTTCTTCATCGGAGTCCGTGTCCAGTTCTGAGTGCAAAATTACGAAATTGCCCCTCAACTTTCCTTCTCTTGCTTTTCATCTTTCTTTCTCGACTTTGAGTTTTCTCCTTTCTTCTCTTGAATGAATTTCTTGCAAAATGTATGAGAAACACACAAAACTCAATGCACTGCATAGAAAAGGTCAGTAGCACTAATTTTGAAAGAAATCAATGGATTTTATGTTACATGAGGTGATAAAAACTTCTCAATTAATGGGATAAATTCACAATATTTATGCTTAATCAAACCCCCTAACTTAGAACTTTGATCGTCCCGAGCAATGTAAAAGAATTTAAGCATGTTTAAATAACTAACCAACACGGGACATGGATAGAACCCCACTTTCGCTTTTAGCGCATGCAATAAGCCTTGAATACCCTAGGTTACCCTAGTTGGACGAGTTGTCTCCTGAGGGTTTGCAGTGAATATACCCACAAAATTCCTTGTTGACACGAAGAAATTCAAAATCCACAAAAATTGTGTAACTTAAACTTTTCGGAAATAGTCACCATAAATTTGTATTCGTAAGTCTCAATTTTTCGTGTACGTGTGAAGCCAAAATTTAAACCTTAGATTTCCACTGATTAGTCATTCCGTTACTTTCCGAAAATTCGTTTTGATTCAAGTGCTCATGGGGTGCTCTCACAAACGAATCACTCGGAATGTGGCTCTTTCTCTCGGTGTGCGTGATTTGTAAGAGTAAATGTAATGGGACGCAATTTCACGCACACGAATATGAAGGACGGATTATTTGAGGTGGAGGGATCTCGTCAACGGGTTACGATTATTGGAAAACCGGAAACATTATCTCTAATACACACCTTTAATCTCTTCTAGTATCTTGTCTTAATTCTCCACGCGGTAACCAATTTCGCAATTCGGGCTCGGTTAGGATTTTTTCGGGGTATAAAGTGTGTTGGGTAAAATGGGAACGGTTGGGAACTTCGGAATTGGAAAATTTTCTTAGTGTGTCCGTTTGTGCTTTTTTCGGGCTATTGCTCATTTTCTCTTCTTTTTCTATTTTTCTTTTCTTTTCTTGCTATTTTTGTTGAGCATTCTTCTATATTTTTTTTTCTTGCCCCATTTTATGCACTTTTCGGACTTTATTTGATGAATATTCAAGGTTCTAAAAGGCGCGAGGCGTGGTCGAGGCGTAGAGGTCAAGCCTCAAGTCTTGGGAGCCTAGGCGTAAAAAGGCGTTTTTCCTTTTTTTATTATTTTAATTATTCCATGGCTAGTAATATAATAAAATAGTACATACCTTGAATTTTGAAAATATATCCATATGTTTGGTAGCCATCTTTCTCATATTCATGCTCCATAACCAATATTTGTCAACTAATCCTTTCTTTTTTTTAAAAAAAGTGTGCCTTAAGCCTTTTACCAAGAATAAGGCGTAGGCGATGCGTTTCTCTCAAGCCTCAAGCCTAGGCGGGCCTTTTAGAACAGAGTGAATATTCGATTTTCACAATTCCGGGCTAATTGGGTGTTTCGGGTTGTCAAATGAAGGGAACAAATTTCATTTAGCTCAATTTGGGTGGCAAAAAGGGGTAAATTTTTCACACTTTTTCTGGCCAATGTTTTTTGGTATCAAACGAGGGCCTACTTCATTGCCCGAGTTCCTAATTGCGTTACCATATGAATCTCGAGGTGAATTAAATTTAGAGATTTATTTAGCGCGTTTTTCAAAACAACCTGCCATTTCCCATAATCGATCAAAGTGAAGGAATTGAGACCCCGACGACTTATTCTAACCGCTAAAATGAACTTTGAGTTAACAATTAACTCGGATTGATTTATAAACTCACAAAAGATGATAGGCTCGAAATCTCACCGGGTTTGTTAATCTCCACATTTATTCATTAAGTCGTCAATTCATGCTCAATTTCCATCCTTAGTCACTTTCGGCTTTGTGTTTGATTTTTTAAAATTCGAGACTTTAAATAAAATGAAGGTGATATTTTTGAAGAGTTTAAACTCCAATTTTCATTTATTTTGAAGAAAAATATTTTTGAATTTTTCAGATTTTTTTTTTGGCATTTTTGGACTTTGTGATTGATAAAAGCACAGCGTACCCCCCCTAACTTAGGCAATTGCATCGCCCCGAGGCAAAATAGACGACAAAAGAAATATTAAAGTGAGGAGAGGATACAAGCAAGGAATCAACGTACAAAAATGCAAAAATGGAAAGAAAGCACAAAACACACCATTGAAACAAACCAATTTCCATTTATAGATAATGCAACCATATAAATCTGTGGCAAAAGGAAAGAAGAAAGAGAGACATTTAGGCCCACTTGCAACCGGTATAATTCCTCTTGGAGGTGGATCATCATAGAGGCATCGCGACGGTAGTCGTTCACGAACCCATCAAATCACCCCTCGAGTCGAGCCATTTGCCCATTGAGGTCGTCCCCTTCCGGATCATAGTCGGGATCCTCCTCATTGTACTCTTCCTCTTCGTCCCCCATTTCAACATCTTCGACCACCGGTGGTGGACACACCACCTCCATTTGACGCACGCTCCGAGTGATGGACTCCAGTTCAATAGGCTTAGGAAGACGGGGTTGCGATGTCGGTGGCTGAATTCCGACGGTCTTTAGGAGTGGGGTGATGAACCGGGCATATGGTAAAGCCGTTTTGCCTTTTTTGTCCATGGCGGCAGTGATGATTTCTGAGTAAAAGATGTGCGGGAGATTGATGGTACTCGGGTTGCCAAGGAGGTGGTAGAGGAAATTTCCATGGCGGATACGAATGGCGGAATTGTTGGAGGTTTGGAGAATAGCCCCACAAGCGATAATAAATGCGAACCGGGTGGTCCCATCTAGGTTGCCGACCGCGAAAGTGTCGCGGTCCCAAATGTGGTTGAGTGCTATGCGCTCGATGCATTGGTGCTTCGGGATTGGGTTGCCATAGGTGAGATAGTCAAAGTTGGGTGGAAATGGAACATTGTCGGCGCCCATGATTTGCGCGACCATGGAGAGAGAAAATAGGATGGGCACCCCGTCCACATAAGCTTGATACGCATTTTCAGAAGTGTGGACGAGTGCTTTAAAAAGCCCTTACCTCGTCCATCCACACGTCCTCGCCGGGATTGGCGTGGCGGAAGAGGGCATTCACGACTCGGGGCAGTCCCTCCCAATTAATGGCTCGCTCAATGTGGACGATGCGAGAGCATGAGAAAAATTCCTCCACCCACCGGGCTTTCTTGAAGGGAGCGGTAGCCATGGTCGCCGTCATGAAGGATATTGGTGGACTCCTATTTGACGGGTAACTCGTCGTTGGCCATATGAAATGGGTGAATGGGGAAGAAGGATTTTTGGAGAGAGGATGGAGGTGTGAGAGGAATGGGGGTGAAGCGTGTGTATTTATAGGTGGGATGGGGGGGAATTGGAGGGAAGAATTTGGAGGGAAAGAGGGTGAGGGGAGAAGGATTTGGAGGGAAAGGTTGGGGGTGGTGTATGGGAAAAAGGGGATTTATGGAAAAGGGGGGAAGATGGCTATTGGGACTGCCGATTTTCTGCACCTGACTGGGCGAACCGGTTCGGAGAAATTAATTTTTTAATCGATCCCGGGGGGAATCGGTTCGACCCTGATAGTAAGGAAAGGGCGAACCGGTTCGGATTTCCAGCACACCCAGAACTTTGACCCCCCCCCCCCCCCCCCAAAAAAAAAAAAAAAAAAAAAAAAACCCTAAGCGTTGGAACTCCGAAAATCCCATTTTTCCAAAATTTTTCAAAACACTCCTCTTAACACCTGACCTTACAAAACACCAAAAACTCACCTTTCCTCGCATGGAGTTCTTCTAAAATGTACGTTTGTGCTTCTCCTCGGACCCTAACCAGTTCTAACTAACCTAACCTATACAGACCTACTATACACAAGATTTACCCCATACGCGTCGGGGGTGCGATGACCTCTCGAATTTAGCTCACTCTACCCCGTAAATGGGGTCCGACAGTCAAATGGTGTCGATTTCTTCCACATACGCCTCTAAATACGACTTTAGGCGCTGTCCATTCACCTTGAACGTACTACCCCCTTTTGGATCTTCCAATTCAACGGCTCCGTGGGGGAATGCGTTCTTCACAACGAATGGGCCAGTCCAACGGGACCGCAATTTACCCGGAAATAGATGAAGCCGGGAGTTACAGAGGAGCACCTTTTGTCCAGGCTGAAACTCTTTCCGTCGAATAATCTTATCATGCGCGAGTTTCATCCTTTATTTTGAAATCTTGACATTCTCATACGCATCGTTGCGTATTCTCTCTAACTCGTTCAGTTGAAGCTTGCGAGCTTCACCGACTTTATTCATATCGTATTTCACCCTCTTTATGGCCCAGTATGCTTTGTGCTCCAACTCAACAGGAAGGTGGCAAAGTTTGCCATACACAAATCGGAACGAGGACATTCCGAGTGGGTTCTTGTATGCGGTGCGGTAGCCCAGAGGGAATCGTTCAGTCTAAGGGACCAATCTTTCTGGGTAGGATTGACGGTTCGCGATTGGCTAACTTGGCCTGCCCATTCGTTTGTGGGTGATAGGTCATTCCAACCTTGCGAACAACACCATACTTTCTCATGAGCTTCTCGAATGGCCTGTTGCAAAAATGCGTGCCATTATCACTGATTATCGCTTTCGGAGCACCGAAGCGAGAAAGTATGTGTTCCTACAGGAACTTTATCACCACTGTATTGTCATTAGTCTTGGTAGCTGTCAAGGTTCTAAAAGGCGCGAGGCGTGGTCGAGGCGTAGAGGTCAATCCTCAAGCCTTAGGAGCCTAGGCGCGCCTAGGCGAAGCCTAGGCGTAAAAAGGCGTTTTTCCTTTTTTTATTATTTTAATTATTTCAAGGCTAGTAATATAATAAAATGGTACATAACTTGAATTTTGAAAATATATCCATATGTTTGGTAGCCATCTTTCTCATATTCATGCTCCATAACCATTATTTGTCAACTAATCCTTTGTTTTTTTTTAAAAAAAGTGTGCCTTAAGCCTTTTGCCAAGAATAAGGCGTAATAAGGCGTAGGCGATGCGTTTCTCTCAAGCCTCAAGCCTAGGCGGGCCTAGGCGAAGCCTAGGCGGGCCTTTTAGAACAGAGGTAGCTGTAGCTTCCACCCACTTAGAAACATAGTCTACTGCGACTAGGATGTATAGGTTTCCAAAAGAAGGGGGAAAAGGGCCCATGAAGTCAATACCCCAGCAATTGAAAACCTTAATGATGAGAATTGGGGTTAATGGCATCATGTCTCGTCGGATAATCGCCCCCATCCGTTGACAGCTGTCGTAAGATTTGCAACAATTGTTTACATCCAGGAACATTGTGGGCTAGTACAAACTTTGGAGAATTTTAGCGGCTGTCATTTTCACGAAAAAGTGGGCCTCCACATGCTTCCGAATGACAGAATTGGATGACTTTAGGAATTTTGTCATCCGGTACGCATCGTCGGATGATTTGGTCGGCGCAATATTTTAACAGGAGGGGATCATCGTAGAAAAACATGCGCGACCAATTGATAAATCTCTTCTTATCTTGCGGTGTCCACTCGGGAGGGACGGTTCCCGTGACAAGATAGTTCACTATATCCGCAAACCAGGGCAAAGAAGAGATGACAAAGAGCTGCTCATCCGGGAAGTACTCGCCTATGGGTGTGGGATCGCTAGGGACGTCGGACGAGAGTCGTGATAGGTGATCGGCTACTACGTTTTCTACTCATTTTTTATCTCTAATGGAGAGATTGAACTCTTGTAAGAGTAGGATCCACCTTATGAGGCGCGGCTTTGCGCCTTTTTTTGCAAGGAGATATTTTAAAGCCGCGTGGTCGGTGAAACAAGTAATGGGGGAACCGATAAGATAGGACCGAAACTTGTCAAGAGCAAAAACTACCGCTAGCAATTCCTTCTTCGTGGTGGAGTAGTTGAGTTGTGATCCGGTAAGAGTCCGGCTAGCGTAGTAGATGACGTGCGCTTTTTTATCTTTCCTTTGGCCCAAAACAGCCCCTATCGCATAATCGCTCGCATCACACATAAGCTCGAATGGTAAGGACCAATTCAGAGCTTGCATGATGGGAGCGGACACAAGCATGCTTTTCAATTTTTCAAAAGTACTTTGGCATGCTTCCGTATACTCGAATGGGGTGTCCTTCATAAGAAGGTTGCTTAAGGGTCTAGTGATGGCGCTAAAGTCCTTAATGAACCTTCTATAAAATTCCACGTGGCCCAAGAAATAGCGCACGTCCTTAAGCAATTTTGGTGGAGGTAGGTCCGCTATGACATCTATTTTTGTTCGATCAACCTCGATCCCTTTGGATGACACGATGTAGCCAAGAACTATGCCCTCTGTTACTATGAAATGACATTTCTCCCAATTCAGCACTAAGTTCTTTTCCACACGTCGGGCTAGTACTTTCTCAAGATTGGCTAGACATAGGTCGAAAGAGGTGCCAAAAACACTAAAGTCGTCCATGAACACCTCTAGCCCTCTCTCAACTATGTCACTGAATAAGCTCAACATGCACCTTTGAAAGGTCGTCGGGGCATTACACAAGCCAATTGGCATACGTTTATAGGCAAATGTTCCAAAAAGGCAAGTGAAGGTTGTCTTCTCTTGATCAAGTACATCTACCTCAATCTGGTTATATCCGGAATAATCATCTAGGAAGCAATAGTAAGGGTGGCCCGCTACTCTTTCAAGCATTTGATCGATAAATGGCAAGGGAAAATGATATTTCCTAGTTCCTGCATTGAGTTTCCGGTAATCTATGCAAACGCGCCACCCAGTAGTGGTATGTTGGGGAACTAGCTCTCCCTTGGCATTTTCAATCACTGTCATGCCCGACTTCTTCGGGACGACTTGAATGGGGCTCACCCACTTGCTATCCGAGATTGAGTAGATAATCCCGGCATCCAACAATTTGATGATTTTGGCCCTCACCACCTCTTTCATGGTGGGGTTTAGCCTTCTTTGCATTTCTCTTGAGGGCCTCACATCCTCTTCGAGGTGAATCTTGTGAGTGCAAATTAGAGGGCTTATCCCCTTTAGATCAGCTATACACCAACCAAAAGCACTTTGGTGCTTCCTCAAGATCTTTAATAGCTTACCCTCATGCTCTTCACCTAAGCTAGAGGAGACAATAGCAGGAAATGTGTCACCCTCTCCTAGGAAAGCATATTTAATATTGAAGGGTAGTTCTTCAATTCGAGAGTCGGGAATGTGTCGCTATAGGGAACCATGCGTGTCTCTCTTGGCGGTAACTCTTCGAATCGAGAAACCCAACTAACATCTCTCGCGTCCTCGTCCGACGCTCTCTCATCGAGTTAGTCTCTCAACTCCTTAATCTATCTCTGAAACTCGGTGTAAGCTCCCTCGCTCTCATGACTAGACACTAGGCAAGCTTCTAAGGCGTCTCCATAGTAATTTTCCTCAATGTGCTATTCTACGATCTCATCAATTAAGCTCACCGCGTGAAGATCATCTTCTTCCCCTGCTTGTTGGGCTATGTTGAAGATGCTTGTTTCTAAAGTCATATTCCCAAAAGTGAGGTGCATCTGGCTATTTCGAGTATTGATCAGTGCGTTAGCCGTAGCTAAGAATGGGCGCCAAAGGATGATGGGAACATGATTTTTCGAGGCGAAGGAGTGCTCCGTGTCCCAAATGACAATCTACCAGGAAGTAGATTGTGTCCACTTGAACTATCACGTCCTCAATGATACCCCTCGGTATCTTCACGGTTCGATCCGCTAATTGGAGAGTGATCCTTGTGGGCTTAAGATCACCCAGATCAAGTTGTCTATAAATGAATAGGGGAGGATATTAACACTCGCCCCCAAGTCGAGTAAAGCTCTTTCAATTTTATGCTCTCCAATGGTGCAGGAAATGGTAGGTGCACCGGGATCTTTATATTTAGGTTGGAGATCGTTAAGAAGAATGGAGCTCACGTTCTGTGCTAGAAACACGTTTTTCTTACCTTCATCCTCCTCTTTACAGTCAATAAATCTTTAATGACTCAGCGGAGGGTGGCTTTACAACTACCTCGGGCTCACTAGTGTCTATTTTGTCACTCTCATTCAAGGAGATATCTTCGGCCTCTTTCGTGCCGGGCGAATTCTCCCTGTCTTTTGATGTGTCGCGTGGGGTATGTGATAAATCAACAACTCGCGCACTACGAAGAGTGGTTACCGCTTGACACTGTTCCTGATGTTCAGTAGATGTGGAGCTAACACTAGTTTGATCTTGGGGAGGTCTTTGTCCCTGGGCAAAAAACTTGGCCTTCTCTTGGATAGTCAATGAGGATTGCAACTTGGAGATGCTTCGTATCTAGCATTTGTTGCAGTTTGAGAATTTATAAACTGATTTATGGTATCCTCGAGATTCCTCCGAGGTGGAGCTACATATGGAGCTGGAGGTGGTTGTGCTTGTTGGTATTGAGGAGGTGGGACAACCGGTGAATTCTGATTCATCGCAGCTTGTGGTTGTCCGTAATTAAAACCAGGGTGGTTCCTCCACAAAGGGTTGTACGAGTTCTCATGCGGGGCGTTGAAATTCCCTTTAAATCCTCCTATAGCATCCACCTGCTAGGTGTGCATTGCTTTGTAGGCGGGGATCGTTGGGCATGCCTTTGTGGAATGACCCGCCGCACAAATAGCACACACCTTCTCTTTCGAACCATGGCTGGATCCGGAGATGTCTCTCAATCGGCTATCAAGTAAATCTTTCATGTCCCTTTGAAACTGATTGAATCGACGGTCTATTATGTTATTACTATCCAAATGGAATAGACCGGATGCAGTAGGCGTGGTAGATA
The DNA here is from genome assembly GCA_949130495.1 of Sambucus nigra. Taxonomy (NCBI): domain Eukaryota; kingdom Viridiplantae; phylum Streptophyta; class Magnoliopsida; order Dipsacales; family Adoxaceae; genus Sambucus; species Sambucus nigra. The sequence continues at coordinate 767,843 of CASBWL010000624.1, read as the reverse complement.
CTTGTTTACGCCGGATTTGGGTACTAGGATCGGATGAGTCCCATGTTTGAGTAGTCTCTGCGACATACTTAAGATGGGATTCGGCGTCGGTAGAGTCTAAGTCCCAAAATGCTCGTTCACACATCGTTTACACAAGTTGTTTGGATGCCACCGTCAACCCATTATGGAAGAAAGAGATCAAATGGTGTTTTTCAAATTCATGATGGGGGCATGCGCTTACCAATTCTTGGAATCGTTCCCAACACTTGTCAAAAGGCTCACTATCTTGTTGTCCGAAACCTTGGATTACAGTTTTGACAAAATTGGTCTTGTGCGGTGGATAGACCTTTGAGATGAACTTGGATTGCATATACCTCTAGGAAATAATAGAGTTCGGGGGTACAGACCATAACTAGGTCTTAGCTGTATCCTTTACGGAAAAAGGGAAAAGCTTTAGGCGAACGACATCCTGCGTGCAAGCTTGGTCACTAAATGTGTCGCACGCCTCCTCGAACTCGTGGATATGCAGGTATGGTTTCTTCGAATCCATGCCGTGAAACGTAGGGAGAATCTGTATCATCCCATTGCGAAAGTGGAACTGGCCGGCATTATACGGAAGTAAAATACAACCAGGGGTGACAGGTGACAGTCCGCTCGGATAGAGTAAATCTTTCCTGGGACGATAGGGTAGATTTCCCTCTCGAATGCCGAAACTCGCTGCGTCAGACATCGCTCTCGCGCTCTCTTCAAATGATTCCGACTCGTCACTCGGTGTCCTAGACGTGTGACTCCGAGATTGACTGGATGTGTGACTGGAGGTGGATTTTTCGGGTGTAGGGAGTGGGACCCAGAATTGAGGAATGCGAGGAGTGTGGGGGCTTTGAGAGTTATACTCAACAATTGGATTTTCGTATATTCGATTCGGAGTATTTTGAGGAGTTTGAGTGTGCTCAGGATGTTGCATTAAAAGGCTTTTGAGATATGATATTTCTTTATTTATTTTTTTTATTTTTTTCTTTGATTATTATTATTTTTTTGATTTTTTTTTGGATTTTTGGTCAAAGTTCTAGATTGACTCGATATAACCTAAGTCTACCTAGATCCCCGTCAACGGCGCCAAAAACTTGACGTGACCACAAATGTGTCTAGTGTGCGTGCTCTATAGGCTCAAGTGCAAGCCTATCGCTCAAGTAATAATCCGATAAGTCGGGTATCGATCCTCAAGGAAAAAAGACGACAGAGTCGTGACGACGTTGGAAAGATGAGAGTACCCTAGTTTTGACTCTAAAAAGAATGAAAAGGTGATTTGGAAAGCGAAACAACTACAACTAGATGCAAATTGGAGAATGATTAACTAAAGAAACTACGAGTTAACAAAATGCAACTACACTAATTAAACGAAAAGCTGATGACAAATGGTTTTATGAATTAACTATGAAATGAGAACAATAGGCCGAGCTACAATTTCCCACACCCTAGTAATTCACTTCGCAGGATACTGGATTCGGAATTAGAATTTTAAATGAACCCGGTCTTTAGTAATCCCAAGCATTACATATATGAGGGATCGTAGCCCGCAGTAATCAAAGGAAGAGTAAAGCGGTATCTCATTAGCTACCACGCGCGTCGCATTCTTAAGCATCCCGGTTATCTAGGGCAAACGGGATCAAAAGTCCTACGACGGTTGCAATAATTACGCAACACGATTCATCTAAGATTTTAATTCAAAATTCTATTTCCCGTGTTGATGAATTACATCGGGTGGGGTTCATGCACCCCAACCCTTAAAAACTTAGCCGGACATGTTGAATCTAATGAAAAACATAAAATCTAATATGCATGGATTCATAATCATGAAGAAAACTAACTTAAACATGCAAACAATGATTGGAATATTAGGAAATAACAAAAGCATGCAAAGAGAAATTAACTTGAAAGAATAGAGATGAAAGAGACAAACTTTGAAGAAGAAAAACCTTGAATTAATAGCTTAGAACTTGAGTATTTGTTGAAGAAAGTGAAACCTTAGAGTTCTTGGGTGCAAGAACCCTCTAAAACTATTAAAAACCTAGCTCTCTAATGTCTGCTCTCCAAAATAACTGAATACATCACGTCTTATTTAGTCATTCATTCATGCACAACTCTATTTGTGAAATAAAAAAAATTAGAATTTCGTTTCGCCGAACCGGTTCGGTTTTCTTACCTTGCCAGGAACTTTTGAGCATGAAATTTTTTCCAAGTCTTTTCTTCTCTTTTTGCTTCTTTTTCCATGATTTCTTCCCAATTTCAAACCTTCATAACTTTTCACTCGTAGCTTGGATTTGGACACCGTTTCTTCCTGTGCACTCATGGTACCAAGAACTTCAACTTCTTCATGGGAGTCCGTGTCCAGTTCTGAGTGCAAAATTACGAACTTGCCCCTCAACTTTCCTTCTCATCCTTTTCATCTTTCTTTCTCGACTTTAGTTTTCTCCTTTCTTCTCTTGAATGAATTTCCTGCAAAATGTATGAGAAAAACACAACTCGATGCACTGCATAGAAAAGGTTAGTAGCACTAATTCTGAAAGAAATCAATGGATTTTACATTACACGAGGTGATAAAAACTTGTCAATTAAGTAGATAAATACACTATTTATGCCTAATCATCTTCCTCCACCTATTTCTCCTTTCTTCCCTCTCTAAAAAAGTGTATATATATATATAGACACCAAGCGTAGCGTACGCACACCATTTTCTTAGGATTATACCATCGGTGGGAGGTTTCCGTAACTAAATGGGATTTTCTGTTGGGGAAAACCTTCTCTTCTTCTGCTCACTCTCGGGTACGATGCTTTCTTTAATCGGTACAAACTGATTCACCACTAGGTATCAATCCTCTCTCCCTTCCCTCTCCTCGACTTGATTTTTGAGATTGAGGTTTGGGATTTTTCTATTGGGTTGCGATTTGAATAGTTTGGTGACGGATTACGGTGTTGCTGGTGGTGTGGTGTTTGGGATGTTGGTTGTTGTTGGGATTGTCATGATTCAGGAGACGGAGGGCTGGTCAGTAGTTGTGGTTGTGGTTGTCTGCATGTGGTGTGGTGGTTGTCAGCAGGGGGTTTGCGGTAGATTGATGGGTATTGGGTTGAATACAATGGTGTGATGCTTGTGGGTTGTTGGGTGCTAGTGATGATGGATTGATGAGAGGTGGCGATGGGGGCTTGTGGTAGTGGTCCTTTGGTGGTTTGAGGTTGTGTGATGGGGGTGCCGGCAGGAGCTTCAAGGTTTGAGGTAGTGTTTGGTGTCGGCAAGGTGTGGGAGAGAGAAAGAGAACACTTCACAGTTAAGCCATGTGTGAGTTATCTAACGAAGATGAGGTTGGGGATGACTTTGAAATGTTTTTCAAGCTTTGAGGGTTACATTAAAATATTTGAAAGATCAAGGGAGAAATTAAAATTTGATCCAAACTTTAGTGTTTTTTTTTTAAATATAAATTTTGGATTTATATCATGTATCAGACAAGTTTTTTGTCATTTTATTTTTTGGGTTGGGGTGGTGGTGGTACCAAAGCTTGAGCACCATACAAGTTGGACGCACCATGTGGTTGTAAACCAACGAGGAACATCAGCTTCAGTTTGTTTGTGAACCGTAAGGTTGCGTTTGCTTGTTTGATCTTAAATTTAAATTCAAAAATATGTTTGCTTTATGTCTGAATGCACTGTTGAGTTCAGATTTAGATTAAAAAAAATAATTGTCATTTATTATTATAATAAACAAGGACTATTTAGTACATGTTAAGTTTAAATGCTGAATATTGGATTTTAAGTTAGATTATTCGTAATTATATTTTTCGACGTCAAAATGGCCAAGTAAGATGTCCATCCAAAACATTTCCATTTACGTATATGCATGTCAAGTGCTAGACTACCCCTGCTGCCTAGCAAGCATCAATTTTTCCGCTCAGGGGTCCATATTGAGTGATGAGGGGTGAAATGCTAAACTTAATTTAAAATTAGTGGCGGGGCGCTGCAAGATAATGTGATTATTATCTGGTGGTTTTTTTATTAAGAAATATGGAATATACTTTATTTATGAATACTAACTGATATTTTAATGCAAGCACTCAATTCAAAATTTGAAAAATTAGGGTTATTTGTATCTTGGGGTCTAGTAGTTATCCGTAATAAGTTCACTTTTTTGTGATTATTTTTTTTTCGGAGAGTGAAAATAAACTTTAAAAGTATAAATAATAAAAATTTGAAATCCTAAAGTGTATTACTAAAAATTATCAAAGTGCATTAGGAACGTCTACTAGATCCTGGAGTACAAAATTAGGATACCATAAAGTGCAATTTGCTTGCAATCTTGTTATTCAAACCGCACCTTTGTTTGTAATGGTTCTGAACCGGCAAGTGATTTTATATGCAATAATAGTTTTTACTTTTTTTTATTACTCCATCTCATTAATATTCGATTGAGGCCAGCTGGTTCTAGTGTCGGAGTAGCTTTTTCATATTTGATATGATTCAACGAGTGTTTAAATGGTAACTCTCAACTCTAACTTAAGCGTTTTATTTGTGTCATACTTGTATGTCGTCTCTGACCATTACAGTTGGGGGTTGGTGTAATTTCAGTTAATGTCAAGTCCATTTTTTGTAGTGTAATTTCGAGTGCTGATTTTTCCAGGCACTCAAGAAATTTATTTTCTCGACCGCATACTTAACAGATGGATTATGACACCTCCATAACTTTAATCATTTTTAAAATAAAAGTCGAACCCACAAATCTTCGTAAAATTTAATTTTTAATCTGTGATAAAATTTCTCAAAATTTTATTTTTAATCCACAGTAGTTACCCTAACCTCCCTTGCCCTAACCCAAATCCTAACCCTGACGCACAACCACCAACACCATGAAAAAGCCATCTACCTCTCTCTCTTACTCTCAAGGCAATAAACAACCACTAAACAACCACCAGCCCACTATGAAAATTTGTTGTTTTTCAATAACTAACAATAGGAACAACTTTGAATAAAATTTTTGTTTTAAAACAAAGATAAGTTGAAATTAAAGCCCTAAACTAACTTGTGATATTGCTGCCCTGGCCATTAAGTGATAGAATGCCGAAAACGATGACAATGTTCGATGATAGAAAACCGAATGTATAACACCATTCATCACCGATCATCAACGAATGATTCTGGATAACATATGAGAGAATCTAAAAAAAACAAATTCACCCAATTTTTTAATGTCCATACCTTTGCTAGGTTTCCATGCGAGATGCATCGCGGTCTCCAGAGCTTCAAAATTTGCATTCTAGGCGAGATTGCTTTTGCCGCACAAGGAGCTCATCTTTGTGATGCTTTGATGTTTTCATCTGATTCGGCCTCCACAACCGCTCATTTCTCTTTCGCAGTTAGATCCAACTTTCTCCATAGGTCTTTTAAGTCTCCTGCCATCTAATCTACCCCCCAAACCGATGTTGAATGAACTCTACAAAAACTAATGAGCCTTGCCTTTCGATCCCAGAAGGAAAAATTTTGGGGGGACAAAATGCCTTGTACCAGACGAGGAAAGACAAACCTTATTGAAGCTCTATGCCTTCAAGGGAAAGATAAACAGATAGATGAAGAGAGAGAGTTTTAGTGGTGGCATTAATTTTATAACCATGAAAAAGGAATTAGTTCCTTGACTTTTGAAAATCCCAACCTACGAAAGCAACTTGAGACAACTTGCTCACATCATGGCAAAAAAATGTGCTTTCATCCACAAGATGGAAGAGGACAATTTTAACAAATGAGATTTTTCCTACACTCATTTCTTAAAACACCTCACCACCCCCACATCAATGGCGCCTAAACAGTAAATGTTCACTGGTCTTGTTGAGAATTGGGCATAACAAGGACTTGACGCATTTTCGGATAAACAAGATTTCAGCCGTGAGCGTTGTTACACGCTTTCCACCAAAAGTGTGAGATTTTGGAGGGACTATGAGGTGCCTGACGACGTTCCAAGGGTTTATGTTGGGCTCAAACGAGGATGATGTAGAGGGTTATCTTTTCTCGTCCCTAATCTTGAATGCCTCATTGTAATCACTTCTCATATCGTATTAACCTCAATAGTAAAGTACCGAATGAGTTCATCTGAATGGCCCTCTTCGCTAGTGGGGATCTTTAAGATATCTTTTGCCTCAGTTGGGAAAAAAATATTTTTCATTAATTGCAAATTCTAGCCGTGAAATAAGACTTGAGACTTTGTTCAGATTGAGTTTCGTAGGTTTCAGTAGAGCGTACTAAAAAAATTGCTTCGGGTTGGAATACAATTGTTAGACTTAATATAAATGCTCTTACCAATTTCCACTTGAAATCTAAGGCTTCTAGACAACCCCTCTCTTCCTTCCAATAGGTTTGATCAACCCCAAGATGCTTTAGTGCCATTTTTTGCTTCTAAGGAGTATTTGGAGCATAAATAGCTTCAACATTGTTTTGCTAAAAGTGCCTCGTTAAAGCATTTGAAATTTGCCATTTTTTGCTTCTAAAAAGGAGTATTTGGAGCATAAATAGCTTTTAATAGCTTGGCCCCATAAACGTCAGGCTCTGTGATCATTCTCCAACATTGTTTTGCTAAAAGTGCCACGTTAAAGCATTTGAAATCTCAAAAGATAATCCCCCTTGTCTGTGTACTTTGAACAAGGCAGTGAGCCAATGTAATAGTCCACAATTTTTCCTTGACTTGTCAAGTTTGGTGTTGTCCGTGGACATAGAATTAAACAATGATTCGTTTACCAAAACAACGCTTCGGAAGTCGAGTTTGAAATACAAAAAATGTTTCATTTTTTTGATATGTAGAGAGAGAGTGAGAGAGAGAGAGAGAGAGTTATGACCATTTTATTAAATCGTGTTTTGGTCGACTCGAAAATTGGAAATGGAATCAAGGCTATGGTCAAGCCAATACAATTCCAATTTTTGATATAAAATAAATTCTACATGCCCATGGTTCCTATCTTCAAGTCATTTGGTATATAAATTATGTGTAATAATGGCCTACTCAACCGCCATTGTGATTCACCATCTGTGAGCGCTCATTTAGGTGATGAACATTGTGGGGATTTACTATATTTTCAGTGTCCTCAGAAGAACTCAGTTGTATCACTTGTCTTCGAAAGGCTTAACAATGATTTAATGCTTTATGAAAATAGCACTCGATCTCCTCTACTAAACTTTGATGAAACAATCACACGTCCCCAAGTACATTGATATAGAAAGAACTCTGAGCGAACCCCGTGCTTTGGTTCGAAGCACAAATTCTAGGCAATTTTTTTCACCACAACTCTAGGTACTTTTGAACATCTTTATGTAACCCAAATTTTGGTTCAAACACCAGCTTTTTGACTCCTTGAGTATTAAAATTCTTTAATGATCTTCCAAACCACAGAATGTGATTCAACATTATAAATTTGTAAACTTGTAAACTGAAAGAATAATCATTAAACATGTTTTTCACAAATCTTTGACATTTTTTGCTATTGTTTTTGGGCAAAATGGGTTATTTGTAGGAGATTGGTATAACGTGAATTGTTACAACTAAATTGTAGATATTATAAAACAAATCGTGTAAACTTTCGGACAAATTATTGAGATTTTTGTCCATATCTCTGATACTCCTACGAAAATGATCATCTACTAAAAATTGGTATTGATATTGAATGGGTATGACCTATTTTTTCGTATGGACCAATTGGCCCTCACACCATGTCGCCAAAAATTGTTTGCTGGAACTTTTGTCTAGAAATGGACATTGAACCATCCATGCATATCATTCGGGTTTATAAGCATGCCTCAATCAAGATGACTTCAATGAAGATGACTTTTTGTAAGAGAAATCTAAATTCAAGAAACTAAAACTAGAAAGAATGGCAGAAAGACAAAAGAAACTTGCATTGAATTAAAGGAAAATAAAAGTACGTTGCTGAAAATGAAAGGAAATACATAAAGGGAATGATAAAGTGTAAGTACCTTAATATTGAATGGGTATGATGATGAGTGCATTATTTTGCATGAATTATGTTCAAATCTAGGCCTTGTGAGGCCTACTGTATTATTAATAATAAGCTTTTAGAGTCATTTTTGTAAAAGAAAAGAAAAATGCAAGTTTGAATAAATTTGAGCTAAAAATACAATTTTAGTACCTGAAGGGGTGAAATCATAAATTTTCAAAATTTATGGGCTTGAAAATAATTTTTAAATATTAATCTAGGCAAAATAAAGTTCTCTCTGAAAATAAATATTTAAGACCCTAAATTTGAATTAATTATTTTTATTTTGCATTTTTACAGATACCCCGGAAATTTGGACAACAAAGGAGACGATGTGCAAAAATTGTTACGATAGGCGCGACGCGACACGACACGGTTGACACAGTTGTACTAAATATTTTTTATGAAATCGCTTGAGTGTTCGCTGAGGCTGTGCCATAGCTTTTCGAAAAGGTCTTGACAAGACTCGCAATTTTGAAGTTCGGACGAAAATGAGATTTTTGAAGTTTTGGAGGTAAAAAATGCTATTAATGATAGTACTGTGAATAGTGACAAAAGTGGGGATAATTATTTTTTTAAAAAAATCTCAATTATCTCCGATTCTTTTCAAGACTCTGGGATAATTATCAGCGTAAATACAACCAATCAAAGAAAGTTTAACTCCAACTCAAACATCTCGTTCCTAACCCTATAAATAAGACCATTTGGTTCATTATTTTGGGGAAGAAAAATTGGAGAGAATTTTAGAGAGTAATTTTTTAGGGATTGTATTCAATTTGATGACAATTCTTTATAATTTTTTAGAGGATTGAAGATTGTTTTGAGAGAACTATTTGTAAGTTTGATTTATTAATGAAAATCTCTACTCATTCTTGCAATTTCTCTTTCATTATGATAGTTTGATTATTCTATTAGGATTATGGTGAAGTTTATCATAGTTAACTAATATTGTCACGTTAATTTGATTATTGTTTATTCTTTAGTTGTTTTAATTGTAATCAAAGATTCGGTATTCATTTTAAAATGACACGAGAGAGTGTTTTAAAACCTTCAAAATTGTTTTGTCAAATCTAGTTTTGAGATTTAAAAGTAGTGATATTTGATCGATTATGCTTGCACTTTGATTGTTTTGATAGTCCATGTTTAAATACATTTGCGAACTTGAAAGCTTGTATTTTCTAAGGGAATAGGCATTTTAGCCGTCTATTAGAGACGTTAAAAATATTTTGATCATAACCGTCATATTTTTCGAATTAAACGCGGCGATAGTCAGTTTAATTTGAGTTATAAAAAAGGAGACATTAAATTAGCGTGCAATATTAGTTACGTGATAAATGGATCCAGAATCCTAATTAATTCCTAATTGTTTACAAATATCTTGTGTTACCCTCATTTATCGTAATTGCTTTTATTTAGTATAGTTCATAATCATTCTCTATCCCATTTAGACTAGTTGGACAGTCACAATTATTTTGAACGAAAAAATTGACAAATCTCTGTGAGTTCGACCAGTACTTACACTCGCTATTCTATAATAGCCTGTGCACTTGCAGTATTTTATAAAATTGACAAACATATGACATGTTTTTTCGCATGGACCGATTGGTCTTCACACCATGGTCGACCCAAATTGTTTGCTAGAAATGGACATTGGACCATCCATGCATATCATCCGTGTTTATAAGATTGCCTCAATTAAGATGACTTTTTGTAAGAGACAATTCTAAATTCAAGAAACTAGAAACTAGATAGAAGATAAAGGCTGAAATACAAAATAAACTTGCATTGAATTAAAGGAAAAAAGTACATTGTTGAAAACTAAAGGAAATACCTAAAGGGAATGATAAGTGTAAATACATGGGTTTGTTTTATTTTTTGCGAATTATCTTCTTCTTCCTCAAAGGATGTATTTATAATTCTTTGCAGTAACTAACTCTATTTGGCTCCAAGTTATTTCAAATTTGAATACGATTTAATTCTCTCTAATAAACACCTATATTTGTCACCAAATAACATCTAATTTGAAGTCAAATAATAACTATCTTGAACCACCCCAACTTTCATATAAATTATTACAATAACCATCATATAATCAATCGACTCTGACTTTTTTATCTTCTAGCCATGTGTTAGAAAACATTAGGAGATACAAAATGATAAAATATGGTGTAAATTTTTTTAAATACACTAGCGCTAATACTCTTCACCATAGAGTCGCATCAACACTCACAACGTGTGAAAATGTAACCATATTTTTATATTAGTTGGCTACATTTTATGTTAAAGGATTTTAACTCGTGTGCCATGCAAGCCAAAATGCTTGAATCGTGGCAAGATGTGTAGAGAGCCAGGTTCGGTCATTAGACTGAACATTGAATTTTGAAGATCTACAACACATCTCTATATCACAGTCTTACGTTGCTGAACTTTGAAGATATATCCTTTTTATAGTTTTGTGATTGAGCGTCATTAGCTATGAACACACACACACATGTTTTTTTGATAAAATGTGTTTTTGTAAACTGAACAAGTTTTTTTACTATTGAGAAGTGTTGTGTATTCCTTGGATAAATATTTACATTTTCCAAAAGTTCTTTAGTTTAAGGTTATGGAAACACTGCCTTAAACCTTTCACACGGTCCCATATTTGACCAGTATGAGCGCGATGCCAAATTGACTACGCACACATGGTTGCACGTTTTAAGTGTGTTCTTTAAACACTGACTTAAACCGAGCGCACGGTGCAATTTTTTTCTCGTGCGCACTACAAAGCATATTATTGAAAATCTTCTATAATAGGTTTTTTCCCTCTACTTTTAAACATTTGAGTTCCTTTTTACTTCTATATATCTTAGAGAGTATTTTCGCTGCTCAAAGCATTCTAATTGTCTCTTTTGTCAAATTCACCAATTCCTTTCAAATTGAGTGAAAAACCTAGATCTATACTTGATATATGGATTGTAAGGAAATAAGAATGATTTGAATCAGATGCATTTAGCTAAGATTCAATCTAAACCATTTTACATTTGAATTATTGATCTCCACTCCAAGATCTAAAAAAAGGTGTCCCAAGTTATTGGAGAGTTCAAGGCATAATGTGAATCCAAGGAGGAGAATGTACTTCCTTGTTCGTCCTATGGAGATTAGGGTGGATCGCTCATCTTCAATGGGGGGAAAGTTAAATGTTCATAAGTAACTTCTCGTGAGTGCACGAGAGAGAGATACTTTCTTGCATTGTATAAAATCTTTTCAAGTTGAATGAGAGATTAAAATGCGTCAAGGTTTTTTACCCCTTGGTGGGAGGTTTTCCTCATAAAATCTAATTTATTGATTGTTTGAATGTTATTTTCTTCACCTACATCACACACTGCACATAAATCTCACTTAGATCTAGTTTAATCCATAAAATTGACTTTAGAATTTTAGCATGTAGTGTAATTGACCTAGATTTTCGAATGGAGACTCTAACTTGTTGATTTACATGTCTATCATCACATCAACTAGTAAATTCATGTGCTTGGTTTGGTAAAATTAAGAAGAACATTGAAATTGGTAAAAATTGGGGGGAAATTTTGTTTAAACTTATTCACCCCCTTTAGGTTTATTTGAGTAGCACTCTTATATAGAATACACCTAATCCTTAATTTGGATCCTCAACGTGCAGACCTTGGAATCCACCTATCTTTTAGTAGGTAATGTCTGTCCAAATCTGACTCATTGGCACACCCATCTCCCACAAGCCTTTGGTTTGAAATCTATTAAAGCCTCAAACCATGCATATAACATACGTAGAAGATATTTTTATTCATAAAAATATATTTTTTTAATTTTTAATTTCGACAAAAGAGGTTTTTGTAAGTCATAAATTGGGAACAAAAGGAACCAAGAACACTTGGGAGCTTTATGATTTTTAAAACATCTCTAAACAGTTCTTTATAAAAAAAAAAAGGCTTATATTGCAATATTCGTCATTTTATTTTTATATTAAAAGTGATAGAATCCTTGTGCAAAACAAACACCAGAAGCCCAAACACAACTCTCCACACGTTGGTCAATGCGCATGAGGCTGTGGTCAAAGCCACTAGTCGCTTTAGAGCGCTCCTAATCCGCGTAGCACTGCTGCTATAATAGCTGCAACTTGAGTCGCGATCAAGCCGTAGCGGGATAGCGACATGATTCTGTCTTTGACTAATTTATTTTTTTAATATTCACCCAGGACTTAGATATCTTTTATGACATATCAAAGTGTCAATACAAATGTCTCTAAATAAACTTTTGACCGGTGCTTTAAAATAAATTTAATACCTTTAAAAATATTTTGGTGAATTCTTCCAAATTCTTTTTTTCTTTTCAAAATCAACTTCTTTCACACTTACTAACTCATTGTCGTTAAAACATTGATGTTCTTGGCAATGCATTTTGCTGGCAGTTGAAATGTTGTAGATCCGAGTCTTTTGCATAATCTTTAATGAGTAGCACTAGGGGGACCCAAAAAAAAAACCACTTTGTAAACCCAGTTCATAAGACAAAAATGAGTACAAGTTTTTAATGCACATTTTGATGTCCTGGCAGGACCCGCAACAATAATGTATAATCTTTTAATTCACTGGGTTTACCAAATGGGTTTTTTTCTGGCTCTCCCTAGATTTATTCATCTTTAATAAGACTCAAACACCCTATACGTACGCTTTTTCGATCCGAAGTATGCACTGTTTTGGTATTCAGTATATAAGCAGGGCTGGTTTTTAGGACTGTCTTTTTATGAATTTATGTTGGGACTCTTTTGAAATATATTAGGATTGTTTTTGTAATTTATGAATTTAGGACGATTTTTGTAATTTATGAAATTAGGACTGTTTTTGTAATTTAATTTAGGACTGTTTTTGTAATTTATGAAATTTAGGACTGTTTTTGTAATTTATGAAATTTAGGCATATTTAATATCAATTAAAATTAGTTTTTAAAAATTGAATGGTAACAAAAAATTGTTTTGTAATTTTGGAATAATTATTTCCAAACATTGAAAGTAATAATAAATCAAAAGTAACTGTGAATTTTAGAAGTGTCATATATGGATTAATTTGTAAAAATGAATAAAAAAAATATAGAATTACAATTTTTTAAATTGGGCAAAATTCATTTTCCAGATTTTTTTAACCCTGCAACATTTTTTTTTGGAAAATTTTCGAATATTTGAATTTTTGCCAAAGTTTAAAGTTTTTCTGATTTTGCTGAAAATTCCGAAATCCAAAAAAAAAAAAAACAATTCCGAAAAAAATCGGAATCGACTTCGGCACGCCATGTTTTTTGATACGATCCGGCCGAAACAGAGCCCTAGTAACATCCCATATTAGTTTGTATGGCATGAACCAAATATTATTCAACAAATGCAAGACCTGCAACTTCAAAATAAGGGGAGGCCAAAGATGGTCAAATCTCAGAAGGTATAGGTTAATGAATGGACATAAACAAAGAGTTGAAAATCAATAACGCCATGGCAGGAATCCCAACCACACAATGGCAAGGTTTTGGGGGGAAAACAAAAGACGTAATAATGCGACTCCAAGCAATGAGCAACCAATAAAATTGGAAAGGCTAATCCCAAACGTAGCTTCATTCATCCAGCAAGTGGAGAAGGAAGATTATCCACTTATAAAGAAGGATAAAAAAGATTTGGACATGAACCCAAAAGAATTGTAGGAGACCTTGAACTCCAAAGAGGAAAGGTTCAATGCTAGTGGTGTAAAGAGTAGTGATGATGATTACCTACTTGATCAAGACAAATTTGATGTCATCACTGGTGATGAGGGGAAGATCCAAGGGTATCCAATCAACATTTAATTACATAACCCCAAGTAGAAATAAGGGTCAATGCCATATTCACATTACCAGGAGCATTTGAAGCCATTTCAAAAGAAAAAGTGATGGAAACAAACCTAGATGGCGTCGGTTTGAACCATGAATCGAAGGTAAATACTGAAGCTTTCTAATATCTTCTTGTGATTTTGCCTATGGTTTTGAATTAACTCTAGGCATGGTAGACCCTATTAAGCCTCTATCCATATAACACATCTTCATGGGATTTTGATAAATAGTTTTCTTTTTGATCATAGTGTTATAGTGGATGTACTCCCATCATCAATGGTAATTTTTGTTTATAAAAGTAATGCATTCAACCCAAAAAAAATCCAGGTATGCTGGTGATAAAAAGTACATCAAAAGTGTCTTATCAGTTGAGCAAATAATTGGATCTAGGAATTCTATGGTGGTTTTCTTTGTTATACAAACGTCACCTAACTTAGATTCTCTATCAGAGAGGGATATTATCCACTTTAACAAATGTGTTCCTTGTTCTATGCAGCTGCTTTTGGAAGATGGAGGAAGTATGAAGGAGGTTAAAGCTGATTCACAATCTTTTACTATAGCCACAAATTGAATCATGTCCCAAGTCTCCTGGGAGAATGTAAAGCAAGTCAATGCTACCAAAAGAGTAAGTGGTAGAAGAAGGGGTACTTTATTTTGGTCACTGGCCAATGAATAACAATTTTTTGCAACATATGGAAGTAAATAAAACCTTTGCTTTAGTCTTAGAAAAGTTTAACATAAAACAAATCGGAGCTAGTCTAAGAGGGGATTTAACTCTGAATTGTGATGTTTACATCTTATAAGAGGCGGACGAAGATTTCAAGACTTCGAATGAAGAAACACTGACTTGATCATGGAAAAATCTATATTATACATCTAATACATTAGTATTAGAGGTATAAATGAAATTTAATTATCCTCTTGTGTATTCTCAGCAAGCCCACATAATTGATAAGGTATTTTCTTTACTCATCATCACTCTCCAAATACTCAGCCGCTCCTAGTTCGCTTCGTTTCAAATTCTATTTAGATCCCTTCATTTTCCATTCTCTTCATCCCCCTCTCAAGTATTGCGTTCGGTATTGATGCTCATCTCATGCTCCATTATTTGATTGTCTCTTTACTTACAAAGTTAAACCCATTTCTCTTCCTCTTCGTGTCAAAAAGAATTCTCTCTCCTTTTAATTTCTACTGCCTAAACCTCATGACCTTTAAAATGTAGCGACGTCTTAAATCTGGTTAAAGCCATCTCCAATGGGCAGTCTAAATGTGTTTCAGCTCACAGTGGGTAATAGATTGTGTACATTTAGGAGAGAGAAGTTCTAACGAGAATGTAAATTTGGATGGTTGGTAGACATTGTGTAAAGGGGGGCCCACATCTGGGCGGTCAAGTTTTAGCCGCCCAACATGTGGGCGGTAGAGTGTCATCCGCCCAAATCCTCCAAGAATTAAAAAAATAATAATAATAATAAGATAAACGGTTAAATGGACGTTGGGCGGCTAAATGTCCCCCGTCCAGGGTGGGCCCTACCCCTGGGCTGTTAAAAGTCTCCCGCCCAGCATCATTTTACACCTTTCCCACTGTGAAATTACAAACAACAATCTAACCAAAACAATATGCACTGCCCATTGGAGATCGCCTAAAGAGTAAAGTTGTTTGGCCTAGGTTGGGTCAGACTCAGGTGATCATTTGCAAACCCTTCGCGTGTGGATCTCCTCACTTTCTTCCTCCTTGAGACGCAAGCCCTTTCTCTCTAAAAAAATCTACAATCCAAACATCTATCTCCCTCTATGCGGGTGGTTATCAAATGTTTCTCCGTTTGAAATAACAAGCACATAAGTAGGGGTGGGCACGGTCCAGTCCGGTCCGGGTTTTGCCTATTTTTTGGACCGGACCGAATATTCGGTCCTCAATTTTTTTGGACCGAGACCGGACCGATTAATTCGGTTAAGCTACTAATTCGGTCCAGTCTTTTTTCGGTTCGGTCCGGGGTAAAATTCGGTCCTGACCCTATTTTATATATATGTACATTTTATGAATGTTTTTATCTATTTTTCTCACAAATATATATACAAAAAAACAATACTCGAAACTCCAAGTGATATTGACATAGGTTTTTTTAACCCAAATTAAAAAAATGTCTATACATATATAAAATGTTCCAAATTAAATTCATAAGTTATATACATTAATTCAAAAACTATACATAAGAAACTCAATAACATTATTTTTATTATATATATATGGGAATCGGTTCGGTCCGGTCCAAATCGGTCTTTTAATATAGTGGACCGCGGACCGGACCGAATTAATCGGTTTTTAGTTTTTGTGAACCGATTTTCGAACCGGTTTCAAAATAGCCTTAATTTTCGGTTCGGTTCGGTTCGGTCCATTCGTGTCGGTCTTTTTTTTGTCCACCCCTACACATAAGGTATTTCTCTCTCACACAAACATATTTTTAGATCCATGTTCATCCTTCTCCTCTCTCTGTGTGTAGCTTCCAACATCTTAAACAACCAACTTACAATCCCAGATTTTGGAAAATAGACGACCTCAAATAGATGGCCCACTTTCTCTCTCTATCTTGGAAAATAGTTCGCTGCCTTTAAACAGTTGTTGATTTCCCCACCGATGTTGCAATTGTTTGTTTGATGGGTCGTGTATTTGAGTTTGATGAAGTGGGAACGATTTTACCAGCTTTGATAAAGGGCGGAGGTTTTCCCTTTTAGACCTTCTCCAACAGTTTTTTCTTCTCTATGCTAGAAAAGAGGAAATGGGTAAAACTTCTCCAACAACAGTTTCAATGTAGCAGTGAATCTCACGTGGATGGTGAGTCATATGAAATTTTTCTATCACCATTTCTACATGTAGAAATAGATGGAGGGTTGGAGGATCTGACGTGGAAGCAATTGTATTGCTAAAAGTCCACCCATGTTCTTATTTTACAGTTATAAATCAAATGAACTGGTGGGTAGAAACACACTGTTGGAGATATATCCCTTCAACTAATTACAGTAATATGCCATGTAGATTAGGGTGAACTTTTAACTGATGGATAGAAATGGATTTACAAACTAAATATTGGAGATGGCCTTAGATATGAGAAATGACCTGCTTATGATGTTATATGTCGTTTTTCTTTTATTTGTGTGTGATGTGGATGTTTTTTTAACTTGATAGATTTTTTTCCCAGATTTAAATATGGAACAAGAACATGGTGGAAGTTTTTATCGCGATTTTATTTCAATTTTCTTTTTAATTATTCTTAGCAATGGAGTTACATAATTTTAGAGGTCACTGGTATAAGTATTGTTTAGTAATTTTAGGAGAGCATGTTAAAAATCGTACCAATATTAAAACATTATCATATATTAATTATATATATTATTATAACCGCCCGCGCATCGCGCTTGTTACACACTAATTATGTTAAAACTTCGTATTTTGTTACGATAAAGTTGAGATATTATTGTCCACGTGGAAAAGTGTTTATAATTCCCCAATTTAATTTGAGTAACTTCATGTCTATGAGATAAATCCTAATAAAGACGATATGATAACATGTGTTTAGCCTTGTAAGAACTCAATTTGAAGTATGTACTACACAAGGCTGGAAATGACCAAGCTTTCTTTGATTTCTAAGTTGATTTTGTTGAGTAAAAATTGCGCAAGCGGTGAACTACAAATACAACTATTTTACTACCCAAAAATAACTGTACAAATTTTAGTACAATTATTGACGTACAAAATACATACTCAAGTGACCCATGAATATTACATGACTCATTCAATATTTAGGAGACAGTTTTATTACTCAAAGACACACCTCACTCACTCTAAAGACACTCACTATTATTTGGACACTCTTTACTACACTTGATTGTTTTGATCACTTGATATTTAAAATGGGAGATGGGTCTTCAATTTATACTCAATAAATTCGGTGGGCTGAAACATTTCAACCACAAATTTGAGTTGGTGGGTGAATGTTCAAGACGAGGAACATGCTAAAATCTTCACAATGAGAGATATTAATAAAGAAGCTTTAGGAGAGAGAGGGAGAAGAGAGAAGCGGTGGTGCCCTCAGGTTTTGTTTAACACCCCGCTCAACATCAACTCTATCTTTCAAACCCATCTCTAGAGATCATGCCGAGTTACACTCGAAGTTCTTCAAACTTAGTAGTTTTAAGTCCTTTGGTGAACAAGTCTGCAACTTGATCATCTATCTTGATTGCTTGCATCTCTATTTCTCCTTTAAGCACCGTCTCTTTGATGAAGTGGTGGTATACTTCCACATGCTTGGTTCTTGCATGAAACATCGGACTCTTGACCAAACGTATAGATAATTTTTTATCAAAGTGTAACAGTATTGCATAATCAATTGGTTGTTTTAAATCTTTCATTAATTGCATTAACCATGTAGCCTTTTAAGCTGTTGTTGCAGCTGCACTATACTCGGCTTCTGTGGTCAATAAGGACACAATAGGTTACTTTTTACTACATCATGAGATTGCCCCATAGCCAATACTAAACACGCACCATGTAGTTAATTGACGTGTATCATGATTTTCAATATAGCATCGCAGAAGCCAATCACCTTGCATGTATCACCCTTCTTGTATATTATGCCAAAGTAAGTGTATTCTTTATATACCTCAATATTCTTTGGGACGCTTCTAAGTGAAGTTTCTTTGGACTTTGAGTGAATCGACTCACTACACCGACTGCAAATTCTATGTTAGGTCATGTGAGCGTTTAGTGGATTAAACTACTTACCATTTGCCGATACATAGTTGTATCCTCCAAGTCTTTGCCTTTATGTGCACATAGCTTGGTGTTGGCCTCCATTGGTGTCGATATTAACTTACACTCCAGCATCCCGTACTTGTTCAGCAGATATGTTGCATATTTTTATTGACACAACAATACTCCTTCCTTACTTTGGTTGATTTCTTACCTAAGAAAGTGTTTAAGCTCTCCAAGTTCCTTCATTTGAAATCGCACCGATAGGTTCTCTTTTAATGATTAAATCATTTACATACACCAATAGTACTGAGAGTTTTCAACCTTGTGTCTTCACGAATAGGCTCGAGTATGAAGTTGCTACAAAGTGTCCCATTTTTTACTAGGAACTCTGCTATCTTGCCATACCAGGCTCGTGGAGCTTGTTTGAGCCCGTAGTGTGCTTTTCTCAGCTTACAAACATAGTCTGGTTTGGTTTTACTCTCAAAACCTTTAGGTTGCTCCATGTATATTTATTTATCAAGCTCTCCATGTAGAAAAACATTATTCACGTCCATCTGCCAAATCTTCCAAGACTTACTGGCTGTAAGTGTTATTAAGACTCTAACTATTGTGATCTTTTATACTGGACTAAATGTTTCATCGTAGTCCAATCCATATTGATGCAAGAATCGTCTAGCTACCAATCAAACCTTGTATCTTTAAATTGATCCATCTGGACGAGCCTTTACCTTATATACCCACTTATAGGTGATGGTTTTCACCTCCCATATCTCACTCTGCTTGAGTGCCTGAAACTTTTCCTCCATTGTCGTTATCCAGTCCTTGCTATGTATGGCTTCTTCAAACGTTACAGGCTCTATTTTAGCATCTTCTGTAAGGGCAACATTTGCATATTTTGGATTAGGCTTTTGTGGCATGGAAGACCTCTTTAGTTGTGACCCATCATCTTCTATTTCTTCTTACAGATTTGATTGATCCTCCGATGAATATGCTCCGTATCGTCTTTTTATCAAATTTTATCAAATTTACTACGTGGATGGTCTGGTACAAACATATAGCACACACATTCAAATACTCTAAAGTGACTTACAGTAGGTCGGCGTTCCACAATTTTTGGAATGGTGATAAATTTCCCAACCTCGCCTGTGGTAGTCGGTTGATCACATGGATTGTTGTCTCATGCACTAGGCCCAAAATCGACTTAAAATATTCTTAGCATGGAGCATACCCCGATATGTTTCTGTAAGGCGATGGTTCTTCCTTTCTGCAACCCCATTTTCTCGCGGAGTGCCTGAACTATTTAGTTGTCTCTGAATCTTACA
Source organism: Sambucus nigra (assembly GCA_949130495.1). Taxonomy (NCBI): domain Eukaryota; kingdom Viridiplantae; phylum Streptophyta; class Magnoliopsida; order Dipsacales; family Adoxaceae; genus Sambucus; species Sambucus nigra. The sequence goes on along the minus strand of CASBWL010000624.1, from coordinate 747,912 downwards.
ATATGCAAGGAAGTCGGAGAGTTCTATTAATGTATATTCTCCCCCATTGTCAGTGCACAGACATCGTATTTTATTCCCAGATTTTCCTTCAATCTTTTCTTTAAATTCTTTGAACTTTATTAATATTTCCCCTTTCTTTTTTGGAAAATAAAACCATACATACCTTTATAAGTCATCGATGAACGTTACCATGTAACGCATCCCACTACATGTAACTTGCTTTATCAGTCCAAACAAATTTGAGTGGACAAGCTCCAATGGTTCTTTAGACCTGAACTTTGACTCCCCGCAAGGTATTTGGTGTGCCTTTCCATATTGGCATCGTACACAAACAATATCTTATCGGATCTCCAACCGAGGAAGGCCTTTGAGCATTTTTTTTATTCATTATCGTCTTCAGCTTATGGTAGCTAACATGTCCTAGCTTTGCATGCCATAAATCTGTAGTCTCATTTTTTCGAGTCTTATCTACGTATGCAGATTCAACTGACATCACGTGGATAGACTGTAGACGTCTTCCTTCCACAACAGGCTTACCTGATGGATTTAGATCTTGATACACCTTGACATCATATGGGCCGAATACCACACAATTTCCTGAAGATGTCAATTGTGATACTGATAATAAATTCTTCTTCATTCCAGGATAGGACTGAAGCGAGGATCAATAACTGTCTCCCAAACATGTGAGATTGTTAGCTTTGAGTTATTAGCAGTCACAACAACTTGCCTTCCTCTATGCTCAGATATATTTGACAACTTCTTTTTGTCTCCAGTCATATGATGGGAGCATTCTGAATCCACAATCCAATCATATTTATAGTTTATAGTGTCAGGCTTAGGCGTTGCATTGAGATCAAACTTTGGTTCTGCGTTTTCTATCGAAGAGACTGCCACGGTGGACTCAAATACTGAGAATGATGCTTCGAAATTCCATTCTTCTTCACTGTAAGTCTTTTGGCTATTTGATGTTGCAACATTACCTTCTACATAAGTCTTCTTCTTGTGCCAACAATCTCTAGCATAGTGACCCTTCTTGTCGCAGTTGTAACATTAGTTGTTGCATCGCCTAAAATTCTGTGAGTGATTTTGGTCTCTTCCTTTGTTTGGTTGAGCCCCCTGCACGCGAGATATTTTCTTATTGTCGTGAGCTAACTTCTTATTGTAGACTTCTCTCGTTCCACCTGCCTTCTCTAGTAATGCATCTTATTCTTCCTCTTTTATCAGTACTTATGGTCAAACTACACCCAGAACTCTCGAATGGTCAAGCTGTCTCTCTCCTCTGCACTCGTAGTGGACTCCCACCACTGTAACGCTGCTCCCGCCAACTTAAAGGTAGCAAAAATCTACTTTTGCACCTACGTGCACCCATACATCCTCGGGTGTCTTTTTATATCCTTCTTCCATTGGCTCGCCTTTACTACATCAGAACTCCCTTCGAACTCTGGAGGGTGTGCCTTCTGGAAGACATCTCTGACGTGTTCCCAAACCGAAGGGAAAGCGTGAACTGTGCTGGAGCACTGCTTGTGCCTGTGGTGGGTCCTGCTGTATCACGGCTAATGCTGCATTCACTGCCCGTGCCACAATAGTGGCAACTTCCACAACATTCATCGTGCCCTGGGCCGGAGCTGGCTGAGGCTCGGGCTGGGCATCCCTATTGGCTCGCAGTGCACGTCTGGGAGGCATCTGAAATAAGAGAGAAGCTTTATAAGTCCACAGTAAATATCTCAAATAGCTGAAGACGTAGAATGCGTAATTAATGAATAAAACAGTCCTAAATATAGGGCTCTATATCAAAGGAAGCTACGCGAAAAGCATAATAAGCTGCAAAGATCCTAAGGACTCTAAAACCTGATGCTCTGATACCACATGTGATACCCCGCCTAATTAAATATTGGGTGATCAGTCCTTTATTAAATTAAATCAGAATATCCAGTTGGTTTAGATTATGCATCACTGTCAAAAACTTTATTATTAAATACTAACCACCTAATATTTAAAAAGGTTGATGTCAAAAATTTTATCTTTTGATTAATATAAAACTAGGTTACGAGTAATTAAACATTCACCATTCACATCAATCTCATATGATAGGAAATAACTGCAATAATAAATGGAATTCGAGTAAACACTTCCAATATAAGTACCAAATACAATAATCCAACAGAAATAAACCAACAACTGAAAGAATTAAATAACTAAATCCAACATCTCTGAATGTCTAAATAGAAAAGAGGCAACATTCCCTAACTGATGAAATAACTAAAAAGGAAGAAATGATGGGCATAGAGATGTCTACTACCAAGGTCCTACAGCTTCCACATCAGCTATAGCTTATCGAGTGAATGGAACTCCTATGCTTGGTGTCCCTGTGGATGGACACCTAAAATAATTTGACAAGAAAAAATATTTGCAGAAAACGGGTCAGATCCCGAGTTGAAAATAGTATAAAAATGAGCAAGCGCTTAAAATGAGTTAATAACACATATATTAGTCATGTTAGATTATCGTATTCACTTGAGATGCTTAACTCTCATCTAATGTGCACGCCTAACATACCATCAAACCCTACTAGTTTCTATTCCCATGCTAACTAGTTCTTTCCCATCTAACATCTAATCATAGCCTAATATCGTTCTCATGTATTTCCCTTGCAATATACATAATACCTGTAATCAATTTCTCTTTAACATGGATATGCGCTTTTTTAATTTAATATAAATAAAGTGTTCACCAACTTAATTCATTTCAGATTTCATTATTTTTCATGTATACTTAATTCACATAGTAGATAGTATCACAAGTATATATATACATACACTCTATTATATATATACAATACTGTATCCCAAGACACAGCTGTGGTGCATGCATACTCTGTTATCATGTCCTCGTGCATCGCTCACTGCATAAAGGACTATATTTCAATCTCTCGCGAACCATCAAAACAAACACACATATTGGAGGCGAACATAGTTCCAAGCCAATGGGCTACGCACATACCTACGCACCCATACGACTTTCATCACTATCATTCTCACAGATAGCTCGTACCTAGGTTCTATGCTCTAGTGGTACAAATCAAAATCCCACCCGAAGGCTCCTCAAGGCATGATCATCCACAACGCGCAACCTCCACCCGATAACAAGCAGCGTAGGTATGTTATACACATAATCGTTCAATCAATAAGTATACACCCAACTTATTATATTCATTAGGTATTCACGCAACCCAAGTCCCTAAATTTATATGTAGTATTATCAACTCTACTACTAACAATACTTAAACCTACGAATTATCTCTCTATCGTATATACTCTTTAAGGCTCTCTCTCTCCAACACATTCTCTTAGTAGTTACATAATTTATCTCACTACTAGACCATGGAACGAAGCTACTCCAGAATAGCGTAGGTCCTATTCTCTCACTTGAATTAACCTAAAAGGATTTTAACTCGTCCGGGCAAAAATTTACATTTCTGAAATCTCGTTAGAAGCCGGGGATTGTCATTCGAACGATGTCGTTCGAACGAGAATCTCACTTCGAACGAACTCAAATCTTATTTTTAATCTCGTTGGAATTCTCGTTCGAACAACCTGGGCAGGTCTCCGAGCGAGAATTCCGAAAGCTTCCCTGTATTCCAAAAGTTTCGTTTTCCCAATTCATTAAACAACAAAATTGCTTCAAATCCATTCTAATTCACATTCAACAACTCTAATCTATATCCCCTAGTATTAGAACACTTTCCCATCCGTTTTTAACACCAAATCCCTAAAATTTCAACATGAATTTCAATAAATTTCCCAAATCTTCAACAGGCCCTAATTTCATATAATCACTATTAATGACCCATTAAACTCATATATAATTTCTTGGTTTCAACATATAAAATTTAGGTTTTTAATCCGCAAAACAATAGCTATTCAACACTACACCAAAAATCGAAAATGGTCACGAAAAAGGGGTCACGGCCAAGAGTCTTGACACGCTGGTCACGGCCCAAAGCTGTGACTATTTGCAAAATGAGCGTGACCAATTCCAAGATTAGTGTGGTCATGGATCGACTTATGGGTGGTCACAGCCTTTTACCGTGACTCGCATGGGTCACGGCTGACAACCGTGAGCCAGTCGTGACCATTATGGCGCCAAGTTTCCCGTTAAGCGTGGTCATGGATGGGGTCACGGCTCATTGTCGTGACCAGGAACACAAATACACACCACTATAGTCACGGCTTAGGACCGTGACCATTCTCAGGAGGGAGACACAGCATTTTACCTTGACCATGGTCTTGTTTCCACGTTGACATGTTAAAAATAAAGGGGTCACATCATGGGGTCATGGCCCTAAGCCATGACCATGGTCTTTATACTGAAATAACAGATAACAGATTTTCATTTCCCTCGAAAACTTCTAAACATTTATTTCCCTCCCTCTCTCCGGCAATTTCCCTCCCTCTCTCCGGCGATTTCATTTCCAAACTCTAGTTATTTCAAAGGGAAACCAAACCCTAGTTATTTCATTGTGTGTATTTCCAAACCCTTGTTATTTATTTCACTGTGTGTGTGTATATATATGTGTGTGTGTATACATGTGTGTATTTATGTGTGTACTTCTGTGTGTGTGTGTGTGTACGTGTGTGTGTGTACTTGTGTGTATAATTTCAAACCCTTATTAATTATTTCATTGTGTGTGTGTATTTCCAAACCCTTGTTATTTATTTCATTGTGTGTGTGTATTTTTATGTGTGTGTGTGTGTATACGTGCGTGTATTTTTTGTGTGAGTGTGTATACGGGTATTGTGTACGTAGGTGTGTATAAATTATCATTGTGTGTATTGTGCCTGTATTCTAGACAAAAATACATATATATGATTAATGTTGGTTTAAGTTTCAAACTAGGGCAAATTTCAATTTAATGGATATTGTTGGTTTAATTTTCAAACTAGGGCAAATTTTAATTAAATGGATATTGTTGGTTTAAGTTTGGGGCTGAAATATAAAAAAAAATATCTCTTTATTAAAAAAATACCGGACCATTAAAAAAATACCAAACACAAGGGTTAATTTTAGGGATTGTTGGCTTAAATGACAAAAGTATGTATTCAAAACATAATAAATTAACGGTTGATGATTCATTAGAGCCATTATTTATAGAAATCATATCCATGCCCTCGTACACTATAACAAGTTAATGATTCATTAGAGCCATTATTTATAGGAATCATATTCACGCCCTCATTCATTATTCTCAGGAAAAATGAGCCACGGTAATAATTAATGGTAACAAGAGTATGAAAGGTTGCAATTGGTCCGCACTCGTACCTCTTTCATTAATGATCCTCATAAAGTGGGTACTCCGGTTTATTGGTATAGGAATAGAAAGATCGAACAATTTAACTACCTTGTAAACCGTGGAGTTCATTTCCAGCAAGAGTACTTATTCGATTGTATTATGTTTTTCCTGCCACAATGTTGGGATGAAGCTGTACAATATATATATCGCGTACATAATCCCGATAGAACACTGACCTTGCTTATGATGTTAGAGAAGGCCGAAAAAAAAATTTTACCCATTATGGATAAAATTACGTACAAAGAGCATTGGCGAAGACTGTGATGTCTCACGACATATGCATGTCAAACTCTATCTTGCCAATAGGCTGAAGAGGATGAGATTTTGAGTTCATGTCGCCGGCATCTATGTATCCATTATAGATACGATTCCTCCTAATTGGCCAGGTGCAAAAATTCGTAGGTTTTTAAACACAAATCCAGAATCGATTGAGATCAGACACATTGAACTTTTGTTAAAGTCTTACCATGAACAGGTAGATATAATATATGGTCAAAAAATTTATTTTGTTATTTATATTTTCATATTGAACTTTGAAATTATGCATCTATTATTATATATATACACATCTGACTTTTATTATTTTTGTAGATAATGTCGGGTGGTAATGGAACCAAAGCTCCAACCAACAACCACAAGGAGAATTATCATCACCAATTGGTGAGCAATACTCAACACCACCAACTGTTCACTCCCCCTACTCCGAGTTGCAGTAGGTAAGGTACTCCTCCCACTAATCCAACAGACACTCCCAACGCTCTTGAAATTGCCGGGTCAGTTGAGAAGTAGCCCATTGGGTTATCTCTTTTGGAAAATAACCCCACGGGGGATAAGAATCACGTTCAACAATTTAAAGTTTAGTGTTTATCCTTGGCAAAAACGAATGTGGGAGTGGGAGGAGTTGACAATTGGAACCTTGTAGATAAAGTTATTAAAGATGACATCTACGAGCAACTCAGCAAACGGTTTTCATTTTCCTCCAACTCAAAAAATAAGGGGCTTTCTCGGGTTGCTGAACAACTCCGAACATATTAGAGAAACCTTAGGCAAAAGCATTTCCTTAAGGGAGCATCAAGCTCCGACATTTTTGCGCTCAAAGACAAAGTCCCTTCGACCGTTGAGATGCCAGTCTCTTAATGGAATGATTTTCTTGAGAATGAGGCGAAAGACTCCAAAATGTTGCAAAGGGAGAAAAATAAGCAGAATAGGGCCAAAAAAATTAATCCTCATCGGCTTGGCTCAAAATCTTATGAAGATTTGAAGAACGAGTGGACGACCGTTACGAAAGGTAGCCCGGATGAAGGAAAGACATCGAATAGGGCCAACTTGTACGTGCATGCTAGACGGGACAAAGATAATAAATTCCCTCCTCACTTGGCCAAGACTCTAGAATCAATAGAGTCTATCAGTAGTCAGTCAGATTCAAGCCCGATCGAGGATATTGACAATAATGCCATCGCACGAACCTTTAGGAAGGACCACAGAGGGAGGACGAGAGGTTTGGGGTCGCATATGTCAAAAACAAGATTCAAACACACCGCACCTCTCGTGGACGAGCTTTCTTCTGTTAATAAGTGTTTCACGTCCAACGTTGATCGTCAATCTAGGCCTGACGGGGATATAGTGGGGCTTCGAAATGAATTGGGAGGTGTGAATGATAAACTTGCACAGATTGTGTCCCTTTTAACCGATCGTATGTCCCTGCAACACCTAATGCATCCCGGTTTCCCTCCACAGATGCCAGGGATTTCTCAAAATTTTCCTCGTTCTCCATTCCCCACACACATTCCGATTCCTCCTTCAACATTCCCTTTCTCAGTGCCTCAGCATGGCACAGGTCTTGGATCATCGTCAACAACCCACGGTGACTATGGCGAGAAATACTATATACAGGACTTGAGCAGTAAATTTGTTGTTAGGATCTGCACGCTCATGTCCACTGTCGTAGGAACTTTAGTACATAATTGACCTTTGCAGGAGGGTGAGTGTCAGATCGTGGTTGATACAGTATATGAGGGTTGTGAAAGTGTTCCAGTGCACGTCAACAGTGGAGAAGGGAATTTTTTGAAAAATTATGTAGACTCTGTTACCACTTGGCTAGTTTATCGCTTGATGAAGATGTAGTAACAATTTTCTTATGTTGTAATAATATCAGTAGACAAATTTATTTAATTTGAGTCTAAGTGGTTTTGTAGTATCGTTGATTGATGTGTTCTTGTATTTAAGTTATTGCATAGTTTGATTGATTGGTGCGTTGTTGACTATATTAGTGTTTTGCTTTGATACTATATTAGTGCTTTACTATGCAACATGATATTTATTTTATCATGTTAACACAGGACTGCAATTTGAAGATTATTAAATGGATTTTTCACAATACAAAGAGTGGATGGGGGGGACTGACCGAATAGCTAATTTCAAATGCACGACACCATGAATTTGCAAAAGAACCACGCAACGTTCGTCTTGTTATCTCAACTGATGGGTTTAACCCTTTTGGTAATTTAAGTACTAGTCAAAGTTATTGGCCATTTCTAATGGCGCCTTTAAGTCTCCCTCCGACATTGTGCATGAGAAAGGAGTTCACATTATTATCTTTATTGATACCCGGGTCGAAGGCGCCGGGTGATGATATTGATATATTCTTATCCCCATTAATCGAAGAGCTTAAAGAGTTGTGGGATACAGGCGTGACGGCGTTCGACTCTCACAAGGGTGAAGAGTTCACACTTAAAGCAATGGTGATGTGGGCGATCCACAACCTTCCTGCTTATAGGACCTTGTCCGATTGTAATATTCATGGTTATTATGGATGTCCCATATGTGGAAACTGAAGTCATTTGGCTATAACATAGTAGTGAGATGAGTTACACGGGCCATCGTAGATTTATGCCGACGAGTCACCCTTTCAAGAGGGCCGAATGCAACTTGCTCGGCTTTCTGGTCAGCAGATCGAGGAGAAGGCGACGACTGTGACTGCGGGGAATAGGTACGTAGGCAAACACCCCAAGTTTGTAAACCTGAAGCGTAAAGCAAGGGGATATCCTAACGAACCTACTAAAGCAAAACCATGGTCCAGGCGATCAATATTTTTTTATTTGCCGTATTGGAAAGATCATCGTGTAAGGCATGTAATTGATGTGATGCATACAGAGAAGAATGTTGCAGAACATCTGGTAGGAACATGTCTGGGTGGTTCTCATTCCAAAGATGGAGAGCGAGCCCGCCGAGATCTACATGATATGAAGCTAAAGAAGAAACTCTGGTTAAAAAACGATCCTACAACAAGAAGAATTTCTACCCCTCCGGCTGCTTTCACTTTGACTACTAGTGAGAAGAAGATCCTCTTAGACACGTTGTTCAACTTGAAGACTCCAACTGGTTATTCTGGTAATTTACGTAGGGTCTTTAACTATTAAGCAAATGACTTAAAACAATGCAAGTCTCATGACTGGACTGTAATCATCCAATTAATCCCTCTGTTATTTCGGCATTGATTCTCTGAACACAAAGATCTCCGTCGGGCAATTATGCAAATCAACTCGTGTTTTACCCTAGTTTGTGTAAAAATGGTAAACAGAAGGCACATTAGAGCTGCAAAGTCAACTTCAGCCGAGGCAGTTTGTGTATTAGAGAAATATTTTCCTGTGTCGTTCTTCGGTATCAACATCCAATTGCTTGTGCATTTATGCGATGAAGCTTTATTATGTGGTACTGTTAGGTATCGTTGGATGTATCCTTTTGAGCGCTTGATGAAAACTTTCAAAGATTACGTAAATAATACACGGTATAGTGGAGGGTCAACCCCTTTGAGCCTAAATATAGCCTTTCGTTTCATAACCCTAAATCCCATAACCAACTCCACATTGGAGTTTTAAACCATACATATTACCTTCCATGCCTTTGTTTCGAATGTTGCTTGGGGTTGAATGATGTTGTGTAGTGTGGTTGCAATTTGAGCATGAAAAGAGTGAGCAAAGAAAAGAAAGAGATGTGAAAAAAGCTAAAAGGAGAAAGCAAAAAGCAAAAAGCAAAAGAAAACAAAAAAAAAACATGAGAAATAGAAGAAAAGAAAAAGAAAGAGAAATTTGTATATGTTGTGTATATAGTTCAATAAGCTTTGATTGCTCTCCAATTGTTATATTTAATGCTTGTTTTGGAAATTGTTTTTCAATTTTTGAAATTGCTCGCACTTTTCATTATCCCGAGTTTTCATCCCTGAACACTTTGAATCCGTACATACATATCCTTCGTTTCGTACCCTAGCCTAGCCCAGCCTACATTACAACCCTATACAAGTCCTATGTGATCCTGGTGCATTAATTTATAAGTTATAATAGTTTTGATAATCTGTGAAAATGCATTTCGCCTCCTTTAATGAGCGGTATCTTTCATTGAGATTACAATTTTTCATTTTCTATATAGCGTTCTTCATTTGTGACATGTGCGCGGCCTAGTTTTCATTTACATTTACTCTTTATGCCCGCATGTTCCGTTTCGAGTGAATTCACTTGATGAGAGTAATGCCCGTAAGGATTGACTTATATGCATGCTTTAATATCTAGTATTCGATTTATTTAAGCTTTTGCCAAATCATACTTCGCATGTGCTCTCTCCCTTCCCACATTTTAAGGTTTCAATTCAATGAGGTGCATTCTATAATGTTAATAATACGAACTTCTGTGTGAATTCATTCACTTTGCTAATAATGTGTACGAAATCTTTTTCGTATTGTTGGGCTTGTCGCATGTTGATTGGGCATATTTTGAGGAAACCATATGATGTTTGTGGGTTTCATCCCTGAAAACCCTCACGAGACGACACTCGTCCACTAGGGTAACCTAGGGGTTTAACGGCTTATTGCATACACTAAATGCAATCGTTCGCCCGCGAAAGTGGCCTTATATTTTTTATCGCTTTTGTATATATCTCCTGTTTTGTTGTTTTCTTATAGTTCTTCTTTCTTTTAATTTCATTACTAGGGACTAGCAATGTGTGAGTTAGGGGGGGGTGATTCATATCGAATCTTGCATATTTATACCCTCGAAACTATGCATTTTAGCCCCCTCGGGTACCGTAATTGCTATAATTATGCTCGATAACCAGACAAGCTCCGTTTTATATGCTAACATGTTATTTGATGTATTATTGAGCTTTTATAGGTGTTACGGTGCTTAGTATGAAGTTTGAGTGCGTTTGAGTTAAGTTCCGTCGCGATTTGCACGTTCAGGGGCATTTCGGGATTTTTACACTTCGGGATTTTTGCTCAAAGTCTTCACGGAAGTTGTAGCGCTCGGGCCAAGCTTCGCGTGTCCGCGAATCGGAGTCCGAAAGAAGGAAACACGGACCTTTAATCGAAAAAGAATTAAAAGAAAAATAACAATTTTATTAATTCCCCTTATATCCTTCTTCTCTTTTATAACAAATCCTATAATTCCATATATGTCCCTAAAACGTTTTTGGCAGGAAACTCCATGGGCAATTTTGGTTCTTGGCCCGGGTTTGGCTTGGGTTTTGGTTTCACTCAAAATTCGAAGCTTTCGCTTGAAACGCAAATCCGTGTCCCAAAACGATATACATTCAAAATCCATGCTCAATTTCGGACGAAAGCTCCGAATTTTGGGCGAAACCAAAACCCAAGCCAAATCCGGGCTAAGAACCAAAATTGCTCATGGAGTTTCCTGCCAAAAACGTTTTAGGGACATATATGGAATTATAGGATTTGTTATAAAAGAGAAGAAGGATATAAGGGGAATTAATAAAATTGTTATTTTTCTTTTAATTCTTTTCCGATTAAAGTTCTGTGTTTCCTTCGTTCGGACTCCGATTCGCGCACCGTTCGCGGACACGCGAAGCTTGGCCCGAGGGCTACAACTTCGGTAAAGACTTTGGGCAAAAATCCCGAAGTGTAAATTATCGAAATGCTCCCGAATGTGCAAATCACAACGAAACTTAACTTGAACGTGCTCAAACTTCATACTAAACACCGTAACACCTATAAAAGCTCAATAATACCTCAAATAACATGTTAGCATATAAAACGGAGGTTGTCTGGTTATCGAGCATAATTATAGCAATTACGGTACCCGAGGGGGCTAAAATGCATAGGTTTGAGGGTATAAATATGCAAGATTCGATACGAATCAAGAGCCTTTTTAGGTAAGATATCAAATTGAGTGTAAGTTGGGGGCAAATAAGCCTTTGGGCTGGTCTCAGTCATGAGATCACACAGAGTAACAAAGAATGAGCTGGCAATCAGATAAGGTCACAATAGCTTCGAGGGGTCAATCAGCATAAGGATTCCAACAAGTGGCGATATCTGAATTGGAAGACCCCTTAGGGAGGTAAAGAACCATTTTCTTATTGGAATGTCAAATAAATTCGCAAGAGGCGGTTCTCAATAATGGGGGAGACAATGACATCCGATATGTTCGCATGTGATATTTCAGTCAAATAGCCTCAAGTAGTAAAGAAAACGGATACATTAGAGATGCCGAAAATCCACGATGGATTTAGGAAGAGGAGAGATAAGCTACCAGACGAAGACGAAAGTAACAACGTAAAATGGGTGAAACCCTTAAATAAAGAGTAAGAGGCATATACCAATGGCCTTGTGCCCTGATGCTATCTCTCCCTTATCTATTAACAGGGGGTCGCGGGTTCGATTCTTCACGGATGAGGTGATCAATCCATTCTTGTCGATGTGGTGGCATCTATAGAGATTTATCCAGTCTGAAGCCCCACTCAACACCCTTTGTAGCCACATAATGGCACCCCCACCCCATAGGAGTAGGCTGGAACAAATAAAAAAAGAGTAGGAGGCATACATTCATTTTACATATAAAGGGGTTTTATGATGTGATGGGTAACATATATAGAAAAAGGAGAAGGAACGAAAGGGGGGTGCATGTGAGTGAAGGTTGGGGTATTTATCATGAGAAAAATTGTTTAACAATCTAATTGAGATAATCTATTATCAAAAAATTATATCGATTTCATAAATAGTTAAATTGCCAACATATCTAGTTAGAGTCGGAGCTAGAGGTTCAAATTGCTATATTTTGACCTACATCGGTAGAGGAAGAAGGTACGTTACGAACTGTTATTTATTTCTGAAGAGGCATTTATTATTAAGTTCCAAGTTTGCTTTTTTATTCAATACACGCCATGATATATGGTCTCTTAATTTAATTCAACTCATAATTATGGTTTAATAAAAATGAGGACTATATACAAAAGATTGGCGCTTAAACAAAACCACCATTTTCAAGCATGTGAACACAAAATGCAACATCCACATTGCTATGCCAATTGACCTTTTTCTGAAAAGTCCATGCATTATGTTATCTATCTTCAAATCTAAAAAATTGTAAATAGGCCAGTAAAACGAACCAAGCTATTCGAGTTTGATTCGTGTTCATTTGAAAAAAAGCTCATTCGACACAGACTCGTAAAATAAACGAACCAAACTTGAACATAAATTGAAGCTCATTATCCTATTAAGTGCGACTCAAATTCGACTCGATCGCCAATAATCATACTAACCTAGTATAAAATAACCAAGCTACTTGAGCTCGACTCGTGTTTCATGTGCTTAGAAGCTCATTTGAACTCGACTTCGAATATAAATGAATCAAAATTGAACATATTTTCAGGATCATTTACATTTTCAAACGAAGCTTGAGCAACCTTAAGCTCGTCTCATTTACACCCCTACTTGTGAATCCCTCGTCTTATTTTGAGATTAATCTAACCCATGTTTTCATTACAATTAAATCTCGCAACGAGTCGTGTTCAAGTCATTTTTTATCGTGTTTGGATCTTCCCGAGTTCATATCTTTACATGTTAATATTCGTTAAGAATCACTAATTTAAGCACATAACTAATATTATTGGGACTTATAAAGAGTTTATATTGATTAATATTAATTTAATCGTAATAAATTTCACTAAATGAGAGTTTTAATAATGTTAATGAATTAATGGATCTAATTGTGTTTAATAATAGTTGTATACAATTTAAAACAACTCATTATCTTAATGGATAATAACTAGTGTACACGACACGTTAAGACAACGAATCGAGTTTGAATATAATTTTTTCATAACAAAAAAGTCCATTAAGTCTTACCCAGTTGGTACTGATTTGATCCGACACCATTAAGGGTCCATCTTACTTATAACTTTGTATCGCGTTATCGTGTTGTGTCATTTTGCCGAGTCTAATTACAATGCCCAAGGAAAGATAAAATTATTTTTCTCTGATTCCAATGGTATAAAGATATCATATCCAACTCATTTATGTTCAACACGCGGATCCTGACGTAACAGTAAGCACCAGAGGAGATCGCCATGATCATTACTGTATGCATACCGAAGATGTGACAAAAGTGCACAAATCATTGTGCAATGCCCTAACCAAATGCCTAGTGGCGTGATCAAAGTCGATGATCGCAAACTATGTCCTCCATCACGATGTCGAATGAAACTATCTATGGAATAATGCGTTGCGCGAAACATAAATCATCGTAATTCTTACGATCATAAAAACCATCTTTTCTCAAATAGAAGGCGTAGAGAGCCTTGTATGAAACACTACTCCAACAATTTGATAATCCACGTTGTCATTTATTGATTTTTCCATTTTAATAAACATTCAATCCAGAAGGGTGTCGGTTGAGTATCAAATAATCAAGTTTCAGCTGAATTACGTATTTTTGCTAGAGTATGATTCCAATTTATATGGTAACTTGCTGAAATCAACAATAGTATTGGTTGTGGTAACTTTGGTTCGTGTGTGTGTGTGTGTGTGTGTGTGAGAGAGAGAGAGAGAGAGAGAGAGAGAGAGAGAGCGAGATTACAATAATACAGACCAAGAATATAAACCTTTATGGGTCCGACAAAGAGTGAGTAGCTAAATTAAGGGTGTGTTTGATTGCAAACATAGAAAATGCGTGAAAAATAGTTCATTTGAATGAGAAGTTGAAAAATGAGCCAAAAAAGATGGGAGTTTTTTCTCTTTTCTATTTTCCATGGAAATTAATTCTTTGGTGGGTGGATAAGAAATATTTTTCAATGAAAATGAGACTTGAGATGGAGCACTTGTTACGTGAATGAGTGTTGTTCTTATATAAAATGTTTGCAATTAAGGTACTACAAGGGCGAAACATGAGTCCAAACAACTATTTTTCATGAAAAAAATTTCATGTCAATCAAACACATCCTTAGTACACATTGAAAACGAGGTTAAATAATGAGATTGATTTGTTGAAAATTGTAATAATGCATTGAGAACTCAGCATGTATAGTTAGGATGTAGTTGATCAATACAAGAGATCATTGCAACAGTACCAAGGCATTATTCAACTAGCCGATTAAAAGATCAAAATTGAATCACAAAATATTGGCATCGGCCAAACAATCACTTGGATAATGAAATAAGGGGGGGAAATTTACTCATTTATTTACTTCAATGAACTCCCTGTATTCTTTCTTCATTTTGACCCCCGATACAGTCCTGCATATCCATCTATGTGTGTAAGCTTCCAATTCAGACTCATTCATGGGATGCGAAAATTATTCTTCTATATTTTCTTTCTTTTCTAAAGCTAATAAAAAATTTAAACGACTTTTCTGGTATTCATTCTAATATTAGAAAATAATACTACTATTTCTTAAATAATAACACTAATAATTATCCACTGTAGAATGAAGTTGGTTTTATGACTAGATATTAAGGCCTCATTCGATGCGCGGGGTAACGAGGTGGGATAGGACAATAGTATCTCATGGGAGTGTGAGATGGGATAGGATTTGAAGTGTGATAAGTTATCCCTTCCCATGTTTGGTATTGAATGAAATAGGATTTCAAGCCAAGTAAGCCACTTATCCCACTTGGTGTGAAATAAAACCATCCCACCTAAGAGGTAGTATTATTTTAACTTTTGGGATGGAATAACTCTTATTCTACCCCGTCTCCTTAGCCTGCAAATCAAACGAGGCCTAATAGATTTATTGTATTACTAAATATTAATTATAAGAGCATTAACTCGACTGTACTATTATGTTCATGGGAGCCCACTGTGCAGAACATTGAATTTTTAAATATAACTATATATTAACCAAACCCCGGGTTAAGGATTTTAATTGAATACAATTTCAAAATATTGCTTCAGAATTTGACTAGTTTTACAAATAAGTCATTTGAAAGGCACTTCCACAGAATCAATAGTTATTTGGTATAAAAAGAGGACACTGTTATTATGAAAGTGATATGCAAGTTTCCAAACAAAGCAACAAGCATGAAAGGTCAAATATACCAACCTGATCATTTCCTTATTCTTGAAAAATTGTACACATGGCGTACCCATAATTCCAGCTGCCTCAGCAACCTCCGGATCTTCCTCAATATCAATTTCAACGAAATGGACATTCTGATCAAATTCCTCTATCACCTGCCAAAAAACAAGGTTCATGAAAGGTTTAGGACATAAGTGGTCAGTCATTCAACATATGAAGTATCGAATATGCATAGGTTTCTTGAAGAAAACAAATAAGACATATGGAAGGGAATCAAATGGTGCATGAAATGAATGAATACAAATTTATCATCTCATTATTCACTGGAAGAACCCCCTTTCTTGCATAATTCTCTCTTTCACTGGTTTTATTCCTCCTGCATTTCTCTAAACTCAACTACTGACAACATTAATTATATAAGAGGGAAATTATGTTAATAAGCCTAAAATGGTGGAACTTATGATACTGTATTTGCTCTTTAGTAATCACTTCCTCCCAAATTAAGACTCCTGTATTCTTTGGGGGGCTGTTTCGAATTGAGAGCTATGTTTAAAAAATAGTATGAATTCTAATCTTACCATTAAGCTATTGCATATATGTAAACTTTGTGTACAGTTTGGTATTAACAGAGTGTCACCTTCAAGCTATATTAGGAAGGAAAATTATAATAAGAACAATACAAATTCCTTAATGTTGTGAATTTTAAATGTTGACTCATAATTTGGGTTGGAGGGAATTAAATGTAAATTAAATACTTGATTATTTGAATACCACTTATATTTCACCACAATTCTGCATTTTTTCCCTGCTTCTTGCTTCTGTTTTCTCTCTATTTTCCCCCCTCCAGGGTTGGGGTGAGATCAGCTTGCAATGGTTAATTTTGATTTGGTAGCAATCTTTTGCCATGTTTTTCTTTTTCTGACTGGTGGATGTCAATGGTGATTAGTGTTACTATTAATGCATCCCAGTAGCATCTTTAGGCAAACATTATCTGGTAGCAAATCTTTTGACAAAAATTCAAGATACCAAGCGAAGTTAGTTATAGTGTGGAGAGAAGATGAATAGGATCTATTGTGCGATTCAACGTTTTCAATAAGTAATCGATTTTCCATTCATGAGATTATATTCATCCATTACAAAAAAGTTCCTTTTTGATCATGTATATGTGAAATTTGTTCATCTAAATTTACTCTTCTATTCACATATACCGATAGAAAATAACCCATTTCCGAGTGTTCGATTGTGAGTGCATTCCATGAGACTTTGAAATCAAGGCGAACTTTCGGATAAGAAATGTAACGATCAAATCTTTTGAAATTAACGGTTATATTGGCTATATGCACACACACGATAAGTTGAGATAGAAAAATGAAGTTCTACTATATTTATGAAATTTGCATTCAAACTTGATTATATTACTTTTGTGTCTTTTGTATTGAGTCAAGTTTTTGAATTTTGTGGGTATATTCACAGCAAACCCTCACGAGACAAAACTCGTCCACTAGGGTAACCTAAGAATTTAACGGCTTGTTGCACATGCTAAGTGCAATCGTGATTCCTACGAAAGTGAGGTAAAAAAAAATTAGTTTTGCTCGCGGACTAGCAAAGTTTAGGTTTGGGGGTATTTGATGAGTGCATTATTTTGTATATTTTATACCCGAATTTATACTTTGTTAATCCCATTTTAGTTTATTTAATAAGTTTTTGGGACTATTTGATTAAAAAGAGGAAAAAATGCAAGAATTATTGAATTTGAATTGAAAATGGCAATTTTGAGTAAAAAATGGACACTTCGATAATTTTATAATATTCTTGAGCTAATTTGTGAAAAAAGTTGCCTAGTGAAATTTTTGCAGGTAATGATGGAATTTGGTGCAAATTGATGATCAACTCGAAAAATGCGCGAAAAATCTAATTTTTACGGTCGTTCGAAAAAAGTTGTTTTAGCACAAAGTCGGGAATTTTTATTCTCCGATTTGAATGAAACTTGGCGTGCGTGTTCAACAAGAAAATCTATGACTTTTCGAGTGGGGGGAAATTCGGTCCCTTATCCCGATCCAAATATTAAAGAGGTTGAGAGATAGCTAACACTATTCGGTCAATCAGGGAGAGTCCCACCACAACTCAAATACTTCACCACTTGTCCTCTAAAAAGGACCCTTAGGCTCACAATTTTAGAGGAATTTCAGAGAGCAACTTTGAGTGATTGTAATCAATTTGAGGGCCAAGTTTTTATCATTTTTTTAAAGGATTGAAGATTATTGTGAGAGAACGTATTGTAAGTTTGATTTATTAATGAAAATATCCACTTATTCTTGCAATTTCTCTTTCATTATGATAGCTTGATTCTTCTATTAGGATTAGGGTGAAGTTTATCATAGTTAGCGAACATTGTCGCATTAATTTGATTGTCGTTTATTCCCCACTCGTTTCAATTGTTATCGAAGATTCAGTATTCATTTTAAAACGACACGAGAGTGTATTTTAAAACTTTCAAAATTGTTTTGTCAATCAAGTTTTGAGATTTAAAATAGTAATATTTGATGGTTTATGCTTACACTTTGATTGTTTTGATAGTCCATACTTAAATATATTTGCGAACTTTAAAACTTGTATTTTCTAAGGGAATTGGGATTTTAGCCGTTTATTAGAGACGTTGAAAATATTTCGAACATAACTTACATATTTTCCGAATTAAACGCGACAAGAGCCGGTTTAATTTGAGTTATAAAAAGGAAATGACAAAATTAAATTAGTGTGCAATATTAGTTACGTGATAAATGGACCCGGAATCCTAATTGTTTACTAATCGCTTGTGTTACTTTTATTTATCGTAGTTGCTTTTATTTAGTGTAGTTCATAATTATTCTCTATCCATTTTATTCTAGTTGGACAATTGCAATTCTTTTAATAATTAAAATTGACAAATCTCTATGGGTTCGAGCCGTACTTACACCTGCTATTTTATAATAGCCCGTGCACTTGCGGTATTTTATAAATTGACAAACAGTGTGTGCTGGGGATGGGGGGGGGGGGGGGGGTAGAATACTACCCTTACATAAGAACTTTCTTTTCCAAACCCACAATATATAACTGATAAATGCATTCAGAACTATAAATTTTGCAATATAATATTGAAATGAGTTATGGTACCTTGCTAAGAATTGGTTTCAAAGTCCTACATGGGCCACATGTTGGTGCTGTATATAGGACACAAATAAGCCTTGGACTTTCATGGTACAATTTTCGTAGAGCATACTGCACGGAAAAAAAATAAAGTCAAAGAGCTAAATAATATTTAACGTACTGTGGGAAAAAAATCAAGTTAAGAGCTATTATATTTGACATCATATTTAACATACTTGGCCCCTGTGCTTTGTAAGTGTGATGTCAAAACCCTCGTGTACATCTCTGCTCGTGAGCTCTTTTTTGACCTCTTCAGTTGGGGGCTGTTGAAATTAAATAATGAAAACAATGATATGAGATTCTTCGAACTATAGTTTTACAACCACTTTTAATATGGCCAAAATTTACAATAATATTTCATAAATTGACTGTCACTTCCTAGTGACCACTGGCTTAAATGACTCAAATGCGGGTTTCTTGAGTCAATAAAGGATTTTTATCTTCAAACCCTAATGGAAGGGCGAGTGTGCAAGAAATCAAATCATACATAATTTTAAGGGCCCGTTTGATTCTGTATTCAGAAAACTCGATTTAAACGTTGTTTTTAAATACAGTTTTAAAATTCAGTTTTTTGTGCTTATAATTAGTAATGCACGCTTGGTAAACTTGTTTTTAAATATTTTTTTGAAAATTTGACAAAATTGGCAAATATGTATATTTATATTATACATATAAGTGTGTGTGTGTGTGTGTGTGTGTGTATATATATAAAACTTTCATACATACATGATACATGAATGCATACATACATACATATACATTTAATATCATGAATTTTTATGTATATTTAATGAGGTATATTGGGGAGTTTAACTATATATATATAATGATATTGCATGTATAATTTACTATAAAATTATATACATACATGAACTGATAATATTTTTTTAATACATATGTATTATATGTATATTTTATATTATTCCATACATCAATAATACATGTATAAAACTATATTAAGTATCATGTATCTATTGATAATATTATTTAACTTTATATTATTCCATACGTAATATCAAGGTATAAATGCATTAAAATATTAAGAATGAATAATTCTGAGTTGAAAAATAAAAAACATAAGTTATAAAACACCCTCAACCTGTTTTCTGAAAAACTTGATTATAACACAGAAATATTATAATTCAGTGTTTAAAAATAGGTTGTCAAATGCAAATTTTTATTAGAATTGTATTTAAACACAGAAAATAGAATTATAGTTGCAAACCAAACATGCCCCAACTTTCTTGAATTAATCCACTATTTCAGTGGGTACATAACCTAGATAAAGTTGGGGTAAAATCATTAACCTTACCCATTTCCTAACTTAACAAATTTTTAAGATACTCTTACTATTGAGTGAAAGAACTCAAGGAAAGACAAAAAAAAAAAAAAATCTTCAAAACTCTTCATTCGTATCCTTGACATGTGATAAACTTGGAGGCAAGTAGTCATAATCTCCAAAATTTCCTTAATAGCTAAAGGGTTGCTTGAGCTTTATCAAGAGTTAAATGATAAAATTGCCATGTGCTTCTAAGTGCTTTGGAGAACAAAACTAGTTATCACTTAATTACGAAAAATCAATCAAGATGACTATCACTTTATCACACAACAAGCTTAGTAGAATATTTAATTAACATTAAACTTGAGTTAACTTTCTCCTTAAAATGTTATTTCATCAACTTAAACTATTAAATATAATACATAAGTAATACAAAAATCTGGTGCTAAATTTTCAGTTTCAAATAAAAAAGAAAAAAGAAAGGAAAATAGAAACGTAAGATTTATGGAGATATAATTTGGACCCTTTTTAAACCCATGCCCAACAAAAGTGAGAGCTATTACACTGAAACCCAATAAACGTAGCTCTTAACTAAATCTAATTACTCAAACACCCTTAATATCTTATTTTTATAAGTTTCATATGTTGGATATCAGATTAGTACTATAGTATTATATTATTAGGCCCACTTGTTTTTTGGGATATTAGTTATTAGACTTACTTTACTTTTTTTACCATGTACTTCTAGACCCTTCCATTGAGTAATATAGATTCCATAATGTGGCACCATCATTGGTAAGCCAACATATCACAAAAATCATCTTGGTATCAGAGCTAAATCAAACCCTAGAAGTTTAAACTCATCCCTACCAATCAAACCCTAGAAACCCAAACCCTAGGTCTGGCCGGCCACCCTCCAAGCCGCCGACCTTCCTAGGTCTGGCCGGCGACCCTTTTTCTGACTGGAGTTTCTTCAGGTCGGCGTCCATGTTCTGACTGGCGACCTCTCTTAGATCTGATTTGCTCAAGGCTTGGTTTGCTGTTGGAATCGTGGGTTTCTCTCTCTACACACTTGTGGGTTTCCATCTCTACTTAGGGCAAATCGTTTTTTGTTGGTTTGTTGGTCGAATCGTGGGTTTCTCTCTCTACACACTTGTGGGTTTCCATCTCTACTTAGGGCAAATCGTTTTTTGTTGGTTTGATTGGGTGAGTTATCCCTTTCATCTTCATTTAGGGTTTATACCCTTTTTTTAATTTGGGGGTTTTATTCCCTCTTGCTGTTGGGTTTTATTCCCATGTATTAGGCTATTTATTTGCCTTCCTTTGATGATTTTTTGAGAGTTTATACCCTTCTCTATTGCTGAGTTAGATTGATTCACTCATTGTCAATTTTTTGGCTTTATTTGTGTGGGCTTTATTCCCCTCTTTGTTGCTGAATTTTTGGATTACCCCATTGCCAATTTTTTGGTCGTTCTTGTGTATTTGTTGGGTTATATTTGGGTATTTTTGGAGCTATGGTTGATTTGTATGGTCCTAAAGAGGTTGCTCATATCCCACATACCTACTCTTTTGGACACTCTACTTCCACTGCCACTGTTACTTCAGGTATTTCATCCTCTTTTCATGTTAAGGCTGTTAAGCCTACTTGGATTTTGGATTCTGGAGCTTCTGATCATATGACCGGTGAGTTATCTTTTTTTACTTCTCCCACTACCCCTGTGTGTCTTGCAAATGGTTCACATGCTCTTATTCGTAGCAAGGGAAACATCCGTCTCTCACCTCTCACTTTATCTTCGGTATTGCATGTTCCCGACCTCTCTTTTAATCTTATCTATGTTCGTCAACTCTGCAAAGATCTCAATTGTGCTGTCATATTCCTACCATCGCATTGTTATTTGCAGGACCTGCGGATATGAGCGCGATGGTCTATACCACTTTGGGGATCCTCCTACCCCTCCTACCTTTGTTTCTGGACTTAGTGCCTCGACTTCCACTGAGCCCATTGTTTTTTATGTTTCCTTACAAACTTTGCATTTGTGGCATGCCCGTTTAGGACATGTCAACTTTTAGTACTTATGCTTACTTTTTCCCTCTTTATCTAAGACTTGTAAAGACAAGAGGTTTACTTGTGAGATATGTGAGTTGTCTAAACATATTCGTACTAGCTATATTTCTCATATGAGTCTTGCACCTAGTATGTTTGATCTTATTCACTCTGATGTTTGGGGCCCCTTACCTGTCACTGCTTTATCGGGTTATTAGTACTATGTCACTTTTATTGATGATTTCTCTAGAAGTACGTGGGTATATTTACTCAAACATAAATTTGAGGTTTTACCTTTATTTGTCCAATTCCTCCAAATGATTAAAACACAATCTAACACCACTGTTCGTAACATTCGGTCTGATAATGGGGGGGAGTATGTTTCTGATGCTTTTCGTTCACAATTTAACCAAAAGAGCATTTTACACCAACTCACTTGCCCCTATACTCCGGAGAAAAACGTGGTGGCGGAACGTAAGAACCACCACTTAATGGGAATGGTTCGGTGCCTTTTACGGGGTATGCATGTCCCTAAATCTTACTGGCACCTTGCTCTTCTCACTGCCACAAGTATTATTAACCGCACTCCAAGCAAAGTTTTAAATGGAAAAACACCTCTTCAATCTATCTTTCCTACTGCCCCCCTTTTCCCAATATTACCCCGAAGTTTTGGGTGTGTGTGCTGTGTTCAGGATCGACGACCCTCACGTCACAAACTTGATGATAAGGCCATTAAATGTATTTTGTGGGCTATCCTGCCATGTCTAAAGCTTATAAATGTTATGATCCTCTCTCTCGACGTATGTATCACTCTCGTGATGTTACCTTCCGTGAGGATACTCCATTTTATGGTAGGTCTGTTACTCCCCCACCTCCACCTCATCCTCTTGAGGAGGTTCTTCAGTGGCTCATCTTATCCCTTTATTGGATGCGTCTCCTTCTCAACCTGAGATACCCCCTTTACAGGTTTATGCTCGTCGTCCTCGACTGCCCCTGCCTCCTCTTACGGACTCAGGTACTGTTGATGCTCCTTCTTCACCGCCCTCCCCCCGCCTATTTATGTTGTTCAGTCCCCCCCTCCCCCGCCTATTTCTGGTTTTCAGTCCCGTTATCCCACTCGTGATCCCCGCCTTCCTGCTCGTTATGCTAACTCTTGTAGCCCTAACCATTCTATTCTCGAGCATCTTTCCTATGCAGGTATTTCAGGGTCTTATCGTGCTTTTTTGGGTTGTCTTGACTCTATTTCTATTCCCTAATCGCAAATCTTTATATGGGTTGAAGCAGTCTCCTCGAGCTTGGTTTAGTCGATTCAGTGGGGTGATTACCTCTATGGGATTCTCCAGATGCCAGTCCGATCATACTCGCTTTATTCGATGTCAGCCCGACCACCGGTGCATTATCCTTTTGGTATATGTTGACGATATCATTAGTACCGGTGATGATCAAGAGGGAATTGCCCAGGTAAAGAAGGACATTGGAGCAGTTTTTTATTCTAAGGACTTGGGTCCTCTTCGGTATTTTCTGGAGATTGAGGTTGTGAGATCTCGTCGTGGGATTTCCTTGTCACAAAGGAAGTATGCTCTTGATCTGTTACAGGATACAAAGATGATTGGCTGTCGTCAAGCTTCTACTCCTATAAATCCGAATGTGAAGTTGACTGCTGAGTCAGGGGAGTTACTTTCTGAGCCGTCTAGGTATCAGCGTTTGGTTGGCCGTCTCATCTACCTGACCAACACCCATCCTGATTTGGCCTTTGTTGTGAGTCTTGTGAGTCAATTCATGCATAGTCCTCGCACCGCCCATCTTGATGTTGTTTATCATATCTTGAGGTATCTCAAGTCTTCACCGGGTCTTGGTCTCTTCTACGCTTCAGGAGACCAAAGGGGTCTCTCTTGCTTCACTGATGCTGATTATGCAGAATGCAGGACTGATAGGCGTAATACTTCTGGCTTCTGTACTTTCTATGGTTCTCATCTCATATCATGGAAAAGTAAGAAGCAAGCAGTGGTATCTCGTTCTTCAGCGGAGGCGGAGTATCGTGCTATGGTTCATGGTACATGTGAGCTCTTGTGGCTTCGATCGACTTTGCGTGAGCTAGGCTTTACTGAAGACACTCCTTCTGATTTGTTGTGTGATAACAAATCAGTCATTATGTTGTCATCTAATTCGATTCTTCATGAGAGAACCAAACACATTGAGGTGGATATTCACTTTCTCCGGGAGAAAGTATCTACAGGCATCATTCATCCCTCTTTCGTCCCTTCATCAACTCAGACTGCAGATTGTCTCACCAAGGCAGTTGGATCTTCTTTACTTCACTCATCTATTGGCAAGCAGGGCTTGGTTGATATCTTCGCTCCAGCTTGAGGGGGAGTGTTGGATATCAGATTAGTACTATAGTATTATATTATTGGCCCACCTGATTTTTTGGGTGTTAGTTATTAAACTTACTTTACTTTTTTACCATGTACTTCTAGATCCTTCCATTGAGTAATATAGATTCCATAATGTGGCACCATCATTGGTAAGCCAACATATCACAAAAATCATCTTCATACATATAAGCCCCCTCTATTTTTCAATGGAACAACATCCAATGAACATAAAACCTTGTATCTTGATCACACTAGATATGTGTGTGTGAGACAAAGAGAGAGGGAGAGCATAACCCAATAAATCATGATGCTCTATTCCTCATAAAAAAAGGGAGGACGACTAGAATCCAGTATATACAACTTTAGATGTGCAATTTCATTATGGGTGTTTTCGTTCCAACCCAAATTTCTTTTCTACGCACCCCATTACCAAAATTTTAAACTTTTCGGTGGATTAAAGGTAAAAAGTATAGGTTCTTCGCTGATACAAACCACACCATTTTCCTCATCTTCTATCTCTAAAACAACTTCACCTTCAACCATCTCCTCCATCTTCCAGTATAGCAGTAACAATCCACAACTTGAAAAGCCTACTGCAAAAAGACTCCACTATTTTTTTGTTGTTTGCTGTAGAGACACATAAGCTTTGAAAGCTTTGGCCTTATTTTTTCTGTTCTCCGTAAAATTACTGCTTTTTTTTTTTTTGGTAGAGACCATCAATAGCTATATACATTAGTATGCTCTTAAAATTATAACGGTCTAATTTGGTTGCATGAAAAAGTCTGAAGTTTGGTAGAATTGATTAATGAGAGAAGCTTTTTCTCCTTTTATAATTTTGATCTAGAAACAATAGAATCTAAAATTTCAAAAACATCCCACTGGGTGGGGTGAATTAAAAGAATTTCAACCCAATAGTGTGGCTGTGATAAAAGCGGGGGATACAGAACAAAATCGTGGGTCTGAATAAAAACACCATTCATTATGGACCTATGTTTCTATCTCAACCAATGTTTTATATGGTTCTAGGCAGAAGGGGGGAGGTCGATTAGACTTGGGTGGCTAGGCAGCCCTCTAGGCGGTTTTTCTTTTTATTTTTTACTATAATACAATTATATATCAATTACTAGCATAAACTTAACAACCCAACACAGTTAAAGAAGCCAATCAAAATAACAACAGTACATACACCAGTAGTCAAATATATATATTTATATATATTTGGGCCCAGGCGAGATGGTAGAGCACACACCACCTAACACTTAGGACCTAGGCAAGGCAGCAGAGCACTGCCTAACACCTATGCCGGGCCTAGGCAGGATTCTTATAACACTATTCTCAACAGCCAATAATAGGCATGTTAACCATTGAGAATTTCAAGGTATGGAGTTTCATAAGCATCAGCCAACTCAGAAAATTAGATTTATTCAAATAGTTGTCAGGTAAACGTATCACAAGAGTCGAGACAAAATAAGTTTATATGAAACCAAATACAACCAGAGGTCCAATACCTGGTGAAATTCAACAAGCAAATTATTGCTTGCAAGATATCTCTCCACTGATAGAGCAGCAATGCATCCAGATCCAGCTGCAGTTATGGCTTGCCTCCATTCATGGTCCTGATCAGTGAACAAGAAACTGAGATACATGGATAGTGTGTGATACTTAGACGTTCATAAAAAAAAATCGGATAAAGATGAGATTTTCATTTTTATTTTTATTTTACATCAGGATGACTTTACCTTAAAAGAAAAGTTCACGCTGAATGCTTAAAAGATTGATATATATATATATATATATATATATATATATATATATATATATATTGTTTCCTTTAAAACTAAGAAATATATGCAACTGGCACCCTGTTCCTTCATGTTCGGCATAGCTTACAAGGCGTGGATATGTCCCTCTAACACTGAGACTCTTTCAGCAGAGGTTTAGTAGGAGTAGAGATGGGAGGATTCTCTGGTTGGGCATTGTGTTTGTGATCATCTGTGTAAATAATCTCATTTGCTCCCTTTGTACTGCTTTATCCCATATTAAAAAGGTTGGTTCCCTAGAGTTGAACCCACATCGCCGTAAAACACAACATTGTCATCGTTCAGAGTGAAGTGACTATGCAGTCTCCCCCTTTTGGCAAGCAATAGAAATATAAATGAGGGTAAATCCCATTAAACCCCATGATACTATGTCGGGTTTGTGGGTCGCCCCTACACTTTTTGACCTGCATGTTTGTCCATTCCTACGATTGACCTTTTCACTCTACCCACTAAACTAAGGGTGTTAAAAAGACGATAATAGCCTCGCCAGAGTTTTTAAAAAAATATTTCACTCCAATTAGAAATAAACCGAACCCAACCAAACACCCCAAAATGACCAAGCAAACCAAACCTCATACCAACACTCCAAAAAAAGTATCTTAAAAAATTAAAAATAATTACAATCTTCTCCCTTCAACCATCTATCAGCCACTCCCTCCTCTCTCACGAAGAGTCTCCGACATACTAGAATATTCAGGGATGTCTCCAGGTACACAGTAAACGGGTAAATATATGAAATTAACAGTTTGGAACATAAACAAGTCCCAGGGAAATACAAAATTCAAGCAGAAAAGAATCCAGTAAACTTTGTAATAGTTACCTGTACATCCCCAGCAGCAAATACACCATCAACAGAAGTTTTTGCAGAGCCCTCCTCAACCAGCACATAGCCTGCACTATCAAGGTCAACTTGGCCTTCCAACAATTGACTATTTGGTGAATGACCTATCCCATAAAATAAGCCCTTAGCCTCCAGCACAGATTCCTCCCCAGTATCGAGCTTTCTTATAGACACGCCCGACATCTGCCCTTTCGTATTGTTAACAACATCCACAGTCTCGGTATTGAAGTGGACAGTGATGTTCGGATTGTTGTAAACTCTGAAACATTCGCCAGAATCAACCTGTTAAACAAACATTCAGGCAGTTGAAACTCAAAATACCAATCGTTCATTAGTAATTTAATTCACCTAAAAATGGGGAACACTATCTGTGAAATTGATCGAATTTCATCTATTTTAGCACAATCATAACTGCCGATAAAAAAAACAGAATATGCAAGGAAGGGGGTTGGGCGGAAGAGAGAAAAAAAAAAGCAACCGTCATAAAGCAAACTTTGGGCCACTACTACAAATATATCACAATCTCCACAGAAACAAGCATGAGAAACAAGGAATCTTAATATAGGGAGAGTAGCAAGTACGCCCATTTGTATTGCACCACATACTTTAAAATGTGATCCATTCTGGTTAGGCTTATACAATGACATACGAGATGAATGGTTTACACTAGAATTTTAAACATACACGAAAATTTTGAGGTGCTTGTGTAATACTATCACGTACACTGGCTATGTATTAAATATAAAACCTAAAACTATCTTTTGTATTGTTAACCTGAGTTACCAAAGTATTACAGGATCACGTTTAAGCTAGTCTAATTGCATAATTTTACTGTGCACTTTTTGAAAACCGCTTTCCGTTTTTGTGGCTCACGAATATTGGAATGAGTTCATTCTATGGGGGAGACTCTGAACCTTTTTCCTAGAAAAGAATTATCAGGGGCCCTATGAGCCTTGATAAGCTGCAAGATTTATTTGTATTTGACATTTTATTTAAATAAAGATTTCATTTATTATTATTAGGATATTTTTTAGTATTAATCTTAATAATTGAATAACGTTTTAGTATATTCCTAGTAGAATAATGTTTATTTAACCTATAAATAAGTGTAATCTTAATAATTGAAGGAGCTTTTGATGAATAAATTGAATATTGAGATTTACTTTGATGAATAATTTTAGTTTCTTTAGTTTCAATTAGGCAAATTTCTTAATAGTTTCCCTCCATTTGGTATCCACTACTTTCTTCCTAACCGACGCAAATTTTTTTTCCAAAAAAGTTACTTTCCTTTCCTATCCTCACATTCAAACAGAACCTAAAGGATTCAATACTTGCTCTAGGAATTCTCATTACTCCTCCATCCACATTTGACATACACAAGTCAATGGCACCAAAAAAATAAGCAAAAAAAACAAGACAAACTCTCTCTTAAATAAATGTTCGATGATCTTTGCCCAAAATGTGGGTTACAATTTATTGGTGGAGGATAGAGAAATAATCCCCACATAATTTAAAAAATAAAGGGACGTTCTAACCATTTGCGATGCCATGGGTGATGTCACTATGAAAGTGACATATGCCATGACCTCACAATGGAAGCTTCTACTTTCCTTATTGACAAAAAGGGTAAAACTACAGTCTCCTAATAATACTACTAAAGTAAAAAAGTACAATAGATAAGGTATTACAATCATTCTCATTAACTCTCTTATTCAAATCAAAACAATTCCTCTTGCAATATCCTTAACATACACCCTCGCTGTCAATTATCTTGCAGAGTCAATCTCTTCAATACTTGCTAGTAGGGGTGTGCTCCGGCCGGATCGGATCTGAATAGGGGCCTTCAGAAAATCTTCAAGAATTTCGAATTTAAACATCCTTTCCAATTCAGAAAAAATAGAAATTGGATAACCATAATTTTTTCCCAAATAGAAAGTTTTGAAATTCGGAAATCTTATTTTTCAGAAAAATGTCGGAAATTTTGGGAACTTTTCTTCAGAAATCTCTCTCCAATGTCATTTTAGAGTGGGAAAGTTGTTAAATATTTTTACATTGATTTATCCCAACAAGTTTTTATATCACCAATCTAAATTTCTACATGAAAAGCTATTGAGATAAAATAAGGTAATTCTACTGAGATAAAGTTGTCAATAAGACATTATAAAAGAAAGAACCTAGTAAATAAATTGCGATCCAATTGTTTTGTAGTAACTCGAGCGTTTTCTAGTAGACCTAATAAATAAATTACAACTTATGGTTCATCAAAATAAGTTATATTAAAACATAGTCGGTGGAGGATAACTTCCCTTTGCAATATGTGCATTCATAAATTGAACATCTTCCATCAAATACAAATAAGATTACTAAATGAGAACTGATTATATTATTATAAAGACAAAAACACTAAGATTTCAGAAAGTGTTTTGGCAAAATCGGATTCCGCGTGATGTCAGAAATTTCGAATTGGAAATTCGGAATTTATATATGTTTTCCAATTCCATTCCAATTTTTTTCAAAAAATTTGGAAGTTATTAAAAAATTAACACCCTTACATGCTAGTATCATTGTGGTGACTTGCCTATCAGTTCTCTCTCTATACTATTGTGTTTATGTGCACTCTGTTTCTCTGTCAGCCTCACAGAACAAGTATTTCACAAGATGAGACAACTTACAGTTAATCAATTATAATTCGTAACAAATGTGACGTCAAGGCATTTGCAGTATCATTTACCAGCAAACTTAATTATAATTCGTAACATTTGTGACCTCAAGAGGGAGCGTTATACAACCATGAAGGCATTGGCGGTATCATCTACCAGAAAAATTGACTGATCACCTTTTTGTTAATTTCCTTTGTTATTTACAGCAAATAATATGTCAGAAGGAAACGCATAAGAGCACATTTTCCACAGTAGAAAACCTCCACTACAAGAGTACTAAAATCATAGATTAAGGAAAAGAGATTTCTCCGTGCAAGAAATAACCAAAGAGAGGGTGGGGGGGTGGAATGAAAGATTTAAACCATGTGGAAGGGAAGGACAACTAGCAATTAACTACCAAGAAAAGTGCAGTGGCACCTTCAATGATTTTACAATACGATCTAAAAAAGCCAGTTCCAAAACTCTACATCCTATGTTAGTACAAACATTCTTAATAATACAATTATAAAACTAATGGCAACGCTAACAACAGAAAAAAACTACTCCGTGTGATTCAAACAAGGCCTGAAGTAATGAAAAATAACTCAAAAGTGAAAGAGGCAGTAGAATGAAGAGTTCAAATAGAAGACTTGCTGCTAACTAAAAATTTTTATCAATAAAATGATTTTGATTTTACATACAAATGGAAGCATTTACAACACTAAATTATACATGGTATCCGATTAAAACTTAATTAGAAAAATGACCAATAAAAAGAGAAGTGATTACTCTGAACTCACCTATCTTGCATTGCTCTAGATGCCCTTAATTGGTCCCTACGTACAAGTAAATGTACATGACGAGCATACTTAGTTAAGTATAATGCTTCCTCTGTGGCTGTATCACCTCCTCCAACTACAGCAAGAACTTGTCCCTTAAACAGTGGCGATGCTCCATCACAAATTGCACAAGCACTTATTCCTCTACTCCAAAATTCATCTTCACGTGGTAACCCAAGCCTTCTCGCAGTGGCTCCTGTGGCCACAATAACACTGTGGCATTTTACCTGAAAATTAAATACGATAAGTAAGCTTTATGACTAAGCACAATGTGGTAGTTTATAAGAACTATGGAGACTCCCACTACCATAACGTAAGCCACGAGCTAAGACGTGGTGAGATAATTCAGGTTCATTCATGTCTACGTGGCACAAGCATGCACTTCCAACACAGCCAAAGCATAACATACATATATATGTGCATATATATATATATATATATATATATATATATGTATATATATAGAGAGAGAGAGAGAGATAGATAGATAGATAGATAGATAGATAGATAGAGAGAGAGAGAGAGAGAGAGAGAGAGAGAGAACAGCGCACGTAAGGCAGTTTAATAACAATATACTTTCTAATGACAATTCATGCGGTTTGGATATTAGTTAATGAATAGTTCTTCACATATTGAGATTAATATGCTAGTTGGAATTTGTAGATAGAGAGAGAGAGAGAGAGAGAACAGCGCACGTAAGGCAGTTTAATAACAATATACTTTCTAATGACAATTCATGCGGTTTGGATATTAGTTAATGAATAGTTCTTCCACATATTGAGATTAATATGCTAGTTGGAATTTGTAGCACGAAAGATAGTAACAATCCTGCTATTTATTAAATTTATCAATTACAAAAATAAGTCTGCATGTCAATATCAAAGTAACCACCCCATAATGATGTTTCCGAGTTTGAGAAAAATTGGAAAGAAAACTCGAACTATAGATAAGGTCTTCATTTATTTGGTTTCGTAGGTCCGTGTTTATTACGGGAAATGGTACAGTTTCAACTTATTGTTCTAGTACACTTTGTGTGTATTAAGATGGACCACCTTAAAGATCATTGTCTTTATAATGATATAATAAGACAATGTATACCTCATGATTATTAGGTTTACTTAATCTCATATACATGATTATTAGGTTTACTTAATCCCGTATACACGTGCACTGGTTAGACATTACTTTGACCTATTGGGTGAGATTCATTATTAAATCAATAAACTTATGATTAATTATGGTGAAAGTCAATTGGGGATGGAATTCATGAGATTGATGATACCCTCTTGACATGCTTATAAGTTTTGTACGTGTCAAAATCTGCACATGGATTATGTTAATCCAATGTTACAAATAAGTTAAGCTAGACAGCTCAAGCAATTAAAAGAATTTAATTAAAACTATTTTCAGTAGTTTATTTTATTAAGGGATTATAACCTTAGCATTGGGTGATATTGAATTTAATTAATAATATGGAGCTCGAAATATAACTTTGAGTTCAGGGGCTACAGTGCCATTATAATTTTTTAGTTGAATTAATCATATGGGTTTCAGGAATTTAATCCAGGTTGGCATAGGTTTTCCTAGTCCCATTAGGAGCCAGCTCCATATCTCTTAGGCTTTGTATCCAGCATATATATGTGTAACTTTGCTCTCTATTACGACTAACAATTTGTGAGCCTAAAAAAATCATATACATAGAGAAGAGAAAGAGATCCTAACAATTTTGCTCTTTTAAGCTTTGAAGAATCCGGTGTGCATAGTAGAGGAAATATCTGCTTGTTTCTTTTGTTGGACATTTACACAAACAATAGGTGGGGTTTCTCCAACAATGGTATATCCACGAGATTCCTTGGCATGGTCTTCACTGGTGATGGCTTCCTTAATTTGATGGCTCATGTTAGCTGCTTCTGTCCTTATTCCATTGCTTTTCCAAACTCCAGGAGTTATGTTATTGCGCTTTGCTTATTACACTGCTCTCGGATATTATGAACATCTTTAGTTGGGCTAAAAAAACAATTTTCACATTCTTATTTGTTATGTCAGCTACGGTGGTTTGAATTTGTGCTTTCTGCTTTCTCTCCATTGTTACATTGTTGCTGCAAATTTTTGGGGACCGAAATGGGGGTTGGTTTCACAGTTACATTTTCACAAACATTTTAAAGGCTTACACCCACAATGGTGTCCCCTACATCTTGGGATGGCTCACAGCAAGCCAGATTGGTTGCAACGTTTTATGAACACTGTCTCTCCACCACAATGGTATCACCTGAAGAAGAGTTGCTAGGTTCTGGGCTCAATAAATGGATTGTACCCTTTTTTATAATTTTCAGCGCCCATATGAAGGTTGAGCAACATTATAACTCCTCATTTGAGCGAGTGGATTAGAAATATCCACTGGGATGCTTAAATTTTCTTTGCCTTTGCCAATGAGGCCTTCTAATTGCTTCATCTTCTCGATGGCACTGAAAGCTGTTTTTCTTCTCAGGTTCGGTAACAATGAACCGAGAGTCACCACGGCTATGCCCTAATTTGTGACTATGTGAACAGTAGGGTGGGGTGTTTTCGTTGATGATCCATTGCCAAAGTCCCAAAAGCCACAAGAGCCGCACCCAATCCAAATTCGACGAGGTAGCGGATTGGGGTTATATTTTTAAAACGTGTATGACGTTTATTTCTCAATAAAGGTGTGTGACAGGTTTATTTTAAAATAAGAATTATGCTTGAAAGAATATCTTATATTTATTTTAAATATATTTTATTATATGTCGGTCAATTAAAATTAATAGGAATTCTTATGAGTTGGATTCAACTTGATCTCAAATGATTGGAATTCCAGTTCTACTTCAATTGAACAGTTCACAGCCTAGATGGAGAGTTACATCCAATTGATAAAGTTGTGAATACGATCTAGTAGTTTATCTTGACTATGGGAAACCGTCTTGGTTTGGGGACTTGTCTTATAGTTCAAAGAGGATCGTACCAAATACATCAAGAATGTCTTGAACGGGACAAGGGTGAGATTCAAGTTGACTAGATTAGACTGGCACAATTTTACAACGTTTGCAAAGGGTGCATATATTTTCAATCATGAGGATTGGAATATTAAACAATTATTGCTTTAATTGTTATGGATGCGATTTAATTTATTGGGTCTAAATTTTCGCAAGTTGGACAATTATTGTGTGGATATATTAGAGATCATATTCTGAAGAGAGTTCTTGGAATGTGATACCCTCTTGATAAACTATTAAGTTTTGATTCTACCAGTAAATCTGGTCGATGGATTTTATAATCCGATAGAGTATCACATCAGAAGTTTGAGATCAAGGAATACATAAGACGTTAGTGAAAATCAATTAGTAGCGAAATGAATTTTACCAAGCGGGTATTGTATGATTCACGTGGGAATCATATTATGCACTATTTACTTTGCAAACAAGACCTCATTATTCGAGTAATTCTAAGATTAATTATAATTAAACGGGAAATAAACTATAGTACAGGAAGTAATGTGGAATTTTGATATTTTCGTTTGAAAGCCAATTTAATTATTAGTCTTGGGTCCCTATATAGTTCTTTACCCAAAAGTAGTAAACTCAAACTTTCTGAAACCCTAATTAGCCCAAGTCCACTTCATGTACTTATATATATGGGTCAAAAGAAGGTGTTTAAGCTACATGTAACATTCACAAAAATTAGAGAAGGGGCGGAAAAATACTATTCACGTTTTTGTGAAGGGGTGAGGCAAGAGAAAGTGATTTCTCTCACAAATCATAAAGTTTTAATATTCGGGAGTTCCCATGCGCAAGGCTTACTTTTGGGGAATCATATACTAGAAGATTCAAAGCATTCAGGGTATTCTAGCAAGGATTTGGAAGATGAAGAAAATCAACATCTTTTACATAAAATGTTTCTCCTCATTCGGATCATCTACACGGTCCGCAAAGTATTTTTGATCTGAACCCTAGATTCATTCTTTGAGTCTAGTTATTTTTTTCTTACTTTCTGAAACGTGATCAATCAAAGCTCTTAAGGCAGCAAAACTTTTTTATAATGCCAATCCCCAACAAACTCAACTCGGATCCGAGTGAAGCAAGGTTGAATTAGATCTGCAGTGAAGGAATCAAGCTTGAGGGGATTCCGTATGAGCTGAGCAATTGATCATAGCGAGTTCTTCGCAAAAATGGACCGAGAGGTGAGGGAGAGAGATCCAGACTGGAGTGATGGCTAATTCGAAATTGGGATTGAAATCAGGGGTCCATTTGAAGACCCTCATGAGATAGCTCCCCGGATACCATTTTTCTTTCAACCAGAGCGCTAAGTAATCCAATGTGCCCATTTATTTTGAGGTGGCCAAACCTATAAAAGTATAATTTTGGTAAAATTATAAAATCTAAGGTTAAATTTGCAATGTTGAAAATTATGGGGTTCAAGGCCACCCCCAAAAGATCCACCTCTGATCAGAGCCACAAAAGAAGTTAGTGAAAGCTAGATCCAACATGTTTCTTCTTATTTGACAATGGAAGCAGCTGTGGCATGCCTGAAGCAATGCCATGCTGACTCAAATCCCATACTTTGTTTATGTCATAACCTTTTTTTCTTATTGGAAACAACGAGAATGTATGACTTAAAAGCACTTGTGCAACACAACGGAGGGTGGACCAATGGTTCATTAAGAAAAGAAATAGACGTTATAACCTCTATTAAACACAAACTATCATATATTGCTTCTATATCTCAATCAGCATCATATTTGGTTTTAACCTAACACTATTGTTCATGTTGTTCACGTGATGTCATTCTTCCCCATGGTCACTTACTGGTTTGATGCCCAGAAAAATCCCAATTTATTGGTTGTAGGAGGAGGGAATCACCCTCCCGATTACGAGCTCAGTTGGGGGCCACCAAGGCAATCATGGAATCCTCGGGCCCAACCCAATTAAATCCCTTGCAAGGAGCTCAATCCATCACCCAAACCAACCCGCAACTACATGCCCCTTGCCCACCCAATATAACGATCTCGGTTACCCTTGTGGCCAGGTTGGGGATCCTGTGGTTTTGATGATGTCGAGAATCCTTATCTAGTTCGTGGATCAGCCGGATGAATCCAATTGGCTTCATAGATTGGGTCGGCTTTGTATTGTGATCATCGACGAGGGATCAAGGGACAATTTGGTAGCTCAAGAGATGGTGGGAAATTGGGTAACCATGTCGCATTGGATGGTTGAGGGTGGAGATCAATTGTAGCGAATAAGAAAATACGCATGCCTTTTTTCAATCAAATCCTACTCAAACGAGGTCCCATGCACAATAGTCAATATGAGTAATAGGGATGTCATTGGTTTGAAAATGAGCTATTTTAAGCTCACGAAATCCAATCCAAACTGATGGACATATGGAATCCATTCCAATCAGAGGTTACATTGGAACAGTTTTGGCAATGGCCACATAACCCTTCCCCAAAAAATTATTCAATTTAATCCAACCATTCTCTAAAATTCCAATTCAATTCAGTCATTCAATATAGAAGGTACAAATAATTAAAAGAATAAAAATAAATGAAGCTACTATCACAGTGTATTACTAACAGTAATACATAATCATTTAGGTTCTCTTTTGAGACTTTGACTCTCCCATATCTCACTCAAGTCATTTTGGTTTGGGTGAGATGATGTTATAATGTATACAACCATATGGTAATAAAACGTGTCACCTAATAGAAGCATGGCATGTGAAGTTTTAAAAATATAATAAGGCTAGTCAGTCTGATTCGGTTGTAATCAGTTCTATCATGTATAAAGCTGAATGCTGACCCACTTTAATATGGTTTTTCGAAAATCAAATCCAATTTAGGTAGGCCTTTTTAGTTGGATTGGAAATCCTTGACTTGGTTTAGATTATGCCAACCGTACTGAGTATTTGCCACTTTGTTGGGAAATGAATATGTGCCACTCGAGCCACCATAACAGTACAATCATTTGAGTGTGCACGATGGCCGCACAAACACCTACACCTTTTGTAATGGAGGGGGCAGTTCCAGTTATGACCTATGCGGCTCTAGCAGGCACCCCCTTTGTTAGTGGCCAGCTCCATATTGGTTATGTGCTATATGCTTTGGTGAGCACCATTATGTCCACATCCCGACGGCCCTACAACCATTGCTAGACTCATGTGCTGGTGTATGCAGTCTTCTAGAGGGCCTCCCGTCCCTCCAGCATGTCATATACTTCATCCCAGGAGCCCCTATGCCAAGCCTTCAGGACTACCACGTCTCCTGCCTAGTAAGATGAGTTGCTGGGCCAGATTATAGAGTTATGCGAGCATGTATTGCTTCAGGTCTCTATGCAATGCTCACCCTTCTCACGCCTAAGTGCAATAATTGACGCATGTGTGGATAACCATGCGATCAACAAGATCACAGTGAAGTACCAGTTTCACATTCGCTGCTATGTTGCACAAGTTACATGGATTACGAGTATTTTCGAAGTTAGATCTTAAGAGTGTCTATCACTAGATCTGTATATGATCGAGGGACGAGACCACCTTCGAGACAATGACGGGATATATGATTGTACCTTTTGGGTTGTCAAATGCCCCATCTACCTTCATGGGGTTTATGACATAGATCCAGATCTTTCTAGGGAAGTTTGTTGTATTTATTTTGTTATTATCTTGAATCTCCAACTACTAATGAACCTCTGATGATAAGGTTTTACAACCAGTATAGTTCCATATACCTAAAAAGGATTATAATGTGCAATTTCCATCACACCACCAAATGAATAATTCCCATGTCACCTAAAGGTCCGTTTGATAGCACAAAAATTCCAAGGCAAATTCCCAAAAGTTGGAAAATTCTGGTATTTTCCAGCTTTTAGGGTGTTTGATAGCCTTAATTTGCCCTGGAATTTGTTTTCTATATACAACACCCCTTAAGCACAATTTACCACCCTAGGGTGGAATTCAATTCTTTGGGGGGGTCAGGTTTTTGTTTGTCACCTTTGGGTGGCAAATCACTTAAAACCAAATTTTTTTATAACTCTATATATTTCATAAATATATAAATATATATTGTTAATAAATATATAAATATATATATTTCGTATATTTTAATATATATTCGTATATTTTATATATTTTAGCACATATATGTATATTGCGTATATTTCGTATATTTATATATATTTCATATATTTATATATTTCATACATTTATATAACTTATATAATTCATATATTTTAATATATATTTATATTTCGTAAATTTTGTATATTTCATATATTACTTATATTTAATATATATTATTTACAAAATATATATTCATAAATACATAATATATATGTATATATTCATATTATATATATTATTTACAGAATATATACAAAATATAGTATATAGTATATATTCTATATTCTGTATATATTCTGTAAATTATATATATTTAGTATATATATATACTGAATATACTAAATATATATTATTTACAGAATATATACATATATACATATATAAATGTAAATATATATGCATACAGAATATATATATATATATATATATATATACATATATACATATATAAATGTAAATATATATGTATTTATGTATATATATATACATATATAAATATATACATATATATATATTCTGTAAACAATATATATTTAGTATATTCAGTATATAATATAATATATGTTCATATATTCATTTTGTACATTATTAAATGTACAAAATCTATTAAATATACAAAATCTATGAAAATATAATATATTATTTACGGAATATATTCATATATTAAATATATTATTATATTAAATATATGAATATATATTATATTATTTGCGGAATATATATATTCCGTAAATTATTATTAATTTTCGGAAAAATATACAAAATATATGAATATTCCGGAAATTAATAATAATTTACGGAATATATATATTCCGCAAATTATATTAATTTCTGAAATATAAATATTCCGCAAATAATATAATATATATTCATATATTTTGTAGATTTAATAATATATATTTATTATATATATATATATTTCGTAAACAAATTTTTCGCATTTATATCTATTTTCCAGCTTTTGCGTTTGATAGAAAATGTGGAAAATTGATGATTTTCCAACTTGTATCAAACAGACACAAGTTGGAAAATATTCATTTGCCTTGAAATTGTTTGCCCTGGAATCATTTGCATTTTCCCAGTTTTCTATCAAACGGACCCTAAGAGAAAATGTTTGGATCATTTTTTTAAGGATGTAGGTCCACAATCATCCTGAACAACCGCATTAGCTTTGGTAACCCGATGAGTTCATCTATGGGCAGGTTGAAACCATCCAGGTACTGGCTCGAGTCAAGGTGAAAACATTTAACTGATATGGTACTCGAACAATAAATGCATGGAAGATACTTTAGATAAGAAAATAAAATAACACGTGATTAAAAGGACGCATCACCTTACGGTCACTACTTTGGACAGTAAAAGGACTATTCTTCACGTCAATAAATTCCACATCTTCTTGGAATAATTCTGCACCCCAACGCTCAGCTTGCCGTCGCATCCTAGTCAAATAAATCAATGTCAAAATGCCAAATTTTCCCACAGTTGAATTTTAGTAACTTACACAATCAATTAATGGGTAAAGGATAAGACCAAGGGTGAGACTATATACAGTACAAGGGTGTCAACTGACCCCATTGACTTTTGAGGAAAATTGTTTGGTAATACTATATGTAAATTCTTTCTAATAAAATGGGTTTTTAAGTGTAGTTGTCCACCTTATGTAACTAAAGTTATTAACAATAAATTTTCGAGGGACTTCAGTTATGGATCCCTAAAAAGTCTGGAAACTAACAATAAGGATACAGCAATAGTTTGTTCAAGCAAGTTCGGACCGAAATACCCTTCAGTTCTTACTTTTTGTCTTTTCAAACTCTGACATACAAAGAAATTTATTCTACACCTCATTGTTGCATAAAATTTATATTTTCAATATATGCTCAACAAGACTGATCAAACTTGATCCGTCATCGACAGAGTTTTATATTGCCAAAAATCTGCTGTTCAATAAATAAAATTACAAAAAATTATGTTCTCAGATAAAAGATACGGATTTTTTTTACAAGTGATGATCGAAACAATGTCAATAATAACAGAAAAAGAAATTTATATTTAGCGATAAAAATGAAAGTTTTAATTTTCTCAGTATGAACTCTGAGAAATTTCACACGTAAAAATTACAAGAAACTTAACATTGTGAAAAAGTTACTAACAGTAAAATTTTACAAATACACAATTCAACATAATTTAAAAAAAATATATTTTTCATACTAGATCTCTAATTAAGTATCACGCAAATGCATGTGATTAGATGCCTTCATCATCTTATAGCCCACAACGAGCTAGACATCAGAAATGCATTTTTTGAAAGCTACTACTGGTATAGCCATTCAATTGGTAGATTGAGAACCATTGTACTTAGTTTTAAACCTGTAATTTTCAGCTGCTCTTATATATATGTGTATGTATATATATATATGCGTGGATATAGCAAAGGAAATCAGGTTGAGAGAGAGAGAGAGGGATGATGTTCATCGATTATAATACCAGCTGTGAGAAAGAGCATTTCAGTCAAGAAATTTTAATTAAAAGGAGTCAAATGAACTCACCACAAAGTCCAACTAAGTCAATGGACTGCTCTTCTAAAGTAAGATATCACTAGACTTGGACTCAAACCCAGCAAAGAGGGCCACAATGACACTTCCACAAAATTTGAAAGTAGGGATTAGAAGGTCAACAACATATGATGCTATTCTTTGGCCCTCTTAAAGAAAATTAATGGCTTCACCCCTGGATAAGACAATGGCCAAAGAAGTTTAACTCTAATGTTCACTTACCTATCCATCAAGTCTGGACCAGTTATTCCATCTGGGAACCCCGGAAAGTTCTCCACTTCGGTGGTAGTCATCAATTGTCCTCCGGGAACACCACCTATTTGATATCCCTCAAACACTAGAGGCTTTAAGTTGGCACGGGCTGCGTAAATTGCAGCTGTGTATCCAGCAGGACCAGAACCTATGATTACCAAATTCTCAATACCTTCAGCTGTAAGAAACAAAAGAAATCACTGCATAGATAAGTACATCAAACCACTGCATAAAAAAGAGGGGGAAAAGGTAGTAGAATCTGCATTAAAGTAAATGAAGCTTGGGTAACCCGTTTATGGTAATAACCCGAACTTGGCACAATTAACTTGTATAGATTTAAGAGTACCCAAAACTCATACTCAAATAAAAATCAACGCGACCCGAAAATGATACGACTAACCCGAATTCCCACCTCTAGGTGAAATGCTCATATACGAAAAGGCATTTGATAATATTATGATGCTGTAAAAAGTGACACTAAGGTTGCGTTTGTTTTTTTATCTGCGTTTGTTTTTTTATCTGAATCTGAAGTCTGAGTCTGAAATCTGAAGACTGAATCTGAAGTCTGAAATCTGAATCTGAAAAATGTGTTTGTTTTTACGTCTGAACATACTTCTGAATGAATGTATTTAGACTGATTACTATAGACCTAACTCTACCTCTTAATCATTAAGAGGCAAATATGACCGTTCAGATTCAGAGTTAAGAGGTAAAAACAAACGACCCCTAAACAAACTGATTGAACAATGGAGTAAATTTTGGGCCAAAAAAAAAACAATGGAGTAAATACAAGTAATAAATAATACTATCGACATACAAAGAATTGAAATGTAAACTAGTCAAGTTTTATGCATTTCATGTGAAATACTTACAAATCATATCATTTCACATGTAAAAATTGCAATGATATTGAAGGACGAAAATTCAAGTGAAATCCTGAAAACTAGTCAAGTTTTGAGGAATGTTTTGGGGCATAAGTTTGGGTACATGTCATTTTCCAAGAAATTTACATAACTTGATAGGTCCCTAAGTACATTCTGTATAAGCCCTGTGACGTTTGTCTGTATAAAAAAGTAAATGCATATACAAAAGATATTGGTAACTACATTACAAAGTAATTTATTTATGAATTTTATATCAATGGAAACACAATCCTCGTGACAAGATTTGTAACACGTTCACCCACTTAATCACATAGAAAATTATCTTACACCATCCTCATTGGCCTACTGGAGAGAGTATAAGAACTAGCGCGCTTTGAAAAACCTTTAAAATGATTCACTTTTTTTATGGGAAGTTTCACTTTTATGAAGAAATTGCATCTTCGGGGCATAGGCTTGTAAATAAGTTACCGCGGTTAATAAGTAGAAGAGTAGAAGTAAATGCAACCTGAAGGGGTGGGCGGGTCCGGTGAGGAAGAGGAGGCTTTAAGTCGAAATTGGTGAGTAAATCGAGCAGCAACAAGTGAGTCGAAACGGATGGAGGGGGAGAGGGAGCGTGGGCGAGTGAAGCCGGCTTTGAAGAAAACGAGACTGTGGTGATGGGAAAGAGTAGAAGGAATGGACATGGCTGAAGCTGAAGCGGGTCGCTGAGAGACACCGATTCCCACGCCGCTTGCTATCTTGGGAGTGGCAGCCATTAGTTTCGGACCATACAATATCTAACCAACGAATAACCCCACTCTCTCTATGTACACTTGTTTTCTTTTCGGGGTTTGTAATCTCACAACGCGCACACAAACTCTTATCTTTTATACCACACTCTACTTGCAACTTCCCCCCTCCCCTCTTTGTATTTTTATTTTTGAGTAAATGAACTCTTGAAATAGTTTTTAAATGATTCCTTATTTTATGTTTGACTTATCTTAGTCCCTCAATTACGTTACTTGTGCAAATAAGGAATTTAGTCCATTAGGCCGTTAAATATAAACAGCAAATCGACATATACTTCTCACATGTCAATTTGGGCATTCCCATATTTATCCCCAATGTTTGAAATGGTTGGCATTCTTTGATCATCCACAGGCAAAATCCCCAACTCTCTACTGCTCAACCCAACATTGAAATCGTTCGTGGACAAAATGGAGTGGAAGTTGCGTCATGTTCTTTCTGAAGATTTGCTAATCGACCTTCAAACGCTATATGGTATGTGAAATTCCCTATTTTTTCTCTTTCAGTTAAGAGTAGACGAATTTATTTAGTTGTTCTGCTTGACATTGTAGAGTTGATCGTAATCTTATACAACAAAACCCCTAATTTTTCTTGTAATTTTTGTACCTAATAGGGTTACTGTCTGCAATAACCAATTTTTCTCATAAAAACTCTTTTTTTTAATATGTGCATGCCTCATAAAATTGCATTTTTTTACCCTTTTTTCATTATGCATGTGTTATTACAGATGAAGTGAGCCCTATTTTACTGTTGAGTTGCACCATGGTGGCTATTTTTATGTTGGTGGGCTCGTCAACCATTTTTATTTTTGTGATCAAGATAGACTACCACTCCAAGACTTGTATGAAATGCTTAGGGAATTAAGATGTCATAATCCTAACGAATTATGGTACAAGGATCCAGATTTGGGTTTAAGGTTTAGTTTGTGCA
This sequence comes from Sambucus nigra, assembly GCA_949130495.1. Lineage (NCBI taxonomy): Eukaryota > Viridiplantae > Streptophyta > Magnoliopsida > Dipsacales > Adoxaceae > Sambucus > Sambucus nigra. Next base: position 704,702 of record CASBWL010000624.1, on the reverse strand, counting down.
AAATAGAAAGTGATATGGATGTGTTGGAAATGTGTAAGAGGGTTCCTACATGTAGGAAGGTTGATTTGTACATAGATATACCTAAAGTTAATTTATGCATTGATCCTGGAGTACTTGGGATAGATTTTAATGAAATAGAAGTACAACAATTTGAACATAATGGTCTTAGGTCTGAATGTGAAGAAGGTACAGGAGAGAATATTGAAGAGAGAATAGAGGATAAAAATAAGGGAAAAGAAAAGTTGACTATGAATGAGGATGTGGGAGTCAATGAAGAGAGAGTATGTGATAAAAATAAGGGAAAGGAAGAGATGGCTATGGATGAGGATGTGGGAGTTAATAAAGATAACTTGGAATTTGTGTTTGAAATAGATAACTCAGATGAGCTTATTAGCTTGGCTTCTTCTGAAGATGAGGGACGTAATGCTTGTAAATATAGATTTTTTGAGTTTGATCCAGAAAAGGATACGGCAAACCCTCAATTTGAACTTGGCCAGAAGTTTGCGAGTACTCATGTATTTAGACAGACAGTTAGAGAGTATGCAATTCATAACAAAAAGAACAGGTTCACAAAGAATGATACAAGAAGGATTATAGGTAATTGTGTCTCACCATGTAAATGAAAAAATATATACTTCAAAAATCAGTGATGAAGAAACATTTCAAATGAAAACTTTAGTAGATGTGCACAAGAATTGCAAGGCAGCCTACACCAATAGGTTTGTTATATCCTCATGGTTATCAAACAGGTACTTGAACACATTCAAGTCCAACCCTGAAATACCTCTGAATGCAATTAAAGTGGTTGTTAAAAGGGATCTTACAGTTGGGGTGTCAAGAAACCAAGCATATAAGGCAAAGAAAAAAGCTCAAATAGTGATTGAGGGATACTCTCAAGACCAATATGCAAACCTGTGAATGTATTAAGCTGAATTGAAAAGGGTTATGCCTGATACCACCATTAAAATTCATGTCAATGAGGCTAGAATTAAAGATGAGAGCCTTCAATTTTAGAGAATGCATTGTGCTTTGGGGCCACTTAAAAAAGGATTTCTTGAAGCTTGTAGACCCATTATTAGTCTAGATAGTTGCTTCTTAAAGGGTCCTTACCCTGGCCAACTGCTAGCAGTTGTTGGTATAGATACAAATAATGGCATTTGGACATTTGCTTATGTTATGGTGGAGAAATAGTGTAAGAGTTCTTGGATGTGGTTTTTGAAGTTGTTGTGTGATGATATTGGGATGGGAAATGAATCTAAATTCACTTTCATGTGTGATCAGCAGAAGCTAAACCTCTAAATTTTAATCAATGCAAAATATTTATTTACTTTCATGAAAAATATTCAAAGTAACTAATATTCTATATGCTTGCAAGGTTTTATACCAGCTCTTCAGCTTGTTTTCCCCTAATATGAGCTGAGATTTTGTGTTAGGCACCACCACAACAATTTCAAGAAGGAGTTTGGGGAAAATAATTGAAAGATTTGTTCTGAAAATGTGCCAAAGCAAGTACATCAGTATATTACAGCGAATGCATGGAACAAATGAAGCAGGTTTCTGACAAAGCATACATATGGATGGATACAATGCTACCACCAAACAATTGGAGTGTGTCCCACTTCTCTACCCAACCAAAATGTGATATTCTCATAAACAACCACTATGATGTCTTTAATTATTTCATAGTTGATGCAAGGGATAAGCCTAGTATCTCAATGATGTAAACAATGAGGGAATTAATAATGAGAAGAATTCAAGTGAATAGAGATAAGATGGTGAAACACCCAGGTGTAATTTTTTCAAGAATTGAGGAAAAGTTGGGTGTCTTGCTGAAAGTGTCTGTGGGATTTATTTGTGAATGGAATGGAAGATCTCAGTTCCAAGTTAAAAGTCCATTTGTTCAGTTTGTTATTGATCTGAGGGAGAGGAATTGCTTTTCTAGGGTCTAGCAGTTGAGTGGTCTCCCTTGTGTTCGTAGTTTAGGGGCAATTTTTATACAAAGGGGATAGACCAGAAAGCTATGTGGATGAGTGTTATACACCAAAGAAAAGTATATTCAACAATATGAAAACCTCCTCATGTCCTTAAATGTCAAAGAGTTGTGGCCTACCTCTGCAAAGAAACCACTGACGCCACCTGATGTTGAGGCACAACCAGGTAGACCAAAGAAAAAGGGGAATAAAGAAACAGGTGAAACTCATACAACTGCTGGAACTAAGCTTGGAAAACATGGCATCAAGATTAAATGCAGCATGTGTGGTTACTTTGGGCATAATGCAAGGATTCGTCCGAAAAATGTGCAACCAAAAAGAGTAAGAACAAGGTTGTCCCCAAAAAGAAATAAACTTAGAGCCAAAAATAGTTTGAAGTGAAGACTTGGATGTGTTTAGCTGAAGCTTTAGTGTTAGATTTAACTGTTTTTTGTATGCAACTGATGTGGATGCAACTGGAACTGATATTTTTTGTATGCAACTGAAGGTTTAGTGTTGCTTCTAACTGTTTTGGATGTTTTTTGGTTTAATGTTCCATATTTGAAACTGTAATTAATGTTGCATAGTTTGAACTCATTTTATGGTAATGAATATAGCTATTTCCATACAATTGTTTATGATTTCACAGTTGCAACATTTTCATTCATTAATTGAAAACAATTACAATAACACACATTAATTGAAACAAAGTTTGCATTTCATTCATTGATTCAAACAGTTGCTACAATGACATATACATTTCATTCATCATTTCATTTCACACTTATATTTCTCACCCTCATTTCCAGACAACAAAACCTAAATTACAAACACACACAACAACAATACATTCCACAATAACTTCTCACTCTTCTGAACTCTTCCAACCTTGAGAACCCAGTTCAGTATGTCTTCCCAGATAAAAAATTTGCAGCCACCTTGCTCGGTACGACTTGGACACGCTAAAAAGGTTCTACTGGGATTCTATTGCATCCACAAGGTACGTCTTTCAGCCAAATGGCAGCAATAACAATAAATTACCATTTTTTTCTTCAGTTGTGACTTCAAGTGGTGGGATATAAAATTATTGGCGCCAAAATGAAGAAAAAAGGGTGGGGAAAGTTGTTGCTGGGCTATAAATGGTGTCAAATGAGGATAAAAAAGTAATTTATAATTTTGATGTCTATATTTAACGACCTAATGGACGAAATCCCTTATTTGCACAAGTGACATAGTTGAGGGACTAAGATAAGTCAAACATAAGATAAGGGACCATTTAAAAACTATCCCAATAGAGGCGTGACCAAAAAGGTAATTCACTCTTTATTTTTTAAAGGATAATTAAAAATAGTTTTTATTTAAATTTTATTGTCTAATCAATTATTAATTAAATTCTATTTTTTTAATTTTTATATTTTTTTTCTTACTAATATATCTCTCTCCCTACATTTATTCCAAATTTAAAGTGGTAATTATTTTTTTTCTTTCAAACTTTAACGAACTATAACTTTCGATATACAAATCCAAAATTTACGAAATTGATATTTTTGAAATCTACTAATCGAGTTCTATATAATAGGATCCATATTCAATAGTAAATAGTAAAAAACTATAAAAAAAAATAATGTGTTTTTTCTTTTCTATGCAGACAGTAAATATTAGCAGAGTAAATGTTTACTCTTTGTAAGAACGTCTCATCTATAAAACAGCTTTATTTTTTGGTGAATACAGTAAATATATAATGTATGTGTAATTTTTTTATTCAGAATTTTATAGTATTCGTGGATCTTTTTTGATAGATTTCGTTGAGTGTATTTCAAAATAGTAATTTTGCAAAAATTGGATTTGTAAATAAAAAGTTATGGTCTTTTGAAGATTAAAAAATAGAAAAAAAATAAACTTCAACCATTTGAGTAACTTCCCCCTAATAATTATGGATGAATGGTTTAAACTGGTTAAATGTATCAAAGGGGTTTTGGGGGAAAGATCCAATTTAACTCAAAGTGTATAAAAATAGAACACTCCACATATATTTATAAAATTAGTCCATCTATCAAAAACAACATGAAAAATGACCAATATACCATTTAACAACCCATAAAAAAACCTTTAAATTTTAAAAAGTCCATAACTTCAAATCTACAAATCTAAAATTCACAAAATTTATATACTTGAAATCTACTCGTTGAAATCTAACCAACACACCAATATTTGATATTTTTTGACAAAAAAATCGAATCGATAAATTTACTATTTCACTAAAACCTCCATTTTTTCTAGGGAAACTCCAATTTTTTCGGCGAATGCTATATTTTTTCTGGCGAAAAACCTTATTCTCGAGCACTGGCAATGATGTCGCTGGCGTGGACTAAAAAAATTAAAGAAATAGATGAAGATAGAGTGAAACGAGGAGAGAGAAATAATCTGGCGAGAATTTCGGTGGGTGGGTGGGGTGGAGGTGGGGCTATGTGTTTATTTTTAGAATGAGTATGACCAAGCGTATAAATATAAATACCTCTTTAACTAAAACAAATAAAATGACCTGTTTTGTGTACTCCTAACTATAAAGGGATTACACAAATAAATATTGTTGTACCACAGGGGCTAGATTTATAAACCTAAAAACCACTGTCCTAAAAATTCAAATATAGAAAGGAACATAACCCTGTCCTTAATTCTCTAATTTCTCAAATAAGAATCCCAAACAATAAGACGATAACTTATTTGACGGTTGAAAAGTCAATGGGACTTATTTATAGAAAATCTCTTCAAATGATACCTATATGTAAAAGTCCCTAATTAAAAAATATTTTTTATATGGATCAATTAATGTTTATTGTGTTTTTATATGGTGAGGGTCTTTTTAGAACCAAATAAAACACTTAGACTAAGCGTTTATTAAAAAATTATTGAGGGACTTTTCGTTGAATGACCATTTTTATAGGGTAATCTTGGATCCATCCATGCATTTCGTAAGTACATCCGCTCAGAGCAAATTAATAAGTTAATCCACTAAAGTAGGACATCCACAAAGTGGATGCATTATCCCATTTTGATGAATTAACTTAATGACATCTTTAAGTGGATGTATTTATAAAACTTGTGGATGGATTCAAGATCGCCCTTTTTATATTTAGGTCACATTTAAAGAATTCATACCTAAATAGATCTCATCGACTTTTAAACCACCAATTTAATCAAATTTGTAACTATTTTTAAATAATTAGTACCTAAAACCTTCTTTACAAACATAACCGCAATGTATAATATACGAGTATACCATTATAACTAACTATTTCAAACACCCTTAAATTAATGGTCATTTTCAAATTCTGATGGGTTCAAATTTTGAAATTAGTTTCATTTTGAAATTCAAATTCCGAACAAGTCATTCCTACTTGCAAAACTGATGTCTTGCGACTACTTTTCAAACCATCTTCAAATAATTTGAAGACAGAAAAGTGTCGTCATTTTTCCTATAAAATCAAAGTAATATTTGGAAGAACCAACTATATATGATGTGTTTTTTTAGTGTTGACTTTTCTTTCTAGTTATTGATGAATTGTGTTATCAATCAGTGGTCATTTTTTGAAGATATTATTAATCAAAAAAGATTTTTTTTCAATGATTGTAAACATTTTTTATGTTATTTATATATGATAATATGATCGTAAAGTTATAGTTCGATGTAGGTTTTTCTTTAGTATGTTGTTACTTGCGTAATTACTAGTTTGTAATTAATAAACACGTGTTCCAAAAATTATCTCTCATGATATATATAAATATTTCTTTAAAACGTGTGAGTTATTAGTCCAAAACTATATTTTTTCGTGAAGTGTCAGTTAATTTACAAATTACAGTAAAGATTTATTGTCTAGGGTAAAATCCTGGATGGCCGCAATAGCGGCTCCACTGGGGACTTTATTTTTAAAAGACTAGGCTCTATTTACATGGATTTTTTCTTTTTCTCTTCTATCTTTTTTCTCTATGCTTTTCCATGTGTGTACAAACCTCACTTATATATTCTTCTTACCCTCGAGCTTACATGTTGTACATATGCCTTCCAAATATCATGTTATCCATATATATTCTTCTCTCCATCATGTTTTTTTCGCATTATATTTACATACCACCTTTTCAATCATATGCTTCATGCTTTATTCACTTACATGTACTTACTATGTGTAATACCCCGGACATTTATAGATAATTAAATTACACGAGTGGGTGTAATTTAATAATTTGAAAATTTAAAGTAAATAGTAAATATTAATTTTGCAAATGTCAGATTAATATTTACATGTATTATATTTACTTACAAGCACTACACCAAATTTGTCGGATTGTCACGGTCATTGATCGTGACAAGTCCAACTTGTCAAGGTCAATGACCGTGACAATTATGGGGGTGAAAACTTTGGTTGTCACGGACTTGTCATGATCATTGACCGTGATAAGTTCATTAGACTTGTCACGGTCATGTCACGGTCAATGACCGTGACAAGCTTAGTCACGATTAATAAATGTGACAAAGTTATGGCAATGTTTAAAAAATTATCACGGTCATTGACCGTGACAAGTCCGTGATAAAGGATAATTATCACGATCAATGACCGTGATAATTCTGGGCAAAATTAAAAAAAAATCTGCTGGGTTGTATGGCCACTGCCATTGCCCAACAGTATATTTGTACCTGTTATAGCAACGTTGTACCTGTTCAAATATCATATATCCAAATAAAATAGAGATAATGCAAATATACATTCAAAACAATATGCATCTGTGACACCCCGCCTAATTAAATACCGGGCGATCACTCCTTTATTAAATTAAAATAAAGGTGAACAGTTGGTTCATTCTTAGCATCACTGTCGTAAAAATAACTTTTCCAAATTTAACACCCTATTTAATTAAGCTAAGTGTCAAAACCATTTTTAAACATTACTTTCCAAATTTTATTTTGAAAATAAAGATTTAATTATCTACAACAATTCAATATTTAAAGAATCACACCACAATAATCCTGTAACATATAATCCAATTAATTTAAACATTCAACAACTAAATCCCAGCATTTAAAACTTAAAGTAAAACATACATCCTGAATAAATCCCAAAGTAACAGTACTAGAAATAACTGAAATACAAATGTCCCAATAAAACAGATAAATAGAGGAAAGGGCGACACATGCCCCAATAACTGAGAATGATAGAAGTGGAATCAAGTAAATGAAATCGTCTAATCAAGTAGCCTGCAACTCCCACCTAAGCTGCAGCACGTTCCTTCCAATGGATCCTATTCAAGACGCCCATGTGGCTGGGCACCTGTAATATATACATATATATACAAGAGAGAAAGAGGAATAGAAACGGGTCAGAGCCCGATAGTGTATATGATTTAAAAATTCGTTTAGCAAGTATTTAAATTGATACAGGCCAATGCAACAACATATTAGTGCGACACTCTCTTGAGAAATTCTCACCTCTCTTCTAATGTGCACTTCTATCACACTAACCTTCCCAATGGTTTATCTCATCATATATCACACTATCTTTCCCCAAGGATTTAACTTATCTTAGGTGACTCTCAAGATTTAAGATTTAACAACATCATGGTTTAAAAGGAAAATTTCATTTAGTACAAAACGCTCATTTTAACTTTATTGATTCATAAAGTTTTTCAATATCATACTATACTTTTCAAAACAAGTATTTTCAATTTATGTCATTATACATGTCTCACTTACCATAACACAGTAGGCAGTTTCCCAAATTTCAGAAGTTCATATATATATTAAATACTCGTATAATATATATATTCTAACAGCACCCCACATAAAAATTATGGTGCGGGCATACTCTGCTATCCAATCCCCGTATCAACCGTACTAAAGGGAATACAAGTTCGGAATCACTCTTGAACTGTATAAATACATACACAAATAATATTGAGGCGAAGCATAGTTTCCAAGTCCAAGAGGTCAGTACATACCCTCACGTCTCTTAGGACCGTGACTATCGATTCGATAGCCTGTACCTAGGATTTCTATCTTCTAGGGTACGAGTCAATATCCCCCATAAGGCACACGAGATAAGATCGTCCCAGCGCGGTAACCTCAGGGATAGCAAGTAGCGCGGGCATGTTTTCCCAAGTATATAATATATGCATACACAATCATATAAATATACCACTTTTATTATATCAATTTAGGTTTACCCAATAACCCACATTCACAACATTTATCCTTATTTTCCCATTATTATTTATCAAGTATAATGGTTCGTTTCTAACTTTAATTCGAATGGTTTTTTCAACTTACTACGTAACCCTCATGGACTCTATTCTTCCAAATGTATAATTCAGTAGATATCCATTTATGTTCCAACGTAACTCTCTCTTTCGTGTCTCTCCCCTTTAATATATACTTACATTGTCCCTTATGCAAAATATCCCAAAATATAGATTTTGCCTTACATTAAAGGTCTCTTATTCATTAATGAATCTTACTGGTCATCATTATTTCCCAAATTATCTTAACAAGGATGTCTAAAGAGTTTTCTTCATTTAGAATCAATTCAACAATTTTAAAAGGGGAAACTTAAGTCTGCCAGAAGGGGTCGATCGATCGAGGTTAGGGGCTCGATCGATCGATCAAGCAGGTCTGCGAAATGTGCAGATTTGCAGTTACGGGTTTCATCTTCTAACCTTCACCAAATCCATATTTTTCATACCCAATCGACCCAAAATTTATACTAATGACATTATATCATCATACTATGAAATTTCAACGTAAAGCATGTAGATTTCTATTATTAAACATGGATCAACAAGCCCCAAATTCATATAAAACTTCAAGAACCCTAGAATTTCATTAATATGTTCCAATCCATCTTTTCCATAATTTTCTTCATCTACAACCTCATAAATTCGTGGTTCAACCCTCTACATGTTAAGAGGTTTCCAGAATAACAATAAATCCATCCCTACATGCAATTTCCTATCTCATCTTTTAGGTTTCTTCCATAAAAACTCATTATAATTTACTCCTAAACTAATGTGAAAGATGCATCAACAAAATAAGCAAGATAAACACTTGCCTGGGATTTTTGACGTTCTGGTTTGGTGCCGAATTTGGTGTGGTTACATTCCCCGTCTCGCGATCTACGCGTTGACGGTGGCGGCGGTGCAAACGGATGGGTTTCGAGCCTTAGATTGCCTTGAGGGCTCTCTCCTCTCTTCTCCAATGGTCGTTCTAGAGTTTTGAGTTTTCTAACCCTAGATGATAACCTAGACATCTGATATAACCCCTTTAATTTTCGTGGGTTTAATTACCCAAAAATGTGAAATGTCCAAAATGCCCTCCCGGGGTACTAATTAGGCCTAAAAACGCCCCGAGAACCAAACTAAACCCCCGGGTACACTTTTCTGACTATTTCGACCCTTCCGGACACGTTGGCCCACTCAAAATGACCATACGGATCACTTAAAAATATTTCACTTTTATTAATCAATATTTATTCCCGACGCGACACAGGCGCGTCCCGACTTAAATTTCCAAAATTGTCATTCTATTCACTCGTGACATTTAATAGAACCAATATTATATATTACTTTGCTCATTAGTAATATTAAACAAGTTTCCCATAATTACTAACTCACATCACGTTAATAATTATAAAATAATTAATTTTCAAATTTATATTAAATAATTCATTCACATTAAATTTAATAAATCCCCAAATTAAGGAAGCATAAAAATACGGGGTATTACATACTTCCCCCCTAATAACGGAATTTCGTCTCGAAATTCGGAAAATAAGGCCTAACTGGTAGAACAATTATGGATTTCTCTTTGTACGCAGACTATCTACATAGTAAGGTGCTTAATCACTATAGTCCCCGCCTCACGGCAAGCTTGAGTAACATTATTATTGGAGGCACTTTACATGGTGCTCCTAACCGACAACATTCGCATAGGTTGCGCCTAATTACATGGCAGCTACTCGGATTTATCTATATACAAAACTCCCATTCTGAGAAAACCATACAAACCTCTGTCCACTCTTGTTCGCCTAAAACAATTGTGAAATTTCACCATAGTTCATCGGAGTATTCCCGACCGATCCAAAATTCTGAGTATTCACTCACCTCTAAATATACGAAAGGAGAATATTCGAGGTTCTTCCATACCAAAACCTTAATAAGCACCTCATACACGATTAACAGGTACGAGTGCCTTTTTAGAGTACTCCTGAAAACACCGTACTAAGATTCCAAAATCTCCTGCACGTGGTTTCACTAATTTCTAATCACCGTGCGCCTATTTTCCTGGCTAGGGGTGATACATCCTTCTCGAAACGAAACCTTATCTCCGTCGGTTCCTGAAATCCCATATTAAAGGTGGGATTTACAAATCTCATCCTGATTCAGGAATTAATGCTGCGCCAGACCATGCACTGGCGCGATCCTTCCTTTCAAAGGAAGTTTGGGGCGCACTAGTAATATTGCCTTGATCTTGCTCTGAGGGTGGTAACCCATCCAAGAACTTTATCGGCTTTACCGACATCTTCCCATTTCAGGAATTGTCGATAGACACAAGATTCTCTGGTCGCTTTTCCTCTTCCAACCGAACCCTACCCATGGGTGGTGCATGTCGGGACTACTTACTACGTCCCGCTAAACATCGATCTTTCCTTGAATTGTCTCTCATTATGTGACACGTAACATTCCCTTTCCTTCCTTGGTGTATGCCGAAAGTTCCGATCTGTGCTCTTTTCCTCCACGAAGCGCACTTCTGAATCCTTTACACCATACAAACATCATCACTCTTTGCATGCGCCAGTTCGCTCTCACACTTGACTAATAATTTCTCCGCTCCGAGGGTTCTTCATAATAATTAAATTTCTACTCTATTTAAGGGATACCCTTTGTTAAATGGTATCCCACAGTCTTCCCATCAAATTAGGTTGTGCTATTTTAATTGCACACTTACGTATGGATTATCACCCCTCATGTGACGTTCAATCCATTCTATCACTTTCACTTCGTTCTGTAGTCCCACAAACACGTTTTTCACACGTCCATTGCCACGCCCCTTCATCTCGGACGAGTTTTAACATCAGTTTACCAGGATGTCTACACACCCTATAAACCGTGCATACTAGCGTAAGCATCACATACTCTCCATACTAATAAACAAATTCTTTGTTTTCCCTGGCGCTTGCGGCATGATTATAATACTTTAATAATGACAAAGAAAAACCTTCAATGCTTTCTTACCACACAACCGGCTCCGCTTGCTTTAAATCAAAGTTTAACTTCCCACTTAAAGATATAATTACTTGATCCCCTTTTTGATTGGGGTACCGAACTCATGGAATAGTGATCAAACGTCTCCCTACTTCCAACCTTACGCTAACTTTCATGCGTGGGATGTCTCGCAAAGCAAAATCCAAACAAGGAACCCCCCCGATACACTACTACCTAGCATTGTCGGTTATCGAAATCCGTTAGGTTCTCCGTCCATAGCATATACCCCTTTATTCCGTCCCTTAACAGAAAAGTTACAATTTCTCCCGTAATTATGCTTAACAAAGAACGTTTCACTAATTGCACTATTGTTCAGTATAGGTTGGTGGTAATAACATTCCATAAACTTCAAATTCATACAATCGAAACTCTCGAAATTCCTTTCCCTAATAATAGGGGTATAAATATTAACTCCCACGTCTCTAAAGGATAAATATAACAATGCACTTTTCCTATCACTAAGTCCGGAGGGTAGGAGCTCGATCGATCGAAGCTCTGGGCTCGATCGATCGAAGCTCTGGGCTCGATCGATCGATCAAGCAGGTCTGCGAAATCTGCAGATTTGCAGTTACGGGTTTCATCTTCTAACCTTCACCAAATCCATATTTTTCATACCCAATCGACCCAAAATTTATTCTAATGACATTATATCATCATACTATGAAATTTCAACGTAAAGCATGTAGATTTCTATTATTAAACATGGATCAGCAAGCCCCAAATTCATATAAAACTTCAAGAACCCTATAATTTCATTAATATGTTCCAATCCATATTTTCCAGAATTTTCTTCATCTATAACCTCATAAATTTGTGGTTCAATCCTCTACATGTTAAGGGGTTTCCAGAATAACAATAAATCCATCCCTATATGCAATTCCCTATCTCATCTTTTAGGTTTCTTCCATAAAAACTCATTCTAATTTACTCCTAAACTAATATGAAAGATGCATCAACGAAATAAGCAATATAAAAACTTTACTGGGATTTTTGATGTTCTGGTTTGGTGCCGAATTTGGTGTGGTTACGTTCCCCGTCTCGCGATCTACGCGTTGGCGGTGGCGGCGATGCAAACGGATGGGTTTCGAGCCTTGGATTGCCTTGAGAGCTCTCTCCTCTCTTCTCCAATGGTCGTTCTAGAGTTTTGAGTTTTCTAACCCTAGATGATAAACTAGACATCTGATATAACCCTTTTAATTTTCGTTGGTTTAATTACTCAAAAATGTGAAATGTCCAAAATGCCCTCCCGGGGTACTAATTAGGCTTAAAAATGCCCCGAGACCCAAACTAAACCCCCGGGTACACTTTTCTGACTATCTCGATCCTTTCGGACACATTGGCACTCTCAAAACGACCATACGGATCACTTAAAAATATTTCACTTTTATTAATCAATATTAATTTCCCGATGCGACGCAGGCGCGTCCCAACTTAAATTTTCAAAATTGTCATTCTATTCGCTCGTGACATTTAATAGAACCAATATTATATATTACTTTGCTCATTAGTAATATTCAACAAGTTTCCCATAATTACTAACTCACATCACGTTAATAATTATAAAATAATTAATTTTCGGATTTATATTAAATAATTCATTCACATTAAATTTAATAAGTTCCCAAATTAAGGAAGCATAAAAATACGGGGTATTACAGCATCATGATATAATCCAAATATAATTCAAATGTAACAACTTAAAACAATTCAATTCAAATATTGTCACTACATATCTGGGGTAGGTATGAGGAGGTGAATAGGCCACACGATATACGAATTAATACACCCAGAAATGTGCATCGTGACTCATTGTTCACGCAACCACAATGGGTAGTTCTCCTTCTCGAGTATCACATGCGTGACGAGCACCTTGGCCTCGATGTCTTGAAGCAAACGTCCATGAACTAGCATACCCTGGACGCTATTCGGGTCCCTCAGCTCCCGCCCTATCCACTGGCCATCAAATATGTCCTGTATAAACACACTCGGCCAACCAAGCGTTGACATTCATCTGTCGAAGAGAGCCAAATAGGGGACTGGATTATCAGAGTCCGCACGTGTCGGCGATGAAGCAACGAGGTCCACATCCTCGTCCTCCTGCCCCTCCTCCTCCTCCACCACCTTCTCCTTCCCTGTCCCCTTACGATTTCTGCCCAACGAACGCTTCATGAATGAGAACATATCTTAGACCGTCGCCTCTAAACGGGACAGCTTCGCGTCATGCGAGTCCATCGTTCGAGTTAACCCGGTGTCGCTCGTCTCCAATCCGATGATCCTATATTTGGTCACCCGCGAGCTCACCCCCTTGTCCTCCCCTTGCGATCAGCGCCAAGCACTTGGTTGAGTGCGTCTGTGGACAAAGATGCCTTATGGGCATCAGACTGCGACTCATGCACTTCCTTAAGCTTTGCCTGAAACGACAAAAAGCACATGATTAGTTAAATAAGTAAATAAAAAAATTATAGCGTAATTAATAAAAAGTAAATGTCGGATTAATTACAATCGTTGCCGCGACGCTCGGGAACATCTCCTTATCCTTCCCCTTCTTCGTCCGAATAGCCACATAAGTATCGAGCCTATGTGGCCTACCCTCAGGGCCACTCCCCGTCCCCTGAAATAAAATAATGCAAAATTACTATCGGCCCCGCAAAGTAAAATAATGCAGAATAATATATTTCTGTTATTATAAAAAAATTAAATCTTACCATCATCCTATGCTCCACCTCGGCGTAAGACGTCCGGCCGGAGTAGTGCACGTCCGTCTTTTTCACCCAATTTTCCCTCCCTGATTGGCGAGATGCCAATTGTCGCTCTCCGATCTCATTGTCAATAAACTTTTGCCATTGTGCCAATGAGATCGGCTCCTTCAGCGGGACGGAGTCACGCATTCAGATAACGGACTCTCGGTCTTACCAAAGTACTGGGTCCGTATACCCTTAACTGCTCCAAGAGGGAATCGCATAATTTTGGATCCAGGCTAAATTGTTCATGTCCAACAAATACAATGTTAGTTGCGAATAAATATAAATATAAATATAAATATAAATATAAATATAAATATAAATATAAATATAAATATAAATATAAATATAAATATAAATATAAATATAATTGAAATTGAAATTGAAATATTCATATAAATATAAATAGAAATACATTACCTGTAGTGCCACCCAAATAGCTAACTTGAGCTCATTTGGCACCTCCCTCCAACTAGTGTACCCCGAGCCGATGATCGTCTTTACCAGCTCGAGGGATCTCGCTAATAGTCTCGTCTTGTTCTCGATGGCCATCCCAAATTTACCATTTTTGGGCAGTCTAGGGGCCGAGGAGCCTTCGTCGCCTCCACTACCACCGAACCCAGACGACATCATCATAATCAGCATCATCATCCTCACCTTAATACCTGAAGGTGACATTTTCTGTAATAAAATATTGTTATTAGTACAAATCAAAATGAATTAGAAGAAGACATGCAAATATATACAATTACTACAAATCCAAATGAATTATTACTGTTTAACACCTTAATTCTGAATTCCAAAACTACAACATCTAACTCATAATATGTACAATTACTAAAAATTCAAAATATCCCCACCCCCACCCCCACTGCCAACACACACGCACACTACACAAGAGTGAAAATGATAAAGTTCAAATAAATTAAAAGCATTAAAAATGGATTGATAAAGTACAAATTGGAATATTTATTAGAAATTAAAAAATTGTTTCAAATTCGGGTTATCATAAAAAAATGGATTGATATTCGGTAGGAGCAACCAAGTCATCCACACTACTATTTAGACGCTTTGGCGCATGTAGGACAGTTGACCACGACTCGTTGTTGATATACTCCGAGTAAAGCACTTGATTGACCTTTTGAAATGCACAAACAAACGGCTCGTCGATCGCGTGGTCGTTGCTCGTCAACTTGAACAAGCCAACCATGATCAAATTGGTACCATGATCAAATTGGTACCATGATCAACTTTACAAGCATTTTTATCCTCAACTCTTACCCAGTCACTGTAAAATACAACCTCTTTGAAGCTTATATAATCCAATTCAAATATATTTCGAATTACACCATAGTAAGTCGTTTCAGCTTCAACGAGGTTTTTATCTTTTGCGCTCGCTCGAAAGAAAGTAAGAGCCTTGTATGAAATGCCCGAGTTCTGTACATTTGTACTTTCCTCGTACACTTTTACGCCGAATACATAACCGTTCAATCGATAATTTTTCTACTCTTGTGCCATGAACAAGGGTCCAGTGGCAAGATGAGCAAGCCTTTATGTCGCATCACCCGTCTTTAAGAGCTGAGAATATAGATAAATTAATTAGATTAGTTGTAAAGTTTGAGTGTAATGTAACGTTATATAACGGCCATTTTCGTTATAATTACCTCTTATGACAACCACAACGTAAATTCGCTGTCTGATTGTACCATTATTTTTCGTCTTTTATTGTTCTCACAGGCTTCATATTTTCTGCATATTACAAAATTAATCATGTATAAAATAATCTAAAATATTCTAAAATAATGTAAAACTTGAAATAATTTAAACTTACTTTTTCCATTCTTCGACATCTTCATGTGTGTCAAATAGATAACGAGCTACTTGTTCATGTTGCAAACTCGTTAATTTCACTCGTTTTCCCATCACATGACCACCAACATCGACGAACTCATCAATGTCATCAATGCTGGTCGAGTCAGGCATATATTCCCGAGTATAGATTGACGATTCCACGGTGATGTATTCCTCTGCAATTCATCCTGCAATGTATCGCGTATTCTTGACGTAATGTTTAAAAACATTTATCAATCTTTCAAACGGATACATCCACCGATATTTAACTGAACCACAAAGAAGTGCCTCATCGCATAGGTGTACCAACAAGTGAACACTTATGTCAAAGAATGCTGGGGGAAAGTACTTCTCCAACACACAAATCACTTCGGTCACCGCTAATTTTGCACCCACTATGTGTTCTCGATTAACTACCTTCTCACACAAAAGTGAGAAGGTAATACTAATTTACATAATAGCCCAAACCGTGCTTAAACAATAGAGGAACCAATTGCATGATCACATGCCAATCGTGGGACTTACACTTATGTAAATCATGAGTAGCATAATTCACAATCCTTTACACGTTGGACGAAAAATTAAATGGGCCCTTCAAATTATATATTATGTCTAAAAGATTCTTCCTTTCCCCACTCTTCAAAGTAAATGCACCAGGGAGAATTATTGTCCTTCCCCTACTACCTTCTTTCAACCATAGTTGTGGCTTAAGTTTCAACGATTTAAGGTCTTTTCGTACATTTTCTCCATCCTTCGAATGACTCCCCCCAAGGTAAGTTCCCACAATATGTTCAGCGAGGTTCTTCTCTGTATGCATCACATCCAATACATGGCGCACCGGGTTAATATTCCAATAAGGCAAGTCAAATAAAATTGACCTCCTAGACCATGCCTTTCTTGTTTGAGTTTCATTCCTAGTTGAGGTCTTTTTATGCTTGACATTATTAAATTTGGGATTCTTACCTGGCATATTAGGTCCACATTCAGAAGATTTACTTTAAATTTATGAACCTGAAAGTTATCTCAGCGGTAGCCTATGTTCAACACTGCCCGATAAAAATTAGGACCTTTCTCAAATTTGAAATTATGAGCTGGGGATAAAACCCTACTATGGCAATGGTATAAATTGTTTGAGCTAGCGGATAGCCATTTGATAACTATGACTCCCCGGCAATGGCGCCATTTGATAACTTGACTTTTGCGTATGCCGTTGTTGAAAGCCAAGTTAGTCAAAACCACAAATACCTACAAAATAAAACAATATCAAGTGTAGAGGTAAGTAAGGGTATCAATCCACTTCCAAGGGGGTAAACTAGAGACAAATTCAATTGTAATTCACTTTTTATTTTCTTTTTGTGCTTTTTCACTTTTTCTAATTTTTTTAGCTTTTTCAATATTAAAACAATAGGGTGAGGTGAAATGAGACTAAACTAAGCTAAATGTGAGATAAAAACAACTAACTAAAAAGTTACTAAAATGAACAATAAAGTCTAAACTAAAAATAAGAGATAAAGTGAGGTAAATAATTGTGAGAACAATCAAGGAGTAGGATTACACCACAAATTTTAGCTATTCTAATTAATTAATTTAATTAATTAAATTCTCCCAAATTAATATCAAAATTACAAATCAACTCTCGTTGAAAATGTAATTTTAATAATAACCTTTTAGAAAATTAAGTTTAACACTCCACAACTCTAGAAAATAGATCCACACCCCTTTTAATTAATCACCCGCTAGGATCAATCAATTGAAATTTATCTCAATCTTAGAAAATAAATTTAGAGTTGAAATTCAACTTATAATACCCCACTTAAGAAACCCCTATCTCTAGTTCGAATCTAAAATGGGTATTATAACTAGAATTTCGATTTTCTCTCGAAAATCATTTGCCCTCTCTCGAGGCGTAAATTTAAGGGTAATGGATCAAAATTAACATTCAAAGGAACTTTTCAAGTAATTAAACTAATAAAAATAAAATAACATCAAATAAGGGTTTTACCACACCCCTTGAAAGGGGATTTAGCCTAACATGATATGAAATATGATAAATTAATAATCAAAGGCATAAAATAAATGAGATGAGAAAAGAACAATCAAACCCCAATCTCTTGATGCTTAATTGATCTTCAATCCATGAGTTGAAATTCATAATCCATCAACTTGAGTGATCCAAACAATATTACATAAAAATTTCACTCAAATTAATCATCACACATTTATCACTCAATAATCTCAAAAAAGAAAAAGAAAAACTATTTACAAAATGGTATTTATCCTAATTTATTTCTAACCCTAAACTTTTTCTCTCTAAAAATTCCTATCTATCTAGCTCTTTTGAATCTAAACTAAAAACTACAAAATAAAAATAAAAAGGATAGTGGATGAATTCATAATGGAAAATTAAATAATAAAAGAGATTTGCTAAAAATGCAAATCCTAACATTATAAAATTGTACATTAAAATTCCTCCAAAGAAATAAATTCTAGACATTAATTTATATTAAGATAATTGCTAAAAATGCAAAATCTCAACATAAAGGAATGGATTAGAATTTACCTCCCATAAGGGATAAATTCAACTACATCAATATATTTTGAATTACATAAAATCATAAAATCAATAAGCATGCAAAAGAAACCAATTTCAGGAAAAATCCCCGAAATGCAAAACTTTTTATTTCACTATAATTTGTAAATCGCAACTTACATGGATTACAATGAAATACAGTTGACACACGAATACCCGCAGTTATCGGTTGGCATCGTCAGCAATAGATCCACGCACAGCGAACCTACAAGAACCACAGTCCTATCTTCAGCCCAGGAATACCGCAACACTCCTTAATGACACGCAGTCAATCAGCCCAATACTTCCCTCAAGTGGTACCTATTTTCAACAGTAGTTTATCCTCCCTACAAGAGCAAACTTGAACAAGATGTATGTTCTTGGGTTCCAAAATAATTCACCACAGCATATGAGATTTTTGTGAATTGAAAACAAAGAAGAAGCCAAAAGTGTTCCGCTGATTTTCCAGTGTTTGCATAATAAAATACGAGAAAGTCTTCTTATGAAAAATGGAGTTGAGAGTCCTACTTATAAGAGACTTAAGGCGGAAGGTCGCTCAAACGAGATAGCGTGTCGTTTGAACGAGATCCAGTATCCTTTGAATGACATCTGGATCTTCGCGCGACATGCGATGTCGTTGGAACGACACACGGTGTCGTTCGAACGAGATTAAAATTAAATAATTTTCTTTTCCTTTCTCTCGTTAAATGCACCGCCTCAAAAACTCCGAAAATTATATTTTTTGACGAAAAATATTTAAAGCTCCGCTCCAATACTTTGAAAATATTTTATGAAAAATATCCCCATATCCTAAGTGAATAATTATGGAAAAAAACATAATATTTACCAAATTCGTCTTGTAGAAGCTTCTTTGATGAAGAACTTTGATATTCGGATCCGTCTTGATGCTTTAATGATCTTCAATAATTATTCGGCCATTGTAGCTGTCACACCCCAAACCCAATATCCATACTAATCATTTGTTATTAGAATAATTGGATCATAATCTCGAGCCCATTGAAAATTTAATTCCTTTATCAATATTTTTGTTTTGCATAATGAACATAATATTGTTCTTGTGCCATAACGAAGTCAACATCATAGTCATAATTAGAGATTATACAATACTACGATTAACTATGATAAACTCAATCCATACTAAATCAATATATATAATGTGTGAGTATATCAAAATCTTCAGTGTGACAACGATAAAATCTCCATACTTAAACCCCAGCTCTTCTAACGGTGCAACTCTCAGAGTTGCCGGTCATATATTATCCTAGCTGGCAGCGTACAAACCTGAAATTGTTAAAATATAAACCATAAGCATTAAGCTTAGTGAGGTACTCCTTCCCTGCAATAGAATAACAATTCTATATCGAATATGTGAATATAAAATCTGAACAATCCTGCCCATTGGCAATAACAAATCATGGATTATAAGATCCAAATAATTCTGCCCATTGGCAATAACAAATCCTAGATCATAAGATCCAAATAATCCTGCCCATTGGCAATAACAAATCCTGGATCATAAGATCCAAATAATTCTGCCCATTGTCAATAACAAATCCTGGATATTTGAATATCCAAACAAATCCTGAATACCGAATTATTCAAACCAATCCTGGATCATGAGACCCAAACAAATCCTGGATATTTTAATATCCAAACCAATCCTGGATCATGAGACCCAAACAAATCAGGGATATTTTAATATCCAAACAAATCTTGAATACCGAAATATTTAAACAAATCCGCTCTTAGAGCTATATTCATATTTATATATGAAACAAATCATAAGTACACTCACCTTGACAGTTTAACTGGCTTTTCCCTTGCCTTTATCCGGTACTTGTTCAATCAGCTCTTCTTCCCTTCCTATAATTCTTACAATATTAGTATCATCATAAGAATATTAATAGTCCAAAGAATAACTTCAATCATAACTCAATTCATAAACATCATATTATTCAATTCAAATCATTCATTATAAATGAAGTCCCATGTAGACTCAGGTTCTGATATCTAACATATTCAAATTACAGCCCAAATCTTCTTTAATTCTTCTTGGTAATACAATCCTTACCATATCATGTTCCCAACACAAAAGACGGAACATAATTCTGAGTTTCCTAGAGCAAGATATGCCTATTTCTTTTCCACATAGCAAATCTACCCTATAGGCTCTTTTATCGTTCATTCAATTTCCAGGAATTTTCCTAATTTTTCTACATCATAAATTTCTATGATATTTTACCCAACATCAGTAAACATATTGAGCAATCCATAATTAAAGTTTCATAATTTTTAAGGTTCATTTGCTATGTCAAGCAAAACATCGAACATATGGCGGGCATACTTTCACCCTTAGGGCAGATTTCATACCCGAACTTCAAACTCTCACCAAAGACACATTTATTGGTATTTTAACATGATTTTCGGATATGTAATACACATACGAGTCCAGGTTAATCTCCAATTGGAATCAATCAATTCCCATAAGTATAGAGAAATATATGGAAGTTTGAATAAACAAGGTTCCTAAACAAAACAATCTCAAGGGTTTACACATTCAAGTTTACTTAAACTTGCATCTATCCATAAGTACATATCAAGATATGGAATTTCAGTAAAAAAATGATTATTACAATCATTTAAATAAGTAATACAAAGAAACAAACAAGATTTATGGATGGAAATACCTTAGGGGCTTTTACATAATTTCTACGGATTTTTCTCCAATTTTCTCCTCACTTTTTCTTCCTAACTTCCTAATTCTCTTTCTTTAAGCTTAAAATCTCTCATGGCTGAATTTGGATGAATAAGGAGATAGTTATAAGGGTTTGAAGTCGTCCAAAGCCAACCTCCACCTCCAACCAATCAATTTAAGACACTTATTGGGCATAAGGGACAAATTTCCACTTAAATGAATGGACAAATTTACCCTTCGTTAGTAATTTCGGTATAACTTCTTACTCGGACCTCCGTTTCACACACCGTTTGTTGTGTCACAACCCTAACTCACCCGTCTACAAATATCTATCTTTCACCCCAAGTCAATTATTATTTTATAAAGTTCAAACTAGCCTTAAAACATGAGCATTCCTACCGAAAACTTCAAAATCTCACATTCGTAACTAATTCATTTTTCATGATTTATGAAGCTAGGATTAGACTTAATATAATGACTTAACATTATATATACTAATAACATATTATCCATATCACATAGTCTAATCATGATTTAAACATAATTTATCGTAATTATATTCGGGTTGTCACAGTAGCAGTATACGAAATACTCAATTGATAGTGGACATCTATAAATTATGTCATTACAAATATCCCCCTATATCTATGCCAGTACAAAATTAAAACATCCGAATTATAAAAAAAATGTCTATACAAATCTAATACCCCCCCCCCCCCCCATGAACCAAAAAGTGAAAAGGTACTTGAAATGCAAGTCTTCAATCTTTTCTTAAAAAAACTTCACCGATCTTCAAATATCAAAGCTTTTTTCATCAGGATGTGCAATGAATGGGCATAAATATTGTATATTTATTCCCCTAATTTTGATACATTTGTGAACCCGAGTGATGCAGTCGATATGGATTCAATGCACATTTATGCTATTAACCTTCGTTGGCAAGTATTTTCGTGTTTCTCCTATTTGTTTTACAGGTTAATTATGCAAGCTGTGCAAAAGAGAAGAAACGATGAAAGAAAGGCTAGGAAGGCAAGTTCAAGGGCATTTTGGTAATTCTGCGGCCAGATTCCGGAGGAGGAGTCAACTGGAAAGTTTAAAATCTTGGAACAATGAGAACACTGAAAGAAACGGAACCCAAATCCGAGTTACGGTTGCTGAGTTATGACCAATTGAAGTTGAAGAAAAATCCAAGGAAGAAAGGAAGAAAACAAGAAAAAAATTCTAAGTGTTAGAACGAAAGAAAAAGGCACCCAAGCCAGCGAAATTTCCCTAACCCAATGTCGAACCGGTTTGGGGGGCGAATCGGTTCGGGGAACATGCGAACCGGTTCGGGGGTCCTGAAGCGCGAATTTATTCCTTTATTCTGATTGGTCCAAAGAATCCCATGAAGTTAAAACTCCTTCTAAAACAGATTTGGACGTACTTAGTGACCTAGGAACAGCAGTTCTGAGGAGTTTTTTTTTAGTTTTGGTAGAGAGAAAAGGAGAAGAACATCTAGGAACATAAGTTGAATTAATTGCTGCAAGATTGATAAAATTCCAGGTTTGTTTTCAAGTTGTAATCCAAGTTTCATTCTTATGATTATTGTTCTTGCATGGTAATTTTTCTTGCGTAATTTGAATCAATTTCTGTTTTCATAAAACTTAGTTACATATTTCAATCCAGTTTCATCATGAGTTTTTTCGCATGCAACGTTACTATTTCATGCATCCTTCAGTTTAATATGTACGGCTAGGTTTAAAAGGTCGGGATGCATGAACCCAACTTGATGTGTTAATTGCGTGTGTGTAACATTTATCCTCTGAATTTAGTGATTGATTACGACCGTATTGCGTAGGAACATAACAATTGTAGATCTTTATATCTCGTTTGCCTCTGGGTAATCGGGATGATTTAGAATGCAATTCGAGTGTCACTATCGCAATACCGATTTACTCGTCCTCGGATTAAGTATGACGCGGGATTCAACCTCGTATACGTAATGATTGGGAGTACTAAATTTTGGGTCAAATTAATTAGTTAAATTTACGATTAGTATTATAACTGCAATACACTAGGGTTGAGGGATTGTATTCCCGCCCTGTTTTTCTCATCACTTAGTCAAAAGTTTCAAATCATATTTTAGGTAATTTAGTGTAATTGTACCTTCTCATAATTTCATAATTGCATTTAGTTTAATCTTTCCCAAAACCAAATCATTTTCTCTTTTTCTTTATAGAGTCAAAGTTAGGATTCCTTCGTCTTTTCCCGTCGTTACAACTTCGTTGTCTTAATTCCTTGAGGATCGATACCCGACTTATCGAATTATTACTTGAGCGACATGCTTGCACTTGAGCCTGGAGAGTACGCACTTCTGAGACACATTCTGATTCGCGTCAAGTTTTTGGCACCGTTGCCGGAGAATTAAGTAGACTTAGGATTATATCGAGTCAATCCAAAGCTGTGACCAAAAATTTTCAAAAAACCAAAAACATAAAAAATTCAAAAAGCATAAAAAGATTCATCATCATCTATCCCAAGCCATTAATGCAAAATTCTGAACTCACTCCCACACCCCATAATACTCCAACTAGCATTCACGAAAATTCAATCGTTGAGTACAACCTCGACAGCCCTCACAGTCCTAATGCCCCACAGTTCTAGATCTCAGCTCCCACACCGTCACACTTAATCTCCAATAACGCTCCGTTTTCCTTCTTAGGACACACCTCCGAACACACTTCGAGCACACCAAGTGAGAGCACCGAGTCGTTAAGTGAGAGAGAGATGTCACATCAGAGTAATGCACCTGCCAGTGAGGAAGAGGCCCCGTACCTCCCGCTGAGAGAATTCTTATATCCCGAGCGCACTGTCACTCCGGGATGCGTTATACTCCCGTATAATGCCGGGCAATTCCGTTTAAAAAATGGGATGATCCAGATGTTACCCCATTATCATGGTATGGATTCTGAAAAGCCATATCTCCATATTAGGGAATTTGAGGATGTGTGTGATACCTTAAATGATCAAACTTTCACACAAGAGGTGATCCGCCTCAAACTTTTACCCTTCTCACTCTAGGATAAAGCTAAGACCTGGCTTTGGTCTTTACCTCCAAGCTCGATTCCATCTTGGAACGAGTTGCAATCGATATTTCTCAAGAAATTCTTCCCACCACATCGAACAATCTCCATAAAGGCTCAAATTCAAGCGTTCAGACAAGCTGAAAATGAGCCATTTCATCGATGTTACGAGCGTTTCAATGAGTTAGTTACTTCATGCCCTCATCATGGCTTTGTTTCAGCGCAAATCATTTCTTTTCTCTATAATGGGCTGAATCTTAACTCCAAGCAACTTGTTGAAACCATGTGAAGTGGTCCCTTTGTCGACTTAGACGCCCACGATACTGAGCTTCACCTGAGGTATGTCGCTGAGACTACCCAATCCTGGGATACATCTGACCCTAATGCTCAAAATAAAAATCGTCAACTGACCACCACTCCGTCAGCGTCCGACCTATTTCATGTAGAAAAGAGTTCTATAGCGGACAGTCAGATCGATATACTTGAGAAAGAAGTGCGAGACCTACGTGGGATATATGGAAGAGGACCAACTGGATCCATACCAAACCCCCTTGAAAGGGTTTGTGCAATTTATGAGTCGGGTCATTCAACTGAGGAATGCCCTACTATACCCGCCTATAAAGTGATACTTCAAGAGCAAGTTAGTGGTATAGGAGGTTTTAAGGGTAATTTCGGTACATCGCACAGGAATTCTTACAACCCTTCATGGAAAAACTATCCTGGTTTTAGCTATGGGCAACAACATGCTGTGATGAACCCTACTTCCCATGTTGCCCCTCCTCCACCATAACACTTTCAATAAGCTCCACACATGCAAGGACATGTACAAGAACCACCACCTCAAGGAGCATACATCCCTCCCCCGCGGAGAAATCTCGAGGATACTATCAACCACTTTATCAATAACCGGACTGCAACTAATGCTAGGCATGAGCGCATGATGAATGACATGAATGCGAACATTTCACAGTTGCAATCATCGTGGAGTATCCCAGAGAAGGTCAAGTTTCCTGCCCAGGGCTAAAGACCTCTCCAAGGTCAAACTAGTGTTAGCTCGACACCCCATGACCATCCTGAGCAATGTAGCGCAATTACCACTCTACATAGTAGGAGAGTAGTTGACTTGTCACCTCCTCCATAAGACGTACCTAAAGACAAGGAGATTTTCCCGACACAAAAGAGGTCGAAGATGTCCCCTTAAATGAGAGTGATAAAGACGACACTAGTGAGCCCAAGGTAGTAGTAAAACCACCCACCGCGGTACCGTTTCCTCAAAGGTTGATTCCTTCACATAAAGGAAACCCACGTGATGACGTGCTAGACGTATTGAAGCAAGTAAATCTGAATTTACCGTTCCTCGATGCCATTAAGCAAATTTCAGCCTATGCAAAAGTCATCAAAGACTTGTTGACGGTAAAGAGAAAAATGAAGGTAAAGAAGAATATCTTTCTAGCACAAAACGTGAGCTCCATTCTACTTAATAATCTCCAGCCTAAATTCAAAGATCCCGGTGCACCCACCATTTCCTGCATCATTGGAGAAAATAAAATCCAAAAAGCCTTACTTGATTTGGGAGCAAGTGTTAATATCCTCCCTTATTCCATTTATAGGCAACTTGATTTGGGCGATCTTAAGCCCACAAGGATCACTCTCCAATTAGCGGATCGAACCGTGAAGATCCCAAGAGGCATAGTTGAGTACGTGATCGTCCAAGTTGACACATTCTACTTCTCGGTAGATTTGTCATTTGGGACACGGAACCCTCCTTCACCTCGAGCAATCATGTTCCCATCATCCTTGGGCTCCCGTTCTTAGCTACGGCTAACGCAATCATCATTACTCGGAATGGGAGAATGTAACTCACTTTTGGGGACATGACCTTAGAGACTAACATCTTCCATATCGCCCAATATACGAGGGAAGAAGATGATCTTCACGCGGTGAGCCTAATTGATGAGATCGTAGAAGAGCACATTGAGGAAAATTTATGTGGAGATGCCTTATAATATTGCTTAGTGTCTAGTCATGAGAGCGAGGGAACTTATACCACAATTGAAAGAGAGAGAGAGGGGTTAGAAGAGAGAAAAATGGTGGTGTAAGAGGGTACTTTAGATTATAAATGGAGGCTTGACCCCCTATTGAGTATGGTAATAATAAGTCAGTTGGTTAAAGCTTAAGGTTAATGATAGAACACATAAAACATGAACCCAATGAGGATAGACTCAACTTAAACTCACAAAACTCTCGTGTATAACTCAGGTCATAATAATGGACTTTAGAAGTGGCTTAACCAGAGGGAGAGGGAAGTAAGCACCCTAGACACACCCTGGTGGGCAAGTAAAAACACACAAAACACCCTCAAGAATCTCTGTCAAGTATTAAAAGCTTCGTAATAAATGACAATGGTGAGTCAGTGGACTCTCTAGTTTGCAATAACTCTTTTCAATTCTCAAAAAGGGGATCCTCTCCTCAAAGGTGGTTGGGGTCCTTAAATAGCCCCCCACACCACCCCCGAGGCAACTCAGTCATTAAAGACTATGAAAGACATCCCTCATACTTTATGTCACAACATTAAATGCCTGATGCACTAGTTGTCTCCACGTCATAAACATTAAATGCCAAGACATGCCTTTTGCCTAACCACTGTGTGTCCGAGGGTTGTTATCGCAGAGGTGGCTCACCAACTGCCTGACAGCCCCAAATACCACGGTGGTTTACTCAAGTGCATGTCTAACATTATTTAGATGGCTAGTGACATAACCCACAGTAGATGTGACATTAAGTAGAGGGTCGTTTGGTCCATAACTCAATGCCCGATGGAACTCCATGCTGCTCCACTTGAGGTTCCATGGTCAGGGTCCTTCGGTGTTTTACCAGGTGTATCTAAGATGGTCAGGACAAGCCCCAATGATGCCTTACTTCTCAATCCTCCAAACCAAGTCCCTCTAAAGTTCCCATGGTGAGGTCATTCGATAGGGCATGAAAGCCCTCCCAGGTCCTGCCATGCCTGGTCTCTCGTGAGTACCGTTTGACCTCACCCAAACTATATTATTATTATCGTTATGTCATTACAACCGTTATAGCTTTACAGTGAATGTAATCAAAGGTACAATATGATTAACACAGCAAGCTGAAGTATGAGTTGCCACGCTTGAGTTGCCACGCTGAGCTGCCTCACCAAGATGCCACGCTTGAGTTGCCACGCTGAGCTGCCTCCCCAAGCTGCCACGCTGAGCTGCCTCACCAAGATGCCACACTTGAGTTGCCACGCTGAGCTTCAAGCCCCCTCTACATTTTCCCCCTCGTGGAGAGATTTGTTGGGACAAGAAATGTCTGCACAAAATGACTCAACTTGATGGATTTTTCTTTGTGTAACCGTTGGAACATCTTCTTCGTTGGGGCTTTGTTAGATAAGTCTGACAAAAAGATTGGCGCCAAAAACTCAAGCTTGCTGAAGAAGGCAGCGCTTCCTGTTCTCTATGCGTCATTTCATTAATGACGTGCGCTGTCTTTTCAACTGTCACAGCACTTCCCGAAGGGCCACGTGTTCATGTGAAATGATTACAGGCGGCCGTGCACGTGCGAGGGTGGGGAAATCTAAACGCCAAACTCGAAAGTCTCAACAGCCATATTCAAAATACTTTGAACCTTAAACACGTGGGCCTCAGGGGTCTCTTTCCACTTCTTCCTTCTTCTTTGCTTATTTCCTTACTTCGTTATTATCTTCTTCATCAGACTGTCACTTCTTTTTTAAAAAGAAAGAGTGAGAGACTCCATTGTTGCAAGAGCTATACCACCATTTGTGATCGTCCGTCTCCATTGTTGCTCTCAATCCCTTTTCTCTCGAAGCTTTCTTTGTTACAGCCTCACTGTTCGTCATGGCGTCTTCAAGCAACCCTATCCTTTCCGCCACTAGTGTTCCGTCTGCCGCCACCACTGCTGCCTCCGCCCTGGGTGCTGCTCTCCAAGAACAACTGAGATTTTACCGTCGCTCTCCCATTTTTGGGGAGGGTGATGGCTTTGTTGTTGCCTGTAAGGCTGTCTGCTTTTCCTCCAAGTTTGACGCCCTCTTGTTGGGTGATAAGGACGAAGAGGTGTCTAAGTGGGGATTTCTGCCCCCAGAAGGAACTCTCAGATTTCGCTTAGAGCGAGGGGACTTCCCATGGTCCCATATTGATTTTGAAGCACCCGGGGGATCCCCCGCGCACTTTGCTGCCTGGAACTCTCACATGCAGAGTTCCTATACTGATGTCCTTACTAAGATTGGGCTACAACGGGCAAGGTGGTTTGGTGAGTTTACTCTATCAAATAACAACGCTGCTTTGCCTATACTGGTCTCTCGCTGGAACGTGGATACTCATACGTTCATTGCTGCCTGGGGTGAGTTTACCATAACTCTGGAGGATGTGTGTGAGCTCCTGGGTCTTGATGCAACAGGCCATGAGCCTTACACCGATGAAGCTCTTGATGCTCAAGAGACTACGGATCGTTTGGAGTTGGATTGCATATGCCGAAGCTGCATCGGTTCTTCCAACAAAGCTACTTTTTCTCCCTTGATCAATTATTTCTTCCAGAGTTCTAGTGAAGGCAGTTCTTCATCAACTGCCCCTGGTCAAGGTACGCCGTTGGAGCTTCCTGCTTATATTCTTGTGATTTTGTCCCGTTTCCTTTTGACGGGCAAGCCCAACGATCAGCCCCCAAGAGACCTCATCAACCTGTCCCTTCGCTTAGCTCGAGGCAAAAAGCTTCCCCTGGCTGCAATTGCCTTGGGATCCCTGTACACCTGGTTGGACAGGACTTTATTTGACATGGAACGATCCATTGGCCGTTACAACTTGGCCAACTCTGCCAACAGTGTGCTTCTGACTAGCTTTCTCTACTTCCGCTTTCCTGCCGTAGCGGCCAAGCCCAACAGTCCTCCTTCGACTGAAATAATTTTGCCTCCACGGTCTTTCATTTATCATAAGAGACAAAGCCGAGAGGTATTGATTTCTGTGATTGATCGTTTTGAGAGCTTCGTTATGAGGCCCTATCAAGAAGAGGCCTTTTTCCATACTTGTAAATTTTTTCATCATGATGCCAGATTGATACAGGACCCTTCTCCTGACATTGAGGATCCCCCGCTTGCTGTGGTTCTTCTGCTTTCTCCTGGCTATCTGCCTTCCTTCACCGAGTGGGGATACTCGAGCGAGCATTATAACCCCAACCGATGCAGCCGTCAGTTTGGGTTTGACCAGGGGGTGCCCTCCAGTTTTCCAATCATCAAACCCCAAAGTCTCCTTTGGCGAGGCATGCTCCTTATTTTCTTCGACTGTTGCGTGGGGAGTATCTTCAACAATGGCTGGGCGTGTCACTATTCCCAGTATTACTAGGCATGGGGATGTGACCCCTCTGTTTGCCACCAAGTATTGGCCGAAGCAACTAGCTGAAATTGGTGAGTTTGTTGAGGGAGAGCCTGTGTATCCTCCCGTCTCTTCATTTTCTGCCCTGGAGTTGGGGCTAAAAGGCAACTCTGTACTTGGGATAGAATTCCCTCTAAGTTCAACCCACAAAGCACCTCCCAACGAGCTTCCCCCACTTTGTGTCATGGTCCCAGTTGCCACGCCAAAGGCCAAAACTGTTGCTTCGAAGAAGGCTGCCCCCTCTACTGCAATTACTACCGACGAGGGGGCTTCTCATCCACCT
The DNA here is from genome assembly GCA_949130495.1 of Sambucus nigra. Taxonomy (NCBI): domain Eukaryota; kingdom Viridiplantae; phylum Streptophyta; class Magnoliopsida; order Dipsacales; family Adoxaceae; genus Sambucus; species Sambucus nigra. Next base: position 674,799 of record CASBWL010000624.1, on the reverse strand, counting down.
GCTAAGAAGGCAAGAACAGCCAAGAGTGGGACCTCGAAATCGAAATCGAAGTCCCAGAAGCCCCAGACTTCCGTGGCAGCTCTTCCCATAGCCTCCGTTCCTCCTCCCATGCCTGCTGAGATGGCTGAGCGTGTGAGGAGGGAGGCCCAGGCAGAACTGGAATAAATAAATGCAGAGTATCAACGGCATGCAGTCGTTGTCCCTACCTCCGTTGCTTTCCCCACGGTGGTGGTGGATCCTTCAGATCCAACGGCTAAAAAGAGGAAGAGTTCCAGGGTTCCTCAAGGGGTCAACATTAGTGCAGTTAGCTCGAGGAAGAAGACTCTGGGCACCAAGTCCCAGAAGAAACGGATTCCTGAAGTACACTCGACCCCTGAGGTGCAATCCACCCCTGCCCCATCAGTTACTGCTACTTCTCCCTCTTCGCCCGTGGTCGTGTCTTCTCGTTCTCCTTCTGAATCGGAGGTATGTATGGCTGACTTAATTATTATCTCCTTTTTGCTTAAGGACGACTGTCTTTACTTGTGTGTATATTTATCCCTCCCCCCCTTTTTTTGACAACTGTTTTGCAGGGAGCTGAAATAGAAAGACCAGACCCTTCCAGTCCTCCCGTGAGCCCTTTTGTGGGGGGACGCTTCGGTGTATCTCATACCGATGTGACTCCTCCCCGTTCCCCCATGACAGGGCTTACGTATTCTCGCCGTGGAGTCAGCCAACGTGCGAGGGAAGTCATTGTGGGAGGTGATGCCGTTGATCATACTAGTGATTCCTCGCCTGAAGTGGTGACCCTGCCCGAAGTGGCACATCCCGAGATAACATCCGTGGTCCCTTCTTATTCACAGGCCTCACCTGAGGTTCCTCTTCCCATTGTACTTGTTGAGGAGAGTGAGCCCGAGGTATGATGTGCTCTATAATTTATTTGTTGTAGTCCTTTCGGTCATACTCTTTTCTTATTTGGCTTACTGAATTGTGATATGTTTTGGGTTCCCCAGGTTGAAATGCCCTCGTTGTTGGCGAGCATTCTTCTTCCAACGATGCTGATGAAACCCCCTACTGTTATCCCTTTGTTTAGCACCATAACTGAGGTAAGTAACAAGTCAAGCTATTCCTTCATATTTTCTGTGCCCATTCTTCTTTTCCAACACTTGGCTTTGTGCACAGCTTTCTCCTGATCTTGCACCAACTCCTGTAGTGAGGGCCCAGGTTGGTGTGTTTACACCCCCTCCTGATGTGGCTTTGTTTGAGGGCTCAGTCTCTTCTCATGATGAACCCAATATGCTGGTCCTTGTGCCCTATACGGATGATCAGGTTTGGACAAGCGTGGAGGCTTCTGCATCCAGGGACTTCGTTATGGCATCTGGGGTAATAATCGCTCCCCCAACGGTTCCTGTCCCTGTGGCTGCCCCAAATGCTCCCGTTGTGACTGAGGTATATTTTGCTTGCTATCTTTTGTTAAGATTTTCCATAATCTCCATCTTATGATTTTTCATAAGATTGTTCTTAAACTCCCCCTTATAACGGTGACTTAACAACGAAAATACTTGTTAAGTTTTTTCATAAACCCCACCTTATAACGGTGACTTAACAACGAAAACACTTGTTAAGTTTTTTCATAAACCCCACCTTATAACGATGACTTAACAACGAAAACACTTGTTAAGTTTTTTCATAAACCCCACCTTATAACGGTGACTTAACAACGAAAACACTTGTTAAGTTTTTTTTCACAAACTCCACCTTATAACGGTGACTTAACAACGAAAGCACTTGTTAAGTTTTTTTCATAAACCCCACCTTATAACGGTGACTTAACAACGAAAACACTTGTTAAGATTTTTCGTAAATTCCACCTTATAATGGTGACTTAACAACGAAAACACTTGTTAAGTTTTTTTCATAGACTCCACCTTATAACGGTGACTTTAACAACGAAAACACTTGTTAAGTTTTTTCATAAACCTCACCTTATAACGGTGACTTAACAACGAAAACACTTGTTAAGTTTTTTTTCTCAAACTCCACCTTATAACGATGACTTAACAACGAAAGCACTTGTTAAGTTTTTTCATAAACCTCACCTTATAATCGTGACTTAACAACGAAAACACTTGTTAAGTTTTTTTTTTATTCATAATTCCATTATTTGGGCTTTTTCTTTTCAGGTTGCTCGGGAAAATTCGCCCCCAGTTCTCTCACCTGTACGCTCGCCGTTCCGAGAACCTGCTGTTTTGGAAAACTCTATTCATGATGATCAAGGTTCTACGACTGGTGCTGCAGTCGAGAGCGAATCTGGGTGCGAATTGCCTCTTCCTGACCTAGCTCCTCACTCGTTCTGCCTCATGGTGCTTCGACAGTCTCCTCAAATGCCCGTCAACCATCGCCTAGTGATTGAACAATTGGTGGATCGTCATCCTGAGACCTTCACACCGGATTGCCTGCGCTCAAATATTCATGTGATGAGTCACAGACTGCAAGGCATGGCGATCGTTGTTGCTGAAATTGCTAGTACCCCCACTGCCAGTGTTACCAGATCCCTCTTAACCAATTTCTAGGTTTTCTGAAGGAGTTGGGACGTGATGGTTTCCGTTTTGACTGGCTTATTACGTATCTGAAGACCTTAAAAAACCAGCAACTGATCGGCCAGAGGGAGGTATTGCGCAAGCACCAGGAGGACCAGCAAGCGGAGGAGGCTAGGTTGGTCGCATTGGCTCCTCTTTTGGAAGCAGTGGATCAAGAGGTGAAGGATGACGAAGAGGCTTTGTGCCTGGCCAAACTGAAGCGTGAGAGACTCCTGATCGAACGTACGCAAGTGCAAACGAGGCTGGAGGTTTCCATTAACTCCCAACGGTCTTTCACAGCAGCCTCTTCGGGCCTGCCTGGAGATTTTTTCTCTTCCTCGGATTTATCTTTTCTTTTAGAGTAGTTACTTCTTGTATACAGATCTTTTACTTCTTTTCTCTATGTAATTCTTGGGCAATAGCTTCCAAAGGAAATTTTGTAATACTCTATAGTTTATGAATGAAGAACGCATACTTTTCAATCCCTTTATGTGTTGTGACTGCTGTTGTGTGCTATAGAGTTTTGTGTTTCTGCAATTCTTTACTCTAAAAAAAATGTCACCCAAAACTTGTATATTTATAAAAATATAATCATCAACTCAAACTTGGTTATTTTACACATGATAAACCTTCAGCCACTTATTGTTAATCTTAAATGGCTTGTCTTCTTCTATCTTCGAAATTAAGCAAAAACCTGAGTCATGCGCTTCCTTCACGACGTAAGGTCCCTCCCAGTTGGCTGCGAACTTTGGTAGAGGAAGTCCCCTGATGTGCTTTACTGCCGCTTTCAATATGAGGTCTCCTTCCATGAACTTCCTTGGTCTCACCAAGTTGTCATATGCCCTGGAGAGTTGTTTCGTATACATTTGAAAGTGTTGCATCGAGTTATCTCTGTGCTCATCCAACGCTTACAGCTGTACATGTCTACTGTTAGGTAGCATGCTACTTCTCAAGGCATAACGAGCAGAGGGAACTTCCAATTCTACTGGGAGGATTGCCTCAGCGCCATAAACAAGAGAGAACGGCGTGTATCCTGTGGGTTTTCGCTTGGTTGTTCGATAGGCCCACAGGACAGCTGGTATTTTGTCATCCCACGCCCCTGGAAAGTCTTCCATCATTTTGGCCAAAATATTAATCAGGGTTTTGTTAGTTGCTTCGGCCTGACCATTTCCCTTTGGGTATGCCACTGTTGAAGTGTGATGAACAATGGAGTATTTGTCCGTGAGCATTGTTACCTCAGAATTGACGAAGGGCGTCCCATTATCCGAAAGAATTACTTTTGGGATCCCAAAACGGCAAATGATGTATTCTCTGATGAAGTTGCTCACCACCCCAGCCGTTGCCCGTTTGAGTGGTATTGCCTCGGCCCATTTTATGAAACATTCTGTTGCTACTAGTATCCATATCTTGCCTCTCGAAGAGGGGTGAATTGCCCCCACTAGGTCGAACGCCCAAGTATGAAATGGATAGGGCGTCGATAGAGAGTGCAAGTCTGTCGATGGGGCATGGATCATATTCCCTTGAAGTTGGCAAGCCTTGCATTTCCGAACAAACTCAGCAGAGTCTTTCTCCATTATTGGCCAATAATACCCCAATGTCATCAACTGATCATACAGCTTGGCACCTCCTATATGTGCTGGATCGTGCGCTTGTTTGAGGACCTCCGCTGCTTCTTCCCTCGTGATACATCGCAAGGACCTGTTAAAGTACCCCTTTCGATAAAGCTTCCCCTCCTGGACGTAGAACCTTGGGGCCCTTCGCCTCAGACCCATTGCATCTATTTTCTCCGTTGGGACAACCCCCTCCTGAATGAAGTCGATGTAGGGCTGCCTCCAGTCCGTTTGAGTTTCAATAAAATGGCACTTGGCTGCTTCGAAGAATAGCTGACACTTGTTGCATTTCCGTTGTAGCTCTGCCGCATCCTGCTTCATTCTAGGCCAGAAATACCCCTCCCTTTGAATTCTCCTATATAGAGGTATCTCAGTCGTTTCGCAGTGCTCCTCATGCATTTTCTTCAATATTTACTCGGCCTCCTCGGGGCTGACGCATCTTGACAACCATCCTCCTGTATTTCTGAAGTAGAGATTTCCCTGGCATGTAAAATATTGGGCCAACTCTCCTAGCCGCATCGCCCCCTCACCAGACTCCAGTTGCTTCTTAATGTCTCTTCTCCAGCCCACTTCCTCCTCCATTGGCAGTATTGACTGTACTACCGAAGGAGCTGTTCTTCGTTGAATCACAACTGTGGTCTCATTGGTTTTCATTATCATCTTCTGGGCAATAGTGGCATAGGCATCTGGATGGCGGTTCATCGTTCTGGGATGCCTCCTGATCTTGGTCCGATGAAATTGGTTGAGAAACCTTTGAATGATTGTTCTATAGGGCGCCAGGCTCATGTGTTTCCCCAAGGTTCTAAAAAACGCGGGGCGTGGAGGCCAAGCCTTAAGCCTTAGAAGCCTAGGCGGGCCTAGGCGTGAAAAGGCGTTTAGGCCTTCTTAATATATTTTAATATTTTTTAACCATAAGAAGGCTATTAAAATATAAAAATTGCACATATCATAAAAATATGTCTGAATATATGCAAATTAAAATACTATCTGATTATTTTGGATAAGATAATGGTTCGGTTTGTAAACAAATTCTTTAAAAGGCGACATCGTTTCACTAAGGCATGTTGTTTTTAGAAAAAAGTGCGTCGTAAGGGTTTTACCAAGAATAAGGCGTGAAAAGCGTAAGGCGAGGCGTTTCTCCCAAGCCTTAAGCCTAGGCGGGTTTTTTAGAACAGTGGTTTCAACGCATATTCTCCGTTCACCTGCTGAATTACTAAGTTTGAATCACCCTTAATGCAGAGTGAGCGAATTCCTCTTCGAAGAGCCTCTAGAAGCCCTAGTACTAACGCTTCGTATTCTGCCTCGTTATTAGAGCAGGGGAAATCTAGTTTGTAGGAAAGGCAAATCTCTTCCATCCCTTTTGAAAGAACAACCCCTGCTCCTCCCTTCTTTTCTGCCGAAGATCCATCGAACTGCATCGTCCATTCCTCCTCAGTTGCATCCAGGTAATTGGCCTGCAAATCATCTCCTGGAATGTCTTCCCTAGGTGGCTCGAAGGTTCCTGAAGGGAAGATGGCCAATAGGTCAGCATACGCCTGGCTTTTGATTGTACGAGGGACTACACATTTTAAGTCATATTCAGAGAGAATAAGGAACCATCTAGTTGCCCTGCCAATCAATATAGTTTTTGCGAGTAAATACCTAATTGGGTCGCATCAACTTACAATATGAATGGTAAAAGACAGCATATAATGCCTAAGTTTTTGTGCTACGAAAACCAAGGCTAAACAATGCCTTTCTAAACTAGTATATCTAACTTCTGGCCCATGTATAATTCTGCTGAGGTAGTAAACCGGCCGTTCTTTCCCATCTACTTCTTGTGCTAGCAGAGCCCCAACGGACCTCGTGGTGGATGTGAGGTATAGCTGCAACGGAGCTCCCGCCTGGGGAGGAACCATTATTTGTGGTGACACGAGTAGTTTCTTCAGCCCAACAAGGGACTTCTGGTGAATCTCCTCCCATCTGAACTTCGTGTTCCTTCGCAGCAGCTGCATCAGTGGGTGTGTTATTTCGGCCAATCCGGGCACAAATCTCCTAAGGTAGGAGACTTTTCCAAGAAAACTTTTCAGCTCCTTCGCCGTTCTTGGACATGGCATCTCCAATATTGCCCGCTGTTTATCCTGGTCCATCTGTACCCTTTGTCGATTAACCACGAAGCCTAAAAACTTACCACTTGTTACCCCGAAGACACACTTTAACGGGTTCATCCTTAACTTGTACCTCCTGTACCGAGCAAACACCTTCCTTAAATCGTTCAGATGGGACTCTTCCTTCTTCGATTTGATGACCAAGTCGTCCACGTAGAATTCCATAAATTTGTGGAAGAAGTCATGAAAAATGGCCATCATCGTTCTTTGGTACGTAGCTCCGGCGTTCTTGAGTCCAAACGGCATTACCTTGTACATGAGGTTGCCCAACGGCGTTCTGAATGATGTTTTCTCTGTGTCGGAAGGGTCCATCTTGATCTGGTTGTATCCCACATATCCATCCATAAAGTTGTACATCTCATGACCGGTCGTGGCGTCTATCAAACTGTCGATGGAGGGTAGGGTAAACTCATCCTTAGGGCAAGCCCTATTCAAGACTCTGAAATCCACGCAGATCCTTATTTGGTTTTTGTCTTTCTTCCCTACTGGCACAATGCTGGATAGCCATATGGGATGTTGTATAGGCCTGATAAACCCTACTGCTAATAAGCGTTGGACCTCTTCTTTGATCTTTAAATCTATTTCAGGCTTGTACGTTCTTGTTGCCTGCTTTACTGGAATAGCCGAAGGGATCACGTTCAACTTGTGGCAGCTCACTTCCTCATCCAGCCCTTCCATTTCTGTGTACTTCCATGAGAAGACATCTATGAATTCCCGAATCAGGTCAACCAAGGCTTTTTGTTTCTCTTTAACAAGATCCTTCAAGATGAAGATAGGCCTAGGGTCTTCCCCTTCTCCTGCTAGGTTTAGTTGCTCCAACTCTTGCGCTTGGGGCCTTAGTTGGTCTGTCATGTAGTCTGGTTCTTCGGCGACATCTTCTACGAATTCTTGTATGCTAGAGTTATCTATCACCATACACTGCCCCCGTTGATCCACTAAAAAGCACTCGTATATCGGGTCAACCTCATTGTCCGTCTTTTCGGCCGCCCGTTCACACCGTTACAAGCGGCACACCACTTTTCCCTCTTCAGTGACAATCTTCTTGCATTGCCTGCTGGTGGCTGTTGCTATGGCTTTTCTCTTCCTTTCTCTGGAAGCTTCAGCGATCCTTTCCCCTGAAAAATGACTTAACACGCTCTGTCGTTGGGCCTCATGCTCGCCCGGGTCTGTCCTAGGTCTCATCTTTTCTTTGAGCTGCTTCGGAATGTTCTGGGGTCGGGGGACCGCAAGATATGCTTCCCCGCTCCTCTTCTCCTCGCCACTCTCGTTTAAAGGTCCCATTCTTTCTCTAATTGAATGGACCCATGCTCCCTCCATTCTCCTCGTTAGAACTCGCACGTCCTCTTCGAGCTCTGTATAAAAGGTTGCATCCACCAAGTGTGCTTCTTCGATAGCGAAAGGCCTCTTAGTTGCCCTAATAGTCACTTCTATCCCCTTGATATTCGCCTTAGCACATTGGTGGTATGTTGAGGGAACTAACCCCTGGTTGTGCATCCATACTCTCCCTACTAACAAATGATAGGAAGTTGCGCTTTCTATTACATGGAATTTGATATGGGAACTCAGATTTCCCATCACTATCCCCACGTTTACATACCCAAGGGATTTGGAAGATTGATTATCGTAGCCCGAGATTACCAAGGGCATGGCCACCAACCTTTCTTCCGGAATATTAGCCGTGTGGAAGGAGTTGATTGGCATAATGTTGATGGAGGCACCCCCGTCCATAAGAGTTCTGGCGAAGCTGACCCCGTTAATACTGGCGGTTACATACAAGGGCCTATTATGGGGGAACCTTACAGCTCTATCCGCATCACTGAACGTTACCTCTGATAGGAACTTCTTTACCAGCCTAGCCATGGGTCCCCTCCATCTTAGCGAGGGGACTGCATTTCTTCTTGCAATATCCAAGATCGCCTGAGTTATTTCCATTCTGTTTTCTTTTGGAATTCCCACTTGGTCGAAGAACCAAGTGAACTTTGGGGATTTTGAAACTGCGTTATATTCTATGACTGGGTCCGTTTCCTCGCCCTCAACGCTATAGGCGTCTTCTACGTCCCTAGCACTTGCTTCATCATACGCCAGAACTACGTTAGCCATTCCCCTAGTGCAATACTCCAGTGCTTTATCGAACTCCCTTGTTGCCCCTCCCCCCTCCCGCTCTGCCTCCTTATCATAGGCCGTTACAACATTGGCCCCATGCGCCAGGAGCGAGTTATTGTTAACGTTCCGCGGGGGGATTTGTAATGTTCCCGCCTTCAAGTACTTGTCGATGATTCTTCGCAGCGTGAAGCAGCTTTCTGTTGGATGCTGGACCTTTCGATGAACCTGATAATATTTGGGATTGGCCCTGGTTGCCGTGTCGGGTTCTTCCTCCGGGAAGCCTTTCGGTTCGTAAATCGTTCCTCCTCGTACCATTGCGTTATAGCAACTCACAGCCTCATCCACCGTACAAGGCAACGGTAGCGGGTCTTCTCTATCCCTTCCAAACTTTCTTTTGTTGTCCTTCCTCTGGGCCTTGCCCCCATCCTCCCTCTCGACATATCCCACCCGTGGGGCCTGGGACCTTCCCCCGATGGGTTGTATTGGCTGTCTGGACATCATGGGAGCTACTACCGGGCTAGGTCACACCACCAAAGATATATTTCTTGTGGATTTTAAGAATGCTGAAAATGTTCCCTCGCGTGTTTCATTGATCAGGTGACAGATATACTCAGGAAGTAATCCCTCAGCACAAATTTGTAGTAACCTAGCCTCCTTAGCTTCTTCCCTCACGTCGAGGGACTTTTCCCTAAACCTTCGGATGTAGGCCACTACCTCCTCTCCTGGCCTTTGCCTCTCCCTGCCAAGTTGGGTTAAGGTGAACTCATCTTCTGCCAAGAAGAACTTTCGGACAAACAATACATGCATCTCCTCCCACGTGGAGACACTATTGGGTGGCAGGTGAGAGTACCAAGTGTATGCTTTGTCAGTCAGGGATTTGGAAAACTCCCTCAGCCTAAGATTTTTGTCATTGCAATGCGCCCCCAAGTATTCAACGAAACGCTTAATGTGCTCCTTCGGGTTCCCGCCCTTCCCTGAGTATTTTTCAAAGGTAGGGGGAATATAGTCCTTCGGGTAGGGTTCGTCGTTGTACTCCTGGGGGTAGGGTGTCCGAAAGTCGTCGTAGATCGCTGCCACCTCGCCCACAACCTACGAGGAAGACTGCATGAACTTCAGCATCTCCTTCTGCATCTCTTTTCCCATCTCTTCCAAGGGAGAGGCTACTGGGGCCACCTGCAACGGGGCAGACGGTTGTGTGCTCGTTGCAACCGGAGCGAACGTTATTGGTTGCGCCGTTGAAACTCCTGAGCCGCCCGCAGTTGGATTCACAACAGAGGGTACACTTGCTGGGACCGCTCCTGTTATGCATGCCCCTGGTGGGGCCCCTGGGGCCACTCCTGGTGTTACGAAGGCATTAGTCTCCAATCCTCCCAGCATAGTTGAAGCTACTGGGGTTTGCAAGAACTCGTAAAATTTGCTCATGAGGAGCGCCATCTGGGCAGGTCCCAACCCTACGCTTGTGGAAGGTTGTGCAGCCCCTGGGACGCCTATCGTTATTGGGGCCAGCGGTACCTCTACTCGAGGAGCCCCATCTCTTAGGGCCTCCTGCTCCCTCGCACCTGTTCTTCATTATGCTGTATGTCATCGAAATTGAGTCTTCTAGTAGCATTATCCTGCGCCATACTCCTTCTCTAGAAGGATGCCTCCCCAGCGGAGTCGCCAAATGTGAGAGGGTACTTTAGATTATAAATGGAGGCTTGACCCCCTATTGAGTATGGTAACAATAAGTCAGTTGGTTAAAGCTTAAGGTTAATGATAGAACACATAAAACATGAACCCAATGAGGATAGACTCAACTTAAACTCACAAAACTCTCGTGTATAACTCAGGTTATAATAATGGACTTTAGAAGTGGCTTAACCAGAGGGAGAGGGAAGTAAGCACCCTAGACACACCCTGGTGGGCAAGTAAAAACACACAAAACACCCTCAAGAATTTCTGTCAAGTATTAAAAGCTTCGTAATAAATGACAATGGTGAGTCAGTGGACTCTCTAGTTTGCAATAACTCTTTTCAATTCTCAAAAAGGGGGTCATTTCCTCAAAGGTGGTTGGGGTCCTTAAATAGCCCCCCACACCACCCCCGAGGCAACTCAGTCATTAAAGACTATGAAAGACATCCCTCATACTTTATGTCACAACATTAAATGCCTGATGCACTAGTTGTCTCCACGTCATAAACATTAAATGCCAAGACATGCCTTTTGTCTAACCACTGTGTGTCAGAGGGTTGTTGTCGCAGAGGTGGCTCACCAACTGCCTGACAGCCCCAAATACCACGGTGGTTTACTCAAGTGCATGTCTGACATTGTTTAGATGGCTAGTGACATCACCCACAGTAGATGTGACATTAAGTAGAGGGTCGTTTGGTCCATAACTCAATGTCCGATGGAACTCCAAGCTGCTCCACTTGAGGTTCCATGGTCAGGGTCCTTCGGTGTTTTACCAGGTGTATCTAAGATGGTCAGGACAAGCCCCAACGATGCCTTACTTCTCAATCCTCCAAACCAAGTCCCTCTAAAGTTCCCATGGTGAGGTCATTCGATAGGGCATGAAAGCCCTCCCAGGTCCTGCCATGCCTGGTCTCTCGTGAGTATTGTTTGACCTCACCCAAACTGTATTATTATTATCGTTATGTCATTACAACCGTTATAGCTTTACAGTGAATGTAATAAAAGGTACAATATGATTAACACAGCAAGCTGAAGTATGAGTTTCCACGCTTGAGTTGCCACGCTGAGCTGCCTCACCAAGATGCCACGCTTGAGTTGCCATGCTGAGCTGCCTCCCCAAGCTGCCACGCTGAGCTGCCTCACCAAGATGCCACGCTTGAGTTGCCACGCTGAGCTTCAAGCCCCCTCTACAGGTGGAGTTGGAGATCGAGCAGGTGAGAGAGGACGTAGGCACTACTCGAGAGAGAGAGCTAGGGGACATGAGCATGGAAGAATTTGAAAAAGAATTCGGTCCGGTGGATGAGAGCCTTAACGACGAAGTCCAAACTCTATTGGATTCATGTAGTCACCTAGAAGAAAGCGAATGGAAAAAAAAACGATGAATTCCTTTTTTGTGACCATCCACCCATACCACTAGAGGCCCCGAAGGCGAGTGAGGAGAAAAGTTGTGGTTCATCCGACTTAGAGCCCGACCCAATCATCTTAAAAATTAAAAGAAACCTAGGTGTTCCCTCCTAGTCAGCGCACATAGACCACGGTTTGAGTCAGCATCACGAGGAACCCTTTCCAATTAGTCACGATGAGTCTCCCGGTCTATCCTTTATCTATGGGCGAGGTCCCAACTTGTTCCGATTATTGGATTATAATCCTAGGACGGGAGAGACGAGGAGAGCATCGAACCCCGCGAGTGGGGTCGGGTTTGTGTAGAGATGAGAGGTCGTCGCACCCCCGACGCGTATGGGGTGATTTTTAGTGTATTATCGAGTCATGTGTTAGGGTCATTTAGTGTCTTTATGCATTTTAAATATTTGTTTGTTTTATTTTTCCGCACTTTTCATTCGCTTTGAGTAGGGGTGGGCACGGTCCGGTCCGGTCCGGTCCGAGTTTTGCCTATTTTTTGGACCGGACCGAATATTCGGTCCTCAATTTTTTTGGATCGAGATCGAACCGATTAATTCGGTTAACCTACTAATTCGGTCGAGGCTTTTTTCGGTCCGGTCCGGGGTAAAATTCGGTCTTGATCCTATTTTATATATATGTACATTTTATGAATGTTTTTATCTATTTTTCTCACAAATATATATACAAAAAAGTAATACTCGAAACTCCAAGTGATATTTACATGGTTTTTTTTAACCCAAATAAAAAAATGTCAATACATATATAAAATGTTCCAAATTAAATTTATAAGTTATATACATTAATTCAAAAACTATACATAAGAAACATAATAACATTATTTTTATCATATATATATGGGAATCGGTCCGGTCCAGTCCAAATCGATCTTTTAATATAGTGGACCGCGGACCGGACCGATTTAATCGGTTTTTAGTTTTTGTGAACCGATTTTCAGACCGGTTTCAAAATAGCCTTAATTTTCGGTTCGATCCGGTTCGGTCCAATCGGTCCATTCGGGTCGGTCTTTTTTTTGTCCACCCCTAGCTTTGAGTTAGATTTTAGTCCTTTTTGCTTGAGGACAATGAAAAAGTCTAAGTTAGGGGGGTCACAAGTGCGTATTTCTAAAACTTCACAAATTTTCAAAAATGCCCAAAAAGTTCAAAAAAAATCTTAAAATTTTGAAAAATCCAAAAATATTTTTGTTCAAAATAAATAAAAGTTAGAATTCAAAAATTTTCAAAAATATCATTAAACGTCGGATTGAAGTCTCAAGTTGTAAACATTCAACATACACAAAGCCGAAATTGACTAAAGATGGAAATTTAGCGAAAATTGATGACTTAACGAATAAGTGTAGAGATTAACAAACCCAGTGAGATTCGAGCTTATCACTTTTTACGAGTTTTTAAATTAATCCGAGTTAATTGTTAACTCAAAGTTCTTTTCAGCACCTAAAAAGTCGTCGAAGATCTCAACCCTCTCATTTTGATCGGTTATGAAAAACGTGTGTAATATTGCTTTGAAAAAAGCGCTAAAATTGATCTCCAAATTTAAATTCATCTCGAAACGCATATGGTAATGTAATTGGTATTTTGGACAATGAAGTAGGCCTCGTTTGTCATCCAAAAATATTGGCCAGAAAAAGTAGCGAAAAATTACCTCTTTTGTAACCTAATTTGAGCCAAACAAATTGTCCCTTTCGTTCGATAACCCGAAAAACCCAAATAGCTCGAAATTGTGAAGAATGGAAAAATTCAGAATTTAAATAAAAAAAAAACAGTGTATAAAAAAGGGCAAGAAAAATAGATATGCTCAACAAAAATAGCAAGAAAAGAAGTGAAAAATAGAGAAAAGGAAGAAAAAAAATGAGCAATAGCCCGGGAAAAGCATAAATGGACATCACTAATAATTTTTTCAATTCCAACCTCCCTTCAATTGTCATTTTACCCAATATACCTTAAAACTCGAAAAAGTCCTAACCGAGTCTAAATTGCGAAATTGGTTATCGCGTGGAGAGATAATACACCAAAAGATAATTAAAGAGATTAAATGCGCGAAAAAGAGGCAATGTTCCCGTTTTTTAAATCGTAATCCGTTGATGAGATCCTATTACCATAAAATTTATGTCTTTCTAATTGTATGCGTGATTTTGCGTCCATTATATTTACTCTTTATATCACACATACCGAGAGAATAGCCACAATCCGAGTGATTCATTTGAGAGAGCATTCCGTGAGAATTTGAAATCAAAACGAATTTTTGGGTAAGTAACGTAATGATCAATCGGTGGAAATCCGCAGTTATATTTGAGTAAGTAACATAATGCAACAGGCACTATGATTTGAGACTTGTAAATATGACTTGATGATGACTATTTTCTGAGAAAGTTTGAATTGTACAATTTTTAGGTATTTTGATTTTTCTTTGAGTCGAATTCAGTGGGTATATTCTCTGCAAACATTCACGAGACACCACTCGTCCTACTAGGGTAACCTAGGGGTTTAAAGGCTTGTTGCATGCGCTAAATGCAATCGCTTGCCCACGAAAAAGGTATTCTATCCCCACAATTTGTTTAGAGGAGTCGTGACTTTATTCTTTCTCTTTTACATTGCTCGGGACGCGCAAAGTTCTAAGTTAGGGGGTTTGATTGGGAATAAGTATTGTATATTTATTCCCCTAATTTCGGTACATTTGTGAACCCGAGTGATGCAGCCGATATGGATTTAGCGCACATTTATGCTACTAACCTTAGTTGGCAAGTATTTTGTGCTTTGTATTTCTCTTATTTGTTTTACAGGTTAATTATGCAAGCTGTGCAAAAGAGAAAGCGAAACAATGAAAGAAAGTCTATGAAGGAAAGTTCAAGGGCATTTTGGTAATTTTGCAGCCAGATTTTAGAGGAGGAGTCAACTGGAAAGTTTAAAATCTTAGAACAATGAGAACACTGAAAGAAACGACACCCAAATCCAAGTTACGGTTGCTAAGTTATGACCAATTGAAGTTGAAGAAAAATCCAAGGAAGAAAGGAAGAAAACAAGAAAAAAATTCTAAGTGTTAGAATAAAAGAAAAAGGCACCCAAGCCAGCGAAATTTCCCGAACCCAATGTCGAACCGATTTGGGGGGCGAACCGGTTCGCAAAACATATGAACCGGTTCGGGGGTCTTGAAGCGTGAATTTATTCCTTTATTCTGATTGGTCCAAAGAATCCCAGGAACTTAAAACTCCTTCTAAAACAGATTTGGATGTACTTAGTGACCTAGGAACAACAGTTATGAGGAGTTTTTTTTTTAGTTTTGGTAGAGAGAAAAGGAGAAGACCATCTAGGAACATAAGTTGAATTAATTTCTTCAAGATTGATGAAATTTCGGGTTTGTTTTCAAGCTGTAATCCAAGTTTCATTCTTATGATTATTGTTCGTGCATGGCAATTTTTCTTGCGTAATTTGAATCAATTTCTATGTTCATAACACTTAGTTACATATTTCAATCTAGTTTCATCATGATTTCTTTCGCATGCAACGTTACTATTTCATGCATCCTTCAGTTTAATATGTCCGGCTAGGTTTAAAAGGTCGGGATGCATGAACCCAACTTGATGTGTTAATTGGTGTGTGTAACATTTATCTTCTGAATTTAGTGATTGATTACGACCGTATTGCGTAGGAACATAACAATTGTATATCTTTATATCGCGTTTGCCTCTGGGTAACCGGGATGATTTATAATGCAATTCGAGTGTCACTATCGCAATACCGATTTACTCGTCCTCGGATTAAGTATGACGCAGGCTTCAACCTCGTATACGTAATGCTTGGGAGTACTAAATTTTGAGTCAAATTAATCAGTTAAATTTATGATTAGTATTATAACTGCAATACACTAGGGTTGGGGGATTGTATTCCCGTCCTGTTTTTCTCATCACTTAGTCAAAAGTTTCAAATCATCTTTCAATCATATTTTAGGTAATTTAGTGTAATTGCACCTTCTCATAATTTCATAATTGCATTTAGTTTAATCATTCCAAAAACCAAATCATTTTCCCTTTTTCTTTTTAGAGTCAAAGTTAGGATTCCTTCGTCTTTTCCCGTCGTTACAACTTCGTTGTCTTAATTCCCTGAGGATCGATACCCGACTTATCGAATTATTACTTGAGCGACAGGCTTGCACTTGAGCCTAGAGAGTACGCACTTCTGAGACATATTCTGAGACGCGTCATGCAACTTTGTACCTATACACATGAGATAAAGCAAATACCTTCGTGTATCGATCAATTTAATCAAATCTTCCCCATAATGGAAACTCCCCCATAATTCGTTCTCCCCCTTTTTATTTGTCCGAAATAGACAAATAAAAGAATAAACAAACAAAACATGGAGTGTCACAACAAACAAAATAAATATGGATCAAACTACGCGCATGCAGAGGACATGCTCCAAAGATCCACAAACTATTTTTTATTTTTCAATTTTTTTCGAACAAAAATAATTCACAAAAATCACACCATGAATAATACTAAGATAACCAAATCGTGGATATGGAATTAATGGGTGTGAACAAATTCAATAGGTAATAAAACTCAATCAAGCATATGTGCACGATGCACATATGTACTCCTATCGATTGAACATAAAAAATATTCTTAAAATTGTTGAATTTAGATGATGTCGATTAAATCAAATCAACAAATCAAAGCCTAAGTGATTTTCACACCAATAATGTCCAAAACTATTTAGTGCCATTTCGAGAATTTTTCAAAGGACATGCAAACCCATTGATTACTTTTTAACCAAACTCCCTCGTATATAATAAACCAATTTTTATATCTGACGAGGTACTAAATTCTCAAGTTAGAGAAAGCCTATTGGCCCAAAATTTGGCATATATTATCATTTTATTTCCTTAATTTTTTTGTGCAGGCTCATTTCGAACGGTGGCTCTCACGCAAAGTTAATTTTACACCCTCGTAGCCCTTTTCTGTGTCACTCGTCATATTTCAAATTTAAACAAATTCCTCACGGGTAATGGTTTTTACATGCACTACTTTTATTACTCTCGTATTATTGCACGGAATTCGTTTTAAGGACAGGATTGAGATGAAAACACTCTACCAACATATGATAGACAAGCACAATAATCAAACAAATCCATGAATGTGTGCAATAAAGAAAATCATGAGTCAAACATGTAGGAAGTATCAACTAATAACATCTTAATGACTCCAAACATTGTAAATCACATGTATGACATGATATATTGTCTCAAAACACTATCAAATTGTCACATGGATAAATGGAATGAAATTGTGACTCATCCATCCCAAGTGTCCATTGATATACGGTGTAAAACAAAATATAAAACTCTTTTTGACTTTTTCAATTTAAAAAAAAGTGAAAATATTTTTGTATTTTTACAAAAAAATTCAAAACAAAAACCATAAATACAAACATGGTACATACTAGAAATAGGCATACTATCTCCATGAGCATCATCCTATGCTAGCAAACAGTAAATCACACAAAGAATCATCAATTTAAGTAGGTGTGATTAAACGAACAATGCAGTTTTAGTAATTAAACATAAACATAAAAAAATAACTGCATATAAACTGTCAGAGGCAACCCAACAATACCAAATAATGTAACTAAAGAATATAGGGTATTGCAAACAGAATGGTCAAAGTCAACCAGGTCGCTCGAACGAGACTTCCTGCGTTCAAATGACATAGCGTCTCACGAGAAGGCTTCGCGTGAGATCAGAAGTCGCTCGAACGAGAAAATCAATTTTTTACAGTTTTCCTAGAAAACTAAATGGATTTGCCCAGTGCAAAAATTACGTGAAAAGAGTACCTGAAAGGGGCAAACAGATCCAAATCTGTGCTAAAATAGTAGCATACTCATAAAACAATGTGAGTTACTACAAGTGAGTCATAACACTAGTAAGAGTATGTCATAGAGCATAACTAGCATATGACAAATATCAACGCAATCAACCAAACGATTTCAAATGGGATGAATCATGTGCAAGCAGACAAAAGTCATGAACAATTAGACCATAAGCCTCTAAATCCGATTTCCTAACCCAAACAGATTTATAATGACAAGTGGGGATTTGAGGAATCGAATTTATTCTTTTATTAACCTTCCTAGGCTCATTTAAAAGCTTGTAACAGAAATGCCTAAGATGTCCTTATCTACCGCAATGTGGGAAAGTGTAAATCGGGGGGTGAATGTTACCTAAAGATGGTCCTCTCCTCAAATTTCTAAGTAGCGCTTTCCTTAAATTCCTAGGTGGCACTCTCCTAATGTTCCTAGGTGGCTCTCGCTTGACAACCCTCGGTGCCTCTCTCTTAACAACCAAAGGAGGCTCTCTCACACCTGTGGTGTTGTCTTTAGGAATGGGTGAAACACTCTCATTTAAGCCCATACCACCCATATCCTCGTTAATTTGGACAGTCCCTAAAATTTTATCTAACATTTCTGATCGAGACTCTAAATCAAATTTTACCTTGCTTGATTCTCTCAAACTTATCTCAAGCACACCTGTCCTCGACTCGAGTAAACGTCTATAATCCTCAAACTATAAAAGTTCCTTTTTCATAGCCTTCATCACCCCCTTGAAGACTATATATTTCTCCCTCGACATATCTTAGCTTCTCTTTCAAAATTTTCTCACGTGCCCTAAGTTCTTCAACTAAAACATCATTATCATTTTTAAGGCACGCTCTTTCAATTGAGCTTTCAGTTTCAAATTTTCTTTCTTTATTTTCATAGCTTCAGCATAAAGTTCATTGAAAGCCGTTTGCAAGTTACGCTCATCTATACTTCCATCCTCACTCTCATCACCCTTACTATTATTACGGGTAGAAATATGAGATGTCGGTGTATTCAATTTCTTCCTCAAATTTGTTGGACACTCATTTATTATGTGACCAACCTCTCATAACTCGAACACCTCTCAGAACCATTTTCAACGAAAGATATAAAACAAGAGTTCGTGTGAATTTTCCAATTAGACTTTTCAAAAATTTGACATCGAAAATCATCAAAACCATCAAAATCAATTTTTTAGAAAAATAGGATCAAACACAATAGCTTAATGCAACATGCTTTGATCCAAAAATGAGTGCAAAAATCAGGATCACGCGATAAATTAACGTAACCCGCTCTGATACCAATTTGAAAGTGCTACAGCGGAATAATGTGACTTCTCAAATAAATCCAATTTTAATTGTGTGACAAGTCAACCAGTTTTAATTAAACCCAACTTTTAATTAAACCCTAGCACATGCATCTAGATGATTTAAAAACATAAAATCAATAAGCATGTAAAGGAAACCAATTTCAGGAAAAATCCTCGAAGGGCAAAACCATTTATTTCACTATAATTTGTAAATTTCAACTTACACGAATTATAATGAAATACAGTTGACACATGAATACCCGTAGGCGTCAGTCGACGTCGTCAGCAATAGATCCATGCGCAGCAAACTTACAAGAACCACAGTCCTATCTTCAGCCCAGGATTACTGCAACACTCCCTAATGACACGCAGTCAATCAGTCCAGTACCTCCCTCAAGTGGTACCTATTTTTAGCAGTAGGTTATCCTCCCTATAAGAGCAAACTTGAACAATATGTATGTTCTTGGGTTCCAAAGCAATACACCACAGCATATGGGATTTTTGTGAATTGAAAACAAAGAAGAAGCCAAAAGTGTTTTGCTAATTTCGCAGTGTTTGCAGAATGAAAAAAGAGAAAGACTTCTTATGAAAAACAGAGTTGAAGATTCCTATTTATATGAGACTTAAAGAAGCAGGTCGCTCAACTGAGATAGCGTGTTGTTTGAACGACATACGATGTCGTTCGAACGAGATTAAAATTAAATAATTTTCTTTTCCTTTTTCTCGGTAAATGCACCGCCTAAAAAACTCCAAAAATTATATTTTTTGACGAAAAACATTTAAAGCTCTGCTCCAATACTTAAAAAATATTTTATGAAAAATATCCCAATATCCTAAGTGAATAATTATGGAATAAAAACATAATCTTTACCAAATTTGTCTTGCAGAAGCTTCTTTGATGAAGAACTTTGATATTCGGATCCGTTTTAATGCTTAAATCATCTTGAATAATTCTTCGACAGTTGTAGCGGTACATGACATACTCAATTGATAACGGACACTTATAAATTATGTCCTTACAGCTCTGATGGTTACCCAAACCTCCAATCATAATTGGAAACCTCGCGATTTTTTTATTTCTCGATACTAGGAATTTTGCCCTGACGCTCCCTGCAGTGCCTCTGAGTCCCGAGTACCCTAAAGATGGGCAAAGGCCCTAGTGTCGGCCAAACTGAATTCGGGTTTGAGAATTGAAGCCACTAAAGACGTGGAAAAAGTTATAAACCAGGGCAAGGAGGGAGGTCTCATTCAATTTGAGCAGTTGATGACCCCGTACTTTTTAGAGCTTACCGGTTTGGGCGTAGACCCCCTATCTGAGTTGTGTAAGTGTTAAATTTATGTCTAACTGTTATATCATAATTTATTTGTCTGAGTTACTAATCTCATCTTCTTCATTGCAGACCAACCACCCAATTCTCATGAAGCCGTGTGGAAAATGGCAGTCCCAAGTTGACAAACCTGTTGAGGTAAGTGGTCAAGAAGATAGCTCCGGCCCCTCAGACAAAAACATCCATAACTGTTAACCCCATCCAAGTCGAGGGGTCAAAGAAGCGGAAGGAGGTTCAGTAAAATCTCCCCTCGTCTCGTAGAAACAAAAAGATCTAGGATGACCCGTCCAAAATTTGGACGAATCTGGCTATCCCCCTTTATTCGAAGGATGCTTTAGCTTCTCGCTTGGAGAACTTAAAAATCATCTTTGACTCCCTCCTGGGGAATAAAGCCAAAGCCTTTGACTCCCTCGCCTCAATCACCTCTGAGTATTATATTCAGTTCTTGGAAGCCACCAACATCTCTCTGATGAATGACTTCGTATTTTACAAAGCCATCCAGGTAAATTTTTATCCTTTTTATTCCTTTTTCCTGTGTGTGATATCGTCTCATACTTGTGCATTTTTTCTTTTACAGACTACCATCTGCTTGCAAAAGATCCATCAATGGGTTGTGGTGAAAATCCGTAAAATAATTCAAGGTCGTCTTGCCATAAAAATGACGAGACTCAGAAGAAACGCATCTTGGACTTGGAGATTATGATTGAAAATTTGAAGATTCATCACACTGAGGCAAACATCAGCCTTAACACCACCCATGCTGAGGCAATCAAGACTCTGAACAACCAACATGGCACCGAGATTACTGGGAAAGTGAAGGAGGTAGTTGAAAGTAAGATTGGGGAAGCTTACGGACAAGTTGTTGAAGAATTTAAGTCTTTAAAGGTGTTCCTAAGATATAACTTGCAGTATCTTGAAAGGGGAGCTCACACTACCTACCGATGGGCCACTCTGAAGTTTCCTAACGTCGCCCATTTGTCTGAACAACTTGAAGCCTTCATCTTAGACGACCCTTTGGCCATGCCGGCTCTGAACCAGATTGAGGGGTCAGTGCAGTCTGAGCCGACGACTGAGACAACTAACCAGGTGGACGAGACTGAACAGGATGATGACGTTGAGGCAGAGAACATTACTACAGGGGGTGGATAGGCTCCTGCCGAGACTGAAAATCTCAATGCTAATGAGACGAACCCTAGCACATAGCTCTTTAGTCTTTTCACTTATCTGGGTGGCCGCCTGAGGCCTAACACCCCTTATGATGTAAATCTTTGAAAACACTTGTGATTTATGATTTTGATTTGGTTTTGTAACTTTTCTCTCTGAACACTTTAACATCACCTTTGAATGGAAATGCTTGTGTTGTTTACTATCATATTTGAATGGATGAATGAATAGAGTTTTATCTTGTAGTTAAATTGTCTTTATTTGTTTGTATATGTGAATTCTTCTGTTGTTTGAACAAGTAACCATCATTAAATGTCTTATAATATTGAGACCAGCAGTTGACAATTTTTTCACACATCGTTCCGTCCTTAGACGAGATAAATAAAAATGACTAATTTCATAATTTAAACATCATCTCATCCTTACACGTGATAAATATGACTATTTTCATAATTTGAATTCACCAAATTATGGTGTTATATCACAAGTTTCCTCTTGTCATTTTGAGAATGTATGGACGAGAACTACCTCGTCCACATACTGTCGTCTTGGCCAAGAAAGAGTATTTCACCAAGTTAATGATGTTAAAATGAACTATAATAAAGTGATTTTTGAATTGAAATTCACCAAATTATGGTGTTATATCGTGAGTCCCCTCTCATAATTTTGAGAGTGTATGGACGAGAGGTACCTCGTCCATACACTGTCATCTCGACCGAAAGAGTTTTTCCACCAAGTTAATGATATTAAGATGATGTCATAATTGGCCTCATATACTCCCAATATCTTATTCACTACTAGTCTGGAGTCATTGTGAACCAAGAGTTGGCTGAAATTTAATTCTCTTGCGAGGGAAAGTCCTGTTAGGAGAGACTCTTACTCTGACTCTTTGTTGGAAGCTATAAAACTAAATCTCTGAGCATATTCGATGTTAACCCCATCTGGAACTGATACGATCAAGCCTGCTCCACTTCCCACTTCGTATGAAGAGCAATTAATAAACAAATTCCAAACAATACCTTTCTTGGAAAAAGTACGCTCCTCTAGGGTCCCATATTTAAAAGATATCTCTCTTCTTCATTTTCATTCACTCTACCTCTTGACGTGCTCATCTCGACCTCAGTCGAGCTTTCACTTATTTTTCTAGCTCTGGTGTTGGGTTTGTCAATTCTTCACTTTCGGCCTCATCCTAGGTGAACTCGATGATGAAATATGCCAAAGCCTGCCCTTTGATGGTTGTCCTCGGCTGATATATGATTTTAAATTCTCCCAACTCTATTGCCCTGACCATCAACTTACTTAATTTCTTAAGTTTATGGATGACGTGTCTAAGAGGAGAGTCGGTGAGGACAACGATAGTGTGCACCTGAAAATATGGTTTCATCTTCCTTGAGGCATGAATTAAAGCATATGACAGTTTCTCCATCTTAGGATATCTTTGTTCTCCCCCTGGAGGGCTTTACTATTGAAGTGTACAGGATTTTGCACACCATCGTCGTCTCTGATGATTGCACCACTGGTGGCCGACTCTGACACGGCCAGATACAGATATAAACTTTCACCTTGAACAGTCCGAGATAATAATAGTGGCGAGCCGAGATAAGACTTTAACTCCTGGAAGGCTCTCTCACACTCTTCATTCCATTCTAAAGGCCTTCCTCAACACCTTGAAAAATCGATGACACTTATTAGTATCTCTGGATACGAACCCGTTCAATTATGCTACTCGTCCAATCAACCTCTGGACATTTTTTTATGGATTTTGGAGTCTTTATCTTTATAAGAGCTTTAATCTTCTTGGGGTTGGACTCAATACCCCATTGATTCACAATAAAACCCAAAACATTACCTGTCCCCACGCCGAAAACACACTTAAAGGGGTTGAGTGTCATTTGGTACTTATCTATGGTATAAAAAGTTTTCTTAAGGTCGGCCATATGAGTGTCGGACTTGAGGCTCTTTATCAGCATGTCATTAACATATACATACATGGTTTTCCCTGTCTGGTCTTCAAACATCTTATTTACCAATCTCTGATATGTCGCCCCGATGTTCTTCAGGCTGAAAGGCATGACCTTATAAGAGTAAGTCCCTTTATTGGTAATGAATGATGTCATCTCAGCATCGACCGGGTATATAAAAATTTGGTTATAACCTGAATAAGCATTTATAAAACTCATTAATTCATGGACGGCCGTGGCATTAACCATTTGGTCTATCCTTGATAGGGGAAACCTGTCTTTGGGGCATGTCTTATTCAAGTTTGTGAAATCAACTCACATTCTCCACTTGCCATTGGCCTTAGGGACGATGACATTATTTTCTAATCATTGAGGGTAAATAACTTCCCTGATGAAGTCATCTTTCTTCAACTTCTTCACCTCATCTATGATAACATCGTACTTCTCTCTGGAGTACACTTTCCTTTTTTATCTGATCGGCTTTATATCCTCAACCACATTAAGCTTACGACAGAGTACCTTCGTAACAATTCCAGGCATATCCTCATGGCTCAAAGCGAAAATGTTTTGCCTCTTCATCACTAGTTTAACTAACTCTTCTTTAGTCTCTTTTTCTAGGGCCTTACCTATTTAGATGTTTTTTTTCGGATCATCCTCATTGAGGATGATGAATTCTAACACCTCGGTAGCTTCACCCTTTTCCAGCTTGGTCTCATCAATGAAGTCAAGAGTGTCAATGTTATAAGTTGTCGTGGCCCTCTTATGGGCATCTATCTCTTCATTCGAGTTGAATTAATACTCACGTGCCTCAACTTGGTCACCCTAAACTTCCCCTACTCTATAAGGAGTCAATAATTTTATCATCTGGTGAACTGTTAAGGGCACGACCTCAAACTCCCTGAGGGCTATTCTCCCAAAAATTATGTTATAGGTTGAGTAGACTTTCTCATCCATAACAAATAAACTGATATTCTTTGTGAGGCATTTTGGCCAATTGTTCCCCATTTTAACTTCCATCTCATAGATTTCCAAAGGCTACACCCTCTCTCCACCGAATGAGAGGTTAGTGATATGGGATCAGTTACTTCTTACTCAACCCCAGGCCCTTGCAGCAATCCCAGAACATCACATCGATCGAGCTGCCACCATCGACCAATATTCTGAGGACTTCACACCCATGCACTAAGGTGGTGATCACAAAAGGGTCACCATGTGGGGATAAGATCCCCTTAAAATCCAACCTTGAAAAACTAATAATCAGGGTATTCATATAAGCTTTTGTTCTCTTTACCTTCTTTAGCTCAACAGCTGCTGAGTGCACCTCTTTAGGCTTTGGAGGAAGTGCTTTGGCTTCTGCCATATAAAATTTACTGTCATTGATTTCCTTTCCACCGCCTACAAGTCCTTTACAAATCATTTTAACTCTGAGAGAAATTATGCGAAGTCGACCCTTAGGATCGGTAATTGGAGGTGGAAGGTCTGGGTTGGCCTCATCATCATCGTCTAAGGCATCGTCATTTTGGTTAGCTGGAGCATCAGGCTTGCATTTATCATTCCTCTTTTTTATGGTGTAGTCTCGGCTACCCTTTGAACTGCACTTATTCACGTACTTCCTCCACTTGCCAGCCTTTAAAAATTTTTCAATCTCATCTTTGAGAGCAAAGCATCTGTAGGTTGTATGGTTATGATCTTGGTGAAATTCACCAAATTTTCTTGTTACTTTTGTGAGGAGGATCTCTCAACTTCTCTAGCATCTATTTCATTCAGAATATGATCACAACTGACTATCAGAGGGGTATCTTTAGCGAACTTATCGTTCGCTGACCTCTTCTTTCCATTTTTACTCTTTGTCTTCTAGAATTTACTTCCACTGGTTGCTCCTTTCTCATTGTATCTTTTGGCAGTCATTGCCTCCTCTGCATTCATAACCTTCCCGGCCATAGCTAGGAGTTCAACCATGGATTTTGGAGGATCTTCGATAAACTTACAGAGGAGCTTTCCTTTTTACAATCCTCCCATCAGGGCGGTCACAGCAATGCTCTCTTTGTAATCTTCAACTTCTAATTTATCCTTGTTGAATCGAGTTATGTACCACCTCAGACTTTCATTCTTTCCCTGCTTAATGTACAACAAGTGTGTCATCTTCTTTTGGGACTTCACTCCGAAGCAAAAATTATGTGTAAACCTCTTTGCCAACGGTTTCAAATTTTCTATTGAGTTTTTAAGAATGGAGGTGAACCACACATAAAAAGCACCGATAAATGTACTGAAAAGGTCCGACACCTCATCTCGTTCGAGACCGAGTAGATATCAATAGCGGACTGATACATCTCCACATGATGGTTGGGATTAATGCTCCCGTCATATTTAAGTGTGACTATCGATGGCTTAAATTTAGCCAGGGTTAGATAACTCATAATTTTTGCCACAAAGGGGACGCTTCAGTCTAGCCCCTCTGCAAAGGGTCTATCTTGTCATCCAATCATTGTATGAAATTATTCCAAGGCCTCTCGATCGCATTTGTAACCTTTCTCTTAGCATGAACAACATTGCCTCCAACCCCTGCTCTGTCAGCTGAACGAACTGAAGGCTCTCTAGAAGCTGTTCTATACCGGCTATTCACCTCATGTTGTTCCTCATTTTGGCTTCGTTGAGGCCTACGATCATAACATCTATCATTCCTTCTTGAACCAGTGATGCTTTGAGATCTGGAGAGTCAATTCCTCAAGTCATCTACTGCTGGGCCGCGCCTATCAAAGGCCGACCCTCTGCTTAGCCTATCCAAAGATGATGCCCGTGGCCTATATTCTCCACTCGTCCTGCCACTTTGTCCTCTGTTGGGCTGAATTGGATGCACAGTGTCTCTAGAGATTTGGTAAGGCTCCTAATATTATCTATTATCTTCATCGTCACATTAATCCTCCTCTACATCATGGAAGTATTGACCCGGCCTCCCCAGTCATCAACGCCTAGGATCGACCACGTCTTTACGCCTTTATTAAGGAAGGAGATCTTTTTGTGGGGATTGGAGTGGTCCCCTAGTCGCTCGATCTGGAACACTATGTAATACCCCGTGATTTTAATGACTTTTAAAAATGGGTTATATTTTAAATTAATGGATTAATTGGATTTTACTATAAATTAATTCATTTGGGTTTTCTCCGAATTGTGGACATTAAAAATGTATGATTCGGTATATTACTTAAAGATATTTAGGTAATATATGAATGTGACACTATTGATATGGCTCTGTGATACTAATTCAGTAATTTAAATTTTTAGTCGGACGCGCTATGGGACATATCGGGACTAATTTGTTAAATTAAAAAAGAAACTTATTTTTATATCGACCTTATAGTCATTTCGACTGCGTCGTTGCGTCCGTAAGGGTTGAAATAGTCAGAAAAGTCTATTTGGATGTTGGTTTTGAGTCTCGGGTCATTTGAAAATGAAAAAAAAAACAAAAGGGCATTTTGGTCATTTTTACAAGGGGATGAATAGTGATTTTGGATGTTGTCCTATTATAAGTATTTGGATATTAATTGTACGTGGGTTCATTCATCTCTTCTATACAAAAAATTGAGAGGTCATCTTCTTAGAGAGAGTGAAAGGTTGCTTGGGAAAAGAAAAGCTTGCTTGGAAAGGAGGAGAACCAAAGAATCAAAGGTCACCACCACCGACCACCACCAGAAGTTGGCCGGAGAAAGGGAGAACCACCTGGGTTATTCAACTCCAAAGGATCAGATCTTCATTAGAGTCAAGTGTTTGATAATTGCAATCTAAGTTTGTATATTGTCCATGTTAGAATAGTTATAAAAAGATGAGATTTTTCATGTTTGGAAGATAAAGATGGAGTTGAAATGGATTTCTGGAAATATGAACATATATAGGAATCAAACTCATGTTGTAGGTAGTTAGTAATCCACGAAATATTCATCAATCTGTCGAAGAAATTCTGAAAACCATTGATGTGTTCTTGAAGATATTATGTTGATAATTTTCTGGAAAAAGAGGATAAACGCATGCTTTTAATTCAATCTCTTGATGATTATAGGATGTGGCAAAGACGGAGATAACACAGAATATAAATGGTTCAGCCAAACTTGGCTTACTCTACTATATGAGTGTGTGTGAAATCCATTAAGAAAAGGGAACTAGTGGCCTTGGGATACCGAACACTCAAGATTTCTCTTTATGTGAAGTGAATTTAGCAGAGTCTCAGTAGGGTTGTGAATTAGAGGCCCTTTTAAAGGTAGAAGAAGGTAGGTATTTATATGGCTAGGTTGGTGTCATGCGCCCCCAAGCATGCAGGAGGCATGTAAAATATTAAGTGTCCAATGTCATGCTACCACCTGTCATCTTTGCATGTAAATAATTATTGAGAGATATTCTTCACACGTGAGGTGGATGTTGTTGCAACGATTTTATCCACGCGGGGTTCGTAGCCCATGTGCACTCTCCCATTCATCGTCTATTCTACGCGCCTTGTTCTATGTGTCCTGCCAAGATGAGGTGTCATCCTGGACAAGTAAGAGACCTCCAAGGTGCTATTGAATCACACGTTTGTAACTACTAAGTAGAGTCTCGGCTGACTTGCACCAGGCCGAGACAAGCGTGTAACAAGTTCTGATGAGGTCTCATCTTTCCTATTGGTAGACGAGATGAGACAATGGGCCCATTTAGATGATAAGTGGTCTCAAACTAATGGAAGGATGAGACAGAGATAGATGCTACTAGATTCTTTGTGAGAGTGTGTTTCATAAGGTCGGCCTAAGTCGAGCCAGGCTTGAGTGTAGACGAGGTCGCACTTGGTCATATCATGCACTACCTTTCTGATAACTCTAAGGGGTGTGATGAACACTTATCCCTTGATAAGTTAGTAATGGGGAGGCTCTCAGATAATATGAGGTATTTGACGTATCTTAACTCTCCCAACAGTTCTCATCTTTATATGCTAAGTCATTCGAGTACTTGTGCACCCCCTTACCGACAAGGAGATGGTATGGGTCAAAGATTTCTCTGCACCTGAGGTTTTGTTGGACTTCTTTAGCGAGAGTTGGGGGAGGTCTCCTGGCTATTGGATGCACGACCTCTATGGAAATCGAAGTAGTGAGATTTACGGTGGTATCCTCCGGGATGCAACTCATAATATCTTGGCTGAAGGTCAAGAACTGTTATTGGCTAGCCATAAGGGATCTGATTATCGTCGCCACATCAACCATTTCAGACTGCTGAGATGGTTGACTGGAACTAGCCCCAACATGTAACGCTGGATTGGTGGCCATTCTAGAAAAACACAATTAAATAGAAAACAAGTGAAAAGGAGAGTAAAAACCCAAAACAGGATGAACCAAAAATGCTAATGGAACTTTCAACTTAAGTTCTTTCGATGGTGATTCAACCCCAACAGTGGTGGAACTAGATCACTACTAGAGATGAGAAATAGAGAGTTCAAGTTGAGATTAGGAAGAAAATAAAGTCTTTTCCAACAACGATGCCAAAATGATCATGCTGAACATCATCTTAGGGATTCAACATATTTTCGATCTCACACTGTAGTGGAGAAGAAGATAAATATAAGTAAAGAAGTTAAAGAGATGAGATAAAATAGATAAACACAAGTGTTTAAGTGGTTCTATCTTGGCCTACATCCATTTTGTAAAGTATGGGAGTGATTTCACTGTAAATGGGGGCTAATAACAATAGATAGTGTATACAAGCTTTTCTATCTCTTTAGAATTGGACAGTGTAACAGTAGGATTTACAATTATCAGATGAATAAGAATGGACACAAGGTACCTTTTATAGGCTTGGCGTGCATAATCTCACCCCCAAGCATGCACACAACGCCTGGTTGGAATCAAGGCTAATAAGCGTATGACAGTTGTAGAGAAGAGCACATAAAAGTTATGATGAAGAATATTCCCCTCAAATGGTTGTTTAATATTCTGTAATAGTTTTTTAGGATTTTCCTGAAATACCCCTATCATGGTTCCCATATGTGAACAAGATGTCTGAAGTTGAAGATATCAGCTAGCTGAGACTGCTACATTCTAACAGTCTCCAGTTGAGCTGGGATGAAACTGGGCGTCCCTTTGAGGCCGACATCCTAGTCTAGTAAGATGGTAAAGGGGAATTTGATATAATTTGAGTCAAATTCTTTTATTTTCTCAGGACGACTCCTATATTATCTGAGACCAACTCTTATAGTATGCCTATACTTACTGAGATAACATCTTGACTAGTCATTTGAGGTGGTCTCTGAGACCGAGACCCCTAAGGAAGAGACTGAACATAAGGGGTCATGGAGGATGACAATTATGTTCAGAGACATTTCCTGAGGAATATTATTCCTTAATGGTCGTCCAAACAAGACCACATTTATGTATATCACACATTACTCTCACTTGTATATGTCTACACTTTTTCCTCATTTACATATACTCTCAATTCACTCTCACTTTGCACATACATTTCCCCTTCTTATGTATATTCACATGTCTCACACTTTATATATACCATCATGCTTTGAATAAACTCCATGCTTTGTGTACATACCTGTTAGCTTTACTCTCCTGGTTTAGCTTCCTTATCACTTTTCTCTCATGTATATTCACGTGCTTTACCTCATGCTTAATAGTAGTATTTCTCTTACTTAGTATATATAAAACTTCCATAAAATAATAATTAAGACTCATGCATTTTGCACACTATGCCAAGTAAGCACTATATTTCAACCAAAATTTTGTCACGTTTTGGGGGGTCACTTCGTGATAGGTGTCGATCTTGTGGGTTGTGGTTAACATAAGAGATATGATTACCACCTTCCATTGACTTATTACCTTCAACATATATCAAGTGGTTCCCCCACATCGTACTGCTTGATCGAACTCACTACGGGAGGTATATAGCAAGGAACTCATCCATGTACGTCGAGTATATTGAATTCGCTCTCACACGTACCGTGTCCACGAGGTATATCGTGAGGTAGTTCACATACACTTAAGTATATCAAATGGCTTGTCCACACATGCCGATAAATGATTTTTCTTATAGGCAAAAGGTATATCATGGAAGTCATGCCAAAGGGGGAACCTTTCCACTAACCTCCCAATGCATCAACCTCATATGCATCTTCCTTAGGACACTTGTACATAGTTTTTCGATCTCAATGCGAAACTCTACTGAAATTTTGGATCATCCTATCTCCCAAATTTTGTGCTATTTCACCTGTTTTTAAAATATGACCCTTTTGTGAGTATAGAAATAAGTCAAACCGTGTCTTGCAATGCGTATGTAATCTTTTCATTAACTCAGGTTATGTTCGTCATTTACCTTGTACCCTAGGGGAATATGATATAAATGAAATCTAATAATAATAAATACACTGGGTAATTTTTCCTTTCTCCCTCTTTTTCAAAAAATACCCAAAATATCGTTCGTCAATAATAAAAAATTCTCCCTCTATCAGGTACGATCGCATACCCTAGTTTTGGCATGGCTCCTTATTGGCTCAGATCCACCATCAAGCCACCTTGGAGTTCTTCCACCTCCCCTTCTACCTCCACAAAAGTTGAACAGTTACTCCAAAGACTCTTCATGCAAAACCTTGATCAGAATGCCAATGTTCATACAGACTTAATGATAGTCCTCACTAAGCTTAGTGCCAAGATTGGCCATCATCAGAAATATATCCAAAAGATGTAGTGTAATAGGTTCGAACACCCGAGGTTCCCAATACTGATATAATCTTCCCCCTTGTCGTGGTTCCACAAGCACCAAAAAAAATATGGGTTCCAGAAGAGTATCAATAAATCCCGCATATCCCGCGTTTCCACGTGCTAATAGGCAACCACCAACTCAGTTTCCAATATCGAACCTCACCCAACCAAGGACTGATTTGCTAATTCTTATTTATGTTGATAGTAAAGAGGAAGAATTGAATAAGGTTAAGGAAGACATTATATTATTACCTAAGAATTTTGACCAAGTCAAGATCTCAGGGAACTATATGGATTACACCCACATGTATCCCTACCCCACAATTTCCATTGTCGAAAACATTTAAGATGACAGACATTGAAAAATTTAGAGGTAGCGGACCTCCCATTATAAGCCTTCATATATATCATCATTCTATAACTATACTAGGAGCGTCCGAAGAAATAATAGCGCAGATGTTCCAACAGACCCTTAAAGAGAGCTCTCTTCATTGGTTCTTGTCGCAAGAAGAATCATGAATCCGTGGTTGGGAGGATGTAGCTTAAGAATTCATGACCCGAAACAAATACAATGAGGATTTAGAAGTCACTCGCTGAAACCTTGATCTACTCAAGCAGAATCCTAATGAATCATTCAACAACTTTATCGATATGGGGGGTGGGGGGGAGGTTGCTACCTTGTCAAACCGACCTTTCTAGAAAGAACTAGTGTGTATTATGAAGAAGAATTTCCAATCGTATATTCAAACCTCTATGGGAAGGCATTATTGACCTTATTTCATATCCCCTAAGAGGAAGAGGTCGAGACCAAATAATTTTTTATCAATTAGAAAGCCGAGCCTTAGCCGAAGAGGCTAAGATGGAAGTTCATTCCTCACAAGTATATTAAACCAGCTATCACTACTGTCTCAACCATCAGCAATATTTCTCAGCCTTCTACATCATGGGTGCTCGAAGATCATCCTATAATAATCAAGAGAGAATACGATGAATTACATACTCCCCTATCAAATATTTACGAAGATCTCCTATCTCGAAACCTCATTAAGCCTACAGAACCTCACCCATTACCAGACCTAATTCCAAGGAACATCAAGCATGACGCTCGTTGTGATTTCGACTAAACCTCTAGGCATACCACTAAATAATTTTTCCACAAACGACATTCAAGGCCTCATTGATAAGGGGGTCATTGTTCCTCCAGCCAATCCTATACCCAATACTATTCAAAATCCCCTGCCAGCACACCAAACTAGGGTGAATGCCATTTTCTATACGAAAATATAAAATTTCATCCTTCCACCAGAAGTTGACCCATCAATACACCTGATCGGTCTACCATCTTTCCTAAAGACCTCAAAATTTATCCATCTTTCCTTTTACACCCACAAAATGCACCAGATGAAGCTTTATCTCACATGATAAGGGCATGCATCGCCGTTCGAACCCGTTCAGAAATAAGGAACATGGAGCTACCGATTGTTTGAATCAACTCAGACACTTTGGGTTAGAACTACCACTGATAATAGACCTCAAAGAATATAATTGTGAAAGAATCAGTGATGTATACATAAAAGCTCGGTAATGGTCCCGAAATAAGATAATTGGTTTGTTTCAGCAAGGGATTTCAACTTACACGTGTTTGTGCAAGTCATGACTGATGAGTTTATTAAGGATAAAGAAATATGTAAATCTTCAAGACTTCTCACCATCCTAAGGGATTCCAGGTTCCATCTTTATAAAATTTATCCGCTGAGTGGGAAGATTTTTACAATGAAGCAATAAAAGTCGTAGAATACATAGATTTTTCATGGAGAGACAATATTGTTACCACTGGGTGGGGTGATGACTCAAACCCTTCAGACAACTTAGATGATGAACCAAATAGTAGGGATATTGACACTGCTTCCTCCTTGTGTGGGATGATTTCTTTTGAAGAGATGATGTTAGGAATTAATGAAAAATCCATTATGTTATGTTAGAAGTGTACAAGGACACATGGTTTTTATTCTTCCTCAAATTCGTAAATTACATGATCCAGTCAGGATGATACTACAAAGACTCCATGTTACTTCATTAATCATGCATATGGATAAAGAGAAAGGAGTTGCTGAAGAACTCTCGATAACAAAATTTTTGGTAGAAAGTGAAATTCTTAAATGGCTCAAGAAAACCCAAACCAACATCACTTTATGATGGCTTTTCATGTCCTCCCAGTTGTATAGAATTGATTTGATAAATCTCCTTATAGGACCCATAGTTCCTCCTACTATTACCCTTGAAGAATCCATCCATATGGTTAGATATCTGACCATGACGAGGCTCATCTCACTTGCCGATGAAGAAATTCTTAAGCTCCGTCCTAACCACAATTATGCTCTCAACATCTTGGTTGAAGTCATGGGAAAGATGGTTTCGTTGGCACTTATTAATAATGAGTCCACCTTAAATGTCTGTCCATTAAGAGCTCTTAATTATCTAGGGCTAAAATTCAATGATCTCATCTCCACTTCTGTCGGCGTATGAACTTACGATAATACCTATTGAGAAGTTATGGGTTCAATAAACCTCGCAGTATGGGCTGGCCCTATATGACCCCAATAAAATTTCATGTCAATGAGATACCAGCCTATTTCAATGTGCTCCTTGGTCCTCCTTATCTTCATAGTATTACACACCTCTATCGACCAGAAGCTAAAATTCTTCGCCAATAATCAGGTCATCACTATCATTGGGGATGATGACAATTCTCATGGCATAGATAAAAGTAACCCTATTTTAAATATCCAGATTGGGGATAATGATATGCTCATCTCAGGTTTCAAGATGTATCTGCTTCCTATCCTAGCTGAGGATAACTTCAAGGATATAGCATACCCAAAAAAAAAAGCCACATAACAATGTCAATATGATCCAGATGTTCAAGAGTATCCATTTTATGATTAGAATAGGGATAGGTCACCGTCAATATGGAGTTCTTGAACCAATAGTTTTAAAATAAGATTCCCCCCTGTGGTCCGGGTCACAACCATCACCAGTTGAACTCCTGGTTCTCCGATAACCATATCGAGAAAGGGTGCTATCTTAGGAGACTTCTTAAATGGGAGGGTCATCAAGGAAGGCTAAGATTTCCCCTTTTGTGGTTTCCCCAAAACATGGTATGACCCTATTGATAAAAATTGAAACCCCTGAATTGGAAATCTTCTTTGAAGATAAGATCACTTACATTGAAGACTCAAAGCATGAGGTGAAACCCCTAATGTTGATTCAAGCTCTTCGAGCACTAAAAGTTCTGAGAGCAACGACAACAAGGAGTCATTTAGTTTCCACACATTGGGGCTATACCTCTGCATGATC
This sequence comes from Sambucus nigra, assembly GCA_949130495.1. Taxonomy (NCBI): domain Eukaryota; kingdom Viridiplantae; phylum Streptophyta; class Magnoliopsida; order Dipsacales; family Adoxaceae; genus Sambucus; species Sambucus nigra. Next base: position 640,599 of record CASBWL010000624.1, on the reverse strand, counting down.
CACACCAAGGCTAAGTCATCTGACCTATATGCCAAGATCATCCCTACTGAAAATTCGCTCCTTAATTGGTGCAGTGTTCCTGTCAACCCAGTTGTATCCAACCTAAACCCTATTGTTTATCCTATGCAAAAAGAACCTAAATTTGTCCATCCTTTTTTAGTTACTGATATCAATATAAACCATGCCTCTTTTGATAATGTCCTCAACGTTGTAATTCTAGAAAATATTTATAATGAATTGAAGATTTTGAATATCTTGTTGTGATTTATATTAATTTAATTGATTCTAATTAAAACAATTGATAAAGATGATTTAATAAATGAATAATTGTTAACTAAGCTCAATAAGAAAAAATTAAACAACGTAACGACGTTCAAACTAATGATGATGAGACTATTGTTATTAATCTCGATTTTAGTATCAATTCGTACAAGATTAGAATTGGGTACACCCTTAATGATCATGGGTGGTCACAGTTCTAAGAACTTTTGAAAGAATTTATGGACGTCTTCACATGGATCAATATGACATGCCTGGCACGACTCAGAGATCATGCATCGTGAAATTCCTACTCATCCATCAAGAAAGCTTGCTTAGAAAAAAAATTAAGAAAGCTACGAACTGAGTTATCCCTCAAAGTCAGAGATGAAATGATCAAATAGTTAAACATAGGCTTCATCTGTGTGGTCAAATATCCTTGAGGGATTGGTAGCATCATCCCTATGCTAAAATTACGATGAAAGTCCACATGTGCGCTGACTATCAGGATTTGAAGAAAGAATCTCCAAAGGACGATTATCCTTTACCCAACATCGACATGGTTATTGATAACGTTACCAGTCATTCCATCAAGTTATTTGTCGACAGTTTTTATGGGTACAACGACATCAAGATGCATCCTACCACTAAGAGAAGACTGCCTTTATCACCCCATGGGGAACCTTTTGCTACACTGTTATTCCTTTTGATCTAAAAAATGCTAGAGTTACCTACCATAGGGCATCTACAACCATTTTACAAAATCTTATTTATAAAGAGGTCGAGGTCTATGTTGAAGATATAATTATTAAGTCTAAAATTCAGTAAGGTCTTATCCATGCCTTAAGCAAATTCTTTAAGTGACTGTGGTAGTATCAATTGTGTCTCAATTTGTAAAAATGCATTTTTGGAATTATAAAAGGAAAACTCCTCGATTTCATGGTTAGTGAGAAGGTGATCGAAGCATACCATGCCAAACTTAGAGAAGTTCTTAAAATGCCTCCACCTTAGACGGAGAAAGAATTTTACGGTTTACTAGGAAAATTCTAGACATCAGTCATTTCATCAGCCAACCAACCTTTATATGCGAACCAAATGGGACATTGACAACATCTGGAATGTCACTCCCAAAAGAATCAAATGGGCATGAATTCATCCTAGTCGCCTTTGATTATTTCAACAAATATGTTGAAACCGAATCATTTGTGGCGTTGAATGCGAAGAAAGTGGCCACGCCAGAAAAAAGAACATCATCTACCGTTACAGAGGATACATTTTTAAGTTGAAGTCGTGAAAGTAGTTAAAAAGTATGTGATTCAGAGGCACAAAAACTCTCCCTACACACCGCAAACTAATGGGGATGTCGAAGTTGCTAACAAAATCCTCAAATCTAGACTCAATAAAATGACAAAAATTTATAAAAATTCAGAAGATCGGATCCTATATGCCCTATGGGTATAAAGGATACAGCACCTCTATTAAAACACCCACTGAGGCTACCCACTACCCTTTAGTATACGGTATGGAAGCATTCCTACCCGTCGAATTCAAAATACCTTCTTTAGAGGTCATGCACGAAAGTCATGTCGGCAAAATTGATTACCAACAAAGTCTCTATGATCAACTCGCACTTTTGGATGAAATAAGACTAAAGGCTCTATATCATACACAAGGGTACTATCACTTTATTACGCAATTATTCAATAAGAAAGTAATAGATTGTTATATAAGAGAAGGAGATCTCGCTCTAAAAGAGATTGTATAACACATCTGGGACCCAAGAGGAAAATTCAAACCTAACTGGAGCGGGACATACCCCGTGAAGAAGATTCTGTCAGGTAATGCCGTTATGCTCATAGACCTCGACGGAGAAGAGATGTAGTATCAAGTCAACTTGTACCAACTTAAAAAATTCCACCCTTAGTCCAACTCTCGTCATGTTAAGACTCTTCTCACCTCCCTTATATTCTAGAAAAACTTATATTTTCTCTCTCTTCAGAAATACGAAGGACCCGATCCTTTTAAAATCGCCTCTTAAAAAAAAATAAAACTTATAAAATAATTTTTAAATCTCGTAGAGGTACGTAGGAAACCCAAAAAGTCACTTTAGGCACGATACTTTCTTTTCCACAAAATGTTATTCTATTCTCCCACTAAGAACACTAGTCTCTCTCGCCAGTTAAACAAATAAAAGGATTATGTATGCCTTAGCGATTAATATAAATAATTCAACAAAAAGAAGATTCTTCAAAAGGAACAATAAGATATGTCAAAACCTTATTTTATTCTTTTAATACAAAACACAACAATTACATAAAGTATTAGTGATAAGAAAGTCCTAAAAAACCTTCATAACCTTACCAGCCTTACGACCTAGCCTACCCAAACACAAGTACACCTACTACCAAACTTGCCCTACACCTTTATAAAACCTATCTTAATGACTAGATGGGACCACCACATCTGCACACCCATCATCACCGGTCCTCGAAGGAACTTAAATATACATGTTCTGAAGGAATTTCCTTATACGCTCCATGTGAATATATGCCTTGATCAACTTGGAAAAAATCACCATGCCCTTCTCTTGAGCATCAAGCATTTTATTTTTCTATTTTCTTCGTCATAAATTTTTGTGACCAAATTCTCCCATAACAACCTCAAACAATCCCTATATATAAACCCATATCCCCTAACAGATTAGGACGGATGGGTAGCCAGCTTGCAGTGCTACCACAAGGGCTCCAAAATCATCCTAAAAAACTTAGTCAAATACTCCATAGGAAAAAAGTTGGTTATGCGCAAAGGAATTATTTTCTATTAGAACACTTGATGCATAAGAAAGTCGAATTTTTTTTGGTGAAGGCCTATAAGTCGAACATAACGATAGTTGTCCAGTTGCAGGACATGCTACAGTTAGCCTGACCAAAACACTAACCAATGAAGGTGTCTAGCTTCATACTCCACGAGGCACTTAACCAAGTTTTCGACAAATGGATCGAGGTTGTGAAAGGACTACATTAAGATCTTTGGGAAACCAGTTAGAGAATACTCAAGCGGAACTTCCAGGCAAAGTCTTTAGACAACCACATTAATAGCATCACATGGTTGCCTCGTAAAAAGTTAGCCCGATCTTCTTTCTAATCATCCAGGCCATTCATTGTATCCTACAATATAATGATGGCCAGATTTTGATAATAAGACATCCACTGTTCGAACTTGTCTACCTGAGGGTCAGCCATTATATTGCCAGTCACCAAGAGCATACCAATAATTAATCACAAGGTGACATGACGCCAACAATACCATTTTTAACAAAGTTTCTTAAACCCACAAATATCAATAGAGCCGGAATGTTGATATTACCCCCACACACCAACGGTTGGGCTGAAAAAGGATAGACATGCAATAATTTAGCTAGTAGCACCCGAGGAAAATGGGACAAGTCTGGCATAGTCGTAATAATACTGGGATTGACGCTTAACATAGCAAAAAATTCTTCATAATTGGGACACATCTCATTCAAGACTAAGAGAAACATATGGTATTCGGGGTACCTGAACAGTAAAGCCTCTTCTAGGAGAGTTACGTCAATGGAACAATTATGCCACAAAGTAACCGGGTGTAAGTTAAATGCCTCGTAGTTGACATAGTATAAACACGTGGCTTTTAACCCTTCAAGATAGGCTACAAAATCCTCAGTTACGGGAACTGCCATCACAGAAGATCGAGAATTTTTTTAGAACAAATAGAAAGGAAGAAGTTGAGGTGTGCTTTAAAACTCCATCCCAAAGGCCCTTTTACACTTGAAATCCTCCATAAAAGATAAAGGAATCACCATGCTGCCGCAACAACTCCTTTTGAGTACATAGAAGTGCAAGAGAAGGACAATCAACGCTGAAAAAGAAACTTGGACCTGACTGCTATACCAATAGGCAGGCCAAGGGGTATGTCGATCGGCACACCCCTTATTTTGGGATTTTCCCTACTTTTACTTCCTTTTCATTTTTTAAATAAGCCTTTTTTGTCTAAATAACCTTTTTACAAAGGTTTTCCAGAGTATTCTTTCCTCAAAAAATTCCAAAAAATACATATTTTAATTTCTTTCTTAATTTTTCAATAAACAAAACACCCAATGGAAAATTAAAGTGCAATTAGACTAGGTCACTTAGTAGAAGATAAATCAAGAAAGGGGAAATGCATTATGTATATATTTGTTAGTTCTTTTAAATTTTTCAAAATAGGATCAAAATTATTGTGATGCAACCCAGACTTTCCAAAAAGTCTGCCAACTAAAACCACCACCTCAAGGACCCCAACAAACACCCTCCCCATAATGGAGAGTAGTGGACCCTCCGATTCTGGAGCTGGAAATATCCTTAAAAATTATCGGTGACGTCATGTAATATCTAGCCTCTATCATCATGTGATCGAACACAAAAGCCATCCAATCTCAAATAAAATGATCAAGAAAAGGCAAGAAAATCAATCATAGAGAAAGAAATTAGAATCGAAGTGCAAAATTTAAAGGTGAAACCATACCTACCTCTGAAGAACCTCCTTAAAGAGGGGAGTGAAACCATCTATTATCACCTAAGGATGATGAAGTACCGATATCAACGTCCGCCACGCAACTGAATATGGTAAGTAGGAATGAAAAGGTGATGGGCAGAAATATCCTCCATCACCGTCGTCGCACCACTCCCTAAGGTATGCGCTGAAGATAATGGCACACTATTACCCCTACCCGATCCTGTCGATGGTGGGGGCACACCCTCCATATCATAAATAGACCGCGACATCAATTATCTAGTCACGAACTCTAGATAATTATACACTCATATCACATCCATATAGATCATATAGAGTTTATCCACCCTCACTGGCATACTCTCATTATCTGACATCTCTTTTACCTTCCTCATGTACTCAGGAGGCTCTAACGGTGGAGCGTATACCTCACCCTCCATCACTTGCCTCGCCACCCTTTCTCCTAGGTACCAGATGATATACCCATATATACCCTCGGCCAGGACGAGGGCGTCCTCCACCTGGACAAGGCCAAGATGATCTCATTAACCAATCTCAGACCACCCCTCAAAGGGCCGACCCGTCGTCAGTCCCAGACGACCTTTCAAGGGGACGACCCCTCATCATGGCTCAGCTGACCTTTCAAGGGGTCGACCCCTCATCAGTACCAGATGACCTTTCAAGGGCCCCACCCCTCATCAAGGCTCAACCGACCTTTCAAGGGGCCGACCCCTCATCAGTCCCAAACGACCCTTCAATGGGCAGACCCCTCATCATGGTTCAGACGGTCCTTCAAGGGCCCACCCATCATCATGGCCCAGACGACCCTTTAATGGGCCGACCCCTCATCAGACCCAGACGAACCTTGAGGGGCCGACACCTCATCATGGTCCGGACGACCCTACGAGGGTACGACAGTACGAGGCCTGCATTAGGCCAGGCTCACTGCCAGCAGGAACTTTGCCCTCAGCCTCATATCATAGGCCTAGGGTGACATCATCACAACGCGTGATTTGGGAGACGCGTAGAACAGTGAGCGTGGGACTCACATGGCACGTGGAAAATCGTTATAACAATATCACCCTCTCACGTGAGGGAATATTATGTCATCATTAATCACAGGTGGCACCTACAGGTGTCAGCAGGGGATTGGCTAGATCAACATTCACATGCACCATGCATGCTTGGGGGTACACTACACCCGCCAAGATCTATATATACTTCTCACCTACAACCCTACAAAGGGATCGATAATTGTAACCCTAGCTAAAAATCTGCTTGTGCACACAGTAGAGAGATCCAAGGACATTAGTGCCCATACTTAGTGGATCACACACTCACAGTGGATGTAGGCCTAATTGGCTGAACCGCTATACATCATTGTCTTACTCCTCTTATACTCATACCCTTCTATACACTTACACACATACATCTCTATGGCTTCCATGGTTATTACTGTTTGAGCTCATCGTCACTTATTTGGTGGTGCTGAATCCCAGCATCATCAGTTTGGCACCGTCTTTGGGCAGTAGAAGACAGCTCTTTCTTGAATATAGCTTGACCCCACTAGGCACTCTGGTGGTGAACCATATCTCCCCCTTTGTGGAGTTGTTTCACCATTGAAAGAGACCCATTAAGGTTCTCAAGATCTTCAGTCTTTTGATTACTCAGCTCTCTATAACTCAAACGCATGACACCGGAGATGCCATCACCACCACTTCCTCCGCCGGATAGTGGGGTAGGACCCAGTTCCAGCCAACCGCCACCTCAGTCTGAGATGGATGATGTGGCATCCACCTTGAAGTCTCTGACAGCAAGCCAGCGGATCATGCAGGAGCAGTTTACAGCTCTAAGCCAAAATATACTAAGACCACCAGGGGTCTCACCTCAGATGATTACTCCGGCAGCAGCTCCAAGGCAGCATGAGGCCAGGGGACCACCCCAGGCGCCACTCAAAGACTTGCCACCTCCACAGCGGCGGAGGGATGTTGCTGACCCCCGATGTCTACGCCTGGGGAGGAAAGGAAACCCTTGCCCCGAGGACAGGTATGATGATCTGGAGGGGGAGGAGGCCCCCATAAAATGATGGGAGCCGTATGAGGTCTCCAACAATACTGTGCGACCTCTCCAGGAGAGCAGAGGGAAGTGTGGAAGGCAAAATCCTGACAATCGCCCGAGAGCTTCTGCTTTTGATCGTCTGAGAAGGGGGTCGGCCTTTGAGAGGCTCGGCCCAGTAAATGACATACGGGAAAATTTTTCCAGATTAAGGAATGCTGCGAGGTATAGAAGGGAGGCAGCAGATGGTCGACCCCACGGGGGCCGATCCCAAGGACGGGACCATGATCAAGCAGAAGTAAACAGCCGACACAGGCCTACCGCTGCAGAACCCTCCATCCACCTCAAAGAGGCGACGGAGGACAACATCGGCTAAGCCTACCCTACGAGGCCCTGGAATGACTCGATCCAGCGAATGGAGGATAAGATTGGCGATATTCTAAAGAGTCGGGACCCTCTTCAGAGAGGATACTCTATAGGCTCACCCTTTGTGGCGAAGATAGTCAACTTCCCAACGCCATCCAAGTTTAAGCCACCTGTGGTCACCCCAAGCTATAACGGGAGTACAAACCCTGTCCATCATATTAAGATGTATCAATCAGCGGCATACATATACTCTATCTCAGATGAGATGAGGTGTCGTGCCTTTTCTGGCACTCTGACTGGGGCTGCGCATGTTTGGTACATGTCTCTCCCAAAGAACTCCATTGAAAGTTTCAAGCAATTAGCAGACCGGTTCATCCATAACTTTTTCTTTGGATTGAGGCCACAGAAGAAGACCACACACCTGCTCTACGTTAAGCAGGGGAAGAATGAGAGCCTAAGAGACTACTTAGCCAGATTTAATAAAGAAAAGTTAGAGTTCGAAGACTATGAGGAAAGCATAGCCATGACAGCCCTCATTAGAGGACTCCAGAAGGGGAAGCTTTTATGGAAGCTTGCTGAAGACCCTCCGAAGACGATGGCTAAACTGCTGTCAACAGCGAGAAAAGTGATGAACGCCGAAGAGGTGATGGCCGTAAAATACGAAGATGAAAAAGAAGGTAATAGTGGGGGCAAGTACCAGAAAAAGAACAAAGAGGGGAAGAAGAGGTCTGCAGACGATAAATTCGCTGATTACACCCCTCTGACGGTTAACTACGAACATATTTTGAATGAGATAAAGAGTCACCGATCCTTGAAATGGCTCGAGAAGTTGAGGGCAGCCCCTCACAAGAGGAACAAAAACCTGTGGTGTGAATTTTACCAAGACCATGGCCACGTGATAGACAAATGCTTTGCTTTGAAAGATGAGATTGAAAAGATGCTGAAAGAAGGGAAGCTCGGGAAGTACGTTGACAAAGGTGCCTTCAATAGGAGCCTAGGGGACGACCCCAGAAAAAAGAGAGGTGATGCATATAGAGAAGGTCCTCCAAAAAGAGGGGACGACCCTTCAGATGATGAGGACGACCCTGACCTCCTGCCGAGAGATGACCCCGACCCTGTAAAGAGACTTAATATGATATCACTCGGTAGTGGGATGATCTCCGAAGGACTGGAAGGAGGAGGGTCAAAGGTCGCAGACAGGAAGGCCCATGTAACTGAAACCAAGGCAGTGACAAAGTCTGTGCACTCAACCTCTGTTTAGGCAAAGTCAGAAAAGAGAAAGAGGGTTGATATGGATACTCCGATCGTGGGATTATCAATAATGGACTTCAAAGGCCTCTTGGACCCGCATGATGACCCTCTAGTCATCACTACCAGGTTGCACGGATGTGAGGTGCCGAGGATCTTGGCAGATAGGGGTAGCTCTGCAGATGTGATGTTTTGGCCATGCTTCAAAGCCTTAGGCCTCAGCCGTACCGTCCCATACTATCACCCATTGATTGGGTTCAGTGGGGAAAAAGTTCATCCTCTAGGAGTGTATGAGCCCAATGTTAGGATGGGAGACGAGTGACCGAGATGACTTACCAAGAGGTCATCTTCTTCGTGATGGATGAACATGTCTTCTCGACCTATAACATCATAGTGGGGCGAGTAACCCTCAAGGGGTTTGAGGCTGTGTCGTCTATGGTTCATCAGATGATCAAATTCCCGACCCCTTAAGGGGTAGGGGAAGTTCAGGGAGACCAGACGATGGCATGGGAATGCTACTTTAACTTTGCCGAAGAAAGAGAGGCGCACAAGAAGGCAACTGCCACTTACAATATTAACACCCTTGACCCCAGGCATGAGAATAAACTCAAGAAAGGAGAAGTTGTGGAAGAGGTAGAATCCATCATCTTCAATAAGGATAAGCCAGAAAAACCGTCCAAATCAGTAAAGCTCTGAAGATAGACATAAAATAAGACCTCATCAAGCTGCTAAGGAGAAGACAGAGTGTCTTTGCATGGAGTCACGCAGATATACCGGGGATCAACCCCGAAATTATGAGCCACAAGCTTATGTAGTAGAGGGTGCAAAGCCAGTAAATCAGAAGAGGAGAATTTATTATCGAGAAAAATATGAGGTTATAAGGGACGAGGTCAAGAAGTTCGAAGATACTAAGTTTATTAAAGAGGTCATCTATCCCGAATGGTTATCCAATGCAGTCATTGTCCCAAAAGCTAACGGGAAGTGGAGGATGTGTGTAGACTTCACTGACCTCAATAAAGACAGCTTCCCTCTCCCCCGTATTGATCAGATGGTAGACGCTACCGCAGGCCATGAGCTCATAAGATTCATAGATGCCTATTCAGGGTATAACCAGATCTTCATGAACCCTGAAGACTCGAAGAAAATAGCCTTCATTATCGACAATGGGACATACTGCTATAGGGTCATGCCCTTTGGCCTAAAAAATGCGGGGGCAATGTATCAGCGCCTTGTGAATAAAATGTTTGAAGACCAAATTGGGAAGTCTATGGAGGTCTATGTAGATGACATGCTGACTAAGAGTTTGAAGGTAGAGGATCATGTGGCTGACCTAGAGAGGTCCTTTAATACGATAGACAAGTACCAGATGAAGCTCAACCCGGCCAAGTGTGTCTTCAGGGTTGGAGCAGGGAAATTCTTGGGGTTCATTGTGAATCAAAGAGGTATTAAGGCCAATCCTGAAAAGATAAAGGTCCTCCTAGAAATGAAGACCCCCAAGACCATTAAAGTCGTTCAGAGGCTCACGGGGTGAGTGACTTCTTTGAATAGGTTCGTGTCCAGAGCTACAGACAACTGTTTACCAGGTCTTCAAAATGGTCATCCTTCCAGTCCAATGATGGAAAAGTTAGCCTATGCATTGATCCATGCATCAAGAAAGATGAAGCCATACTTACAGTCCCATATAATGGTCATCCTCACTGACTCTCCTCTAAGGCAGGTCTTATACAAGCCAGAAAAATTAGGTAGGTTAATGGCTTGGGCTATAAAGCTGGGAGAGTTTGACATTTTGTATCAACCTAGGACGGCCATTAAGGGGCAAGCATTGGCAGATTTCGTGGCTGAATTTACTTGGGAAGATGATGAAGTTGAAGATAAAAGCCTCGGGAGGACAGATACTCGACAAGGAAGACTCGCCAACATACCTGCAAATAAGGCTGAGACAAGCACCGCTAGAGAAAAAGTAGTCAAAAATAAAGAGGGAAGATATCTCTTTAGGCAGGGGTCCCTCAATGAGGGAAATTTCTCAGAAGAACAGACTGTGTGGAGCCTCTTTGTTGACGGGTCCTCCTGTAATAGCGGAAGTGGAGCTGGACTGATAGTATCAGCACCCGATGGAACAGACATTGAGTATGCCCTGAGGTTCAACTTCAAAGCCTCCAACAATGAGTCTGAATATGAGGCCTTCATAGCAGACCTCGCCTTGGCTAAGTCTCTTAGTGTCGACCAAATTTTGGTCCATAGTGATTCAAGGCTAGTAGTGAATCAGATACTAGGAGCCTACGAGGCCAAGGCTGAGTGGATGGAAAAATAACTTGAGAAAGTGAAATCACTATTGAAGAGCTTCAGAGAAGTGAAATTAAAGAAATACCTAGGCTCGATAATGGTCGAGCTGATGCACTTGCTAAGTTGGCCTCGGCAACTAGGACAGATATCAGTAGGACAGTCCCAGTAGAAATTTTTCTTCGACCAACTATAGAAGATGCTGAGGGAACACTTGGCACTTGCTTAAATATTTCTAAGGAAGCTTCATGGATGGACCCTCTGATCAGATACATTAAAGAGGGGGATATGCCTGAGGCAAAACAAGAAAGGAAGAATTTGAGATACAGAGCTACAAAATTCACTGTCATCGGAGACACCTTGTACAAAAAAGGGATTTTTGCTCCCCTTACTTAGGTGTGTGCACCCGTCTGAAGTCCCACACACTTTTTAATACTTGCACTATGGGTCATGTGCAAGCCACATTGGGGGTAGGTATTTAGCGAAGAGGGTAGTAACCCAGGGGTACTGATGGCCGAACTTGGGGAAAGATGCCATGGCATATGTAAAAAAGTGTGATAAATCTCAAAGATTTTCCACCATCCCTCACCAACCCCATCAGCCTCTTACCTCCATTACATTCCCATAGCCATTTGCAGTGTGGGGGATCGACCTGGTAGGACCCTTGCCTAGGGCCGTCAATAACTATCGGTTCCTCATCGTAATAATTGACTATTTTTCAAAATGGGTGGAGGCGGAGCTGATGGTAACGGTCATCGAGCAGAAGACCTTCCAGTTTATCTGGAAAAACATTATATGCAGATATGGTCTCCCCAACACCCTCATTTCGGATAACGAAACTCAATTAAAGAATACATCTCTAGAGAAGTACTGTGAAAGGGTGAGTATCAAATAATTCTTCTCTACCCAGGCCGACCTCAAGCCAACGGGCAAATGGAAGTTACAAGCAGAACAATCCTAGATGGGATCAAGAAAAAACTCAAGGAGGAAAAAGGAAGATGGTTTGAGGAGTTATATGTTGTACTATGGGCTTACAGAACGATGGCAAAAACCTCTACTGGAGAAACCCCGTTCATGTTGGCTTATGGCTCAGAAGACGTCATCCCCACCGAAATCGGGTTTCCTACTCACAGGGTCCAAATGTATGACCCCCAGAGAAATGTGAAAGAGAGGAGACTTGACTTAGACCTGATCGAGGAAAGGAGGGAAGACGCTGAGATAAGGCAAGACGCTTACCAACAGAGGACTGCAAGGTTCTACAAACAGAGGGTGAGACAAAGGCCAATCGCAGTAGGAGACTTAGTCCTCAAAAAGACTTGGCAAAAGCCTAACAAGCCCCACCCAAATTGGCATGGCCCATATAGGGTCATTGATGAAGTTGTCCCCGGAACCTATAGACTAGAAAACCTAGAAGGGGAACCCTTTTCCAACCTCTGGAATGTAGATCATTTGAAGAGATACTATCAATAATTTTGTAACGTCCTATCGGACCACAGTTGTAAAGAATGTGTTGCTCCAACAGAACACTTAAAATGTTAATGAGAATGTCACATTGGTCCCTCATTTTGTGTTTGATTAATTCTAGTATTATTGGGATTATACAAGTTAAAACCACTCTCAGCTATGATGAGGGCAAGTGCTAGGGACGACCATTAAGTTGGTGGGAAACCACCCTCGGCTATGATGAGGGCAAATGGTGGGGACGACCCCTCATTTACCCTCAAGAAAGACGAGGGGGGACTTGAAATTTAAAACCATTAAGTTGGTGGGAAACCACCCTCGGCTATGATGAGGGCAAATGGTGGGTACGACCCCTCATTTACCCTCAAGAAAGACGAGGGGGACTTAAAATTTAAAATCATTAAGTTGGTGGGAAACCACCCTCGGCTATGATGAGGGAAAATGGTGGGGACGACCCCTCATTTACCCTCAAGAAAGATGAGGGGGGACTTAAAATTTAAAACCATTAAGTTAGCAGGAAACCACCCTCGATTATGATAAGGGTAAATGGTGGGGATGACCCCTCATTTACCCTCAAGAAAGACGAGGGGGGACTTGAAATTTAAAACCATTAAGTTGGTGGGAAACCACCCTTAGCTATGATGAGGGCAAATGGTGGGGACGACCCCTTATTTACCCTCAAGAAAGACGAGGAGGGACTTAAAATTTAAAACCATTAAGTTGGTGGGAAACCATCCTCGGCTATGATGAGGGCAAATGGTGGGGACGGCCCCTCATTTACCCTCAAGAAAGATGAGGGGGGACTTAAAATTTAAAACCATTAAGTTGGTAGGAAACCACCCTCGCCTATGATGAGGACAAATGGTGGGGACGACCCCTCATTTACCCTCAAGAAAGAAGAGGGGGGAGTTATAAACAACGTCACAAGATAAATCATACAAGAGACAGGCATTGAAGACATATAGAGGCATTATATTACAAAATGTTATAGATGTTTGTCCAATAAAAGTAAAGTACAAAAGTGTGATACATGAAGAGGGTATTGGATACAAATAGCCACCCTATTGAGCGGCATCAGAGGGCAGGGCCTCAACATCGATAAGAGGAGTCTCCTCAATAACCAAGACAGGCTGATATTCAGAAGTGTCGGTGCCTTCATCATTCATGTGAGACTCCACGTGGGCCAGAGCCTCAGCAATCAGTGGGTCGTCTAATTGAACTGCCTCAAGAGAGGGATGAACTGAAGAGACGGCGTCAGCAAACTTAAGGACGACCCACCGACAGGCCGTCCTGATCCCCCTCTCTAAGTACTCAAGACCGAAGCCTTGAAACTCGTCTGAGAGTTTATAGGCCTCCACAGCATCGACCTCGACTTTATTTACTGCCCCCTCAAGCTCAGTCTTGAATTGAGCCCCCAGGTTGATCAGTGCCTCATCCTTCTCTTTAATAATTAAGTCCTTGGCCTTCAGATCTGCACCATGCTGCTTCGTCAGCTCGTCCATGACCCTTGCATGTTTGGTCTTCGTACTCTCCAACTCGGTCCTTGTAGTCTCGAGCTCGGTATGCAGGTCAACCTCGTGCTGAATAGACCTCTCGACTTTATGAAATTTCTATTGATTCTCGGCCATCCACTTGGTAGCTGATGTAAAGGCACAAACAGACTGCGCAGAAGAAGGCACATGTTAAGGGGACGAGGGAACAGTTTGTGAAAAGCTCAACTGAGGAAATGAAGTAAAAATAAATACCTGGGCCAGAGTATGCAGACCACAGTCATACACCTTTGTCGGGGGCATCTCGGATAGAAAGTCGTAGTCGGCAGTCGAGGGAGCAGAGAACATAGAAGCCTTGGCCGCCCTCAGATTGGTTATGAGGGAAAACGGTTCAGCCTTCAAGAATGTTAAGTTGTGGGACCAAAAGGCCCCCATGCTGGAAGAGGAGTCGCTCCCCTCAGACGCCTCCACCCTTGCACTCGTTCTAGAATTCAGTCGAGGGTCGGTAGAAACTTCTGGGCCCTTTTTTTTGTGGCTCTCGGCAGATGGTTCAACAGGTGTTGGCCCCACGACCTTTAACTTCCTCGGAGCCTGCTGAGGCTCTTTTCCTTTCTTCTTGCCCAGACCAGACAACAAACTGAGGATAGTTATTTCCCAAAGTTGGTCAGAGTTATTTTTTGGACTACCTGAAAAGGAGACGACACATCAAAAAGATACAGAGACAAAGATAAAACACTTGAAAAATAATCAAAGATTGAGCCAAAAACTACTCACATAGTTCTGTCAAGGGGCCGACCCTCAGACCAGCTTCTTTGAGGAAGCGAGGGGTCATTAAATCTTCAAATTTTGCAACTCTGCCCTCTTTTCCTCGCTCTCTCAGATAGTCAACGATGACCCTCTCCTCCAAACTAAGTTCGGGGTCTGACCTAGCCTTCATAGAAGGGTTATACCATCTCCTTGGGACTCTCGAATCGTCGTCCAAAGGATGATCCCCGTCGGTGAATTCCCAATCCTCAAAAATGAAGAAAAATATTTTTTTTCAGTCATGGTTGTTTGTGCCACGTAGAGAAGTTTTTTATCAGACTTCCTTGGCCCCAGATGATAGTACCCAGGCTGTATGGATAAGGAGGTGATATTGTAACAGGCTAAGAACACATCGGCCGAAGACTCGTCGATAAATGAATTCTTCCAAAGCGAGATGTAGCCAAGAATAGTCCTCCATGAGTTGGGGGAAGTTGAGAAGGGGCAACCCCAAGGGAAGACAAGATATTGACTATAAAAGGATGTAGAGGGAGCTTAACACCGACCCTTAACATGTGATCATAGATAGCGATCTCTCCCTTGTCACCCTCAAAGACTTTCTCAGATTTAGTGGGGACCCTCATACTTATGTTGGGTTGTATGCCAAAGAGATGCCTCCACACTAAGAGATCACGGTCTTTGACTGACGATACATAAGTCAAAGCAGTTAAAGTGTCAACTCGACTATCATCACCATTAGAAGAACCCTCACTGTCGTCCTCATCTCTCTCGTCACTAGATCCCCCAACCTCTGGGAGACCATCTGGAAAGGCAACTTGAAATTCAAAAGGGGACAGCGCCGTTATAGGGACAGCTAGGACTGTGCATTAAAACCGTAAACCCGAAGAACCGAACCAAACCGACCTCTATGGTTCGGGTTTTTTTAATTTTGGGTTGGTTCTGGTTAAAAAAAAAAAACCGATATACTCGGTTCGGTTCTCGGGTTCATATATAAACCGAACCGAACCGAACCGAAAACCGAACCATATACCCGAACCAGAAAACCGAACCGAAAACCCGTGTTTCGAACCGAAAAAAGACCCGGACATTTTAGTCCTTCAGCTTTATATTTTAGGCCTAGGGTTTAAGTCATTTAACTCCTCCAAGACCTAGCCGTCTCTCTCACTCTCTATTGATGTCTCTCTCTCACTCTCTATTGCTGTCAACAGCCCGTCTCTCTCTCACTCTCTATTGTTGTCACTCTCTATTGCTGTCAACACCTCCAAGGCCTAGGGTTTCGCTCGTCTTCCTTCAACGAGCTCAACAGCTCAAGCTCAACAGCTCGTCTTCAACGAGTTCAACAGGTCGTCTTCAACGAAATCAGTAAGTTTTCTTCTCTCGATTCCATGGTTTCATTTGCTCTTTAAATGCTCTACATACTTGTTCTCGATTCCATGAAATCAACGAAATCAGTAGTTAAATCACTGAAACTTGTTCTCGATTCAAACTCAATGAAAGTCCAACGAAAGTCCAACGAAATCACTTGATTAGTAGGTTCTTTACAACATTAAGATCCACAATCTTCATATTTAGAAGGTCAATGTGTTTAGCTGAGTGTAGATCCACAAACTTGGTATACAGTGCTCAACTACTGAAACAATTACTGAGAGTACAACATTAAGATCCATCAATCTTATACAAATTATTGAGAGTACAACTACTGAAACAATTTTTTTGGGTATACTAAGGTTATTAAAATATTAAACATTTTATTGGGTATACTAAACTGATTTTGTTTGTGTACACCTTGAAAAAAATGACATTATTGATTTCATTGAGTTTGGGTATTTGGGTAAACTGATTTCGTTTGGGTATACTATTGTGATTTCGTTTGGGTATACTAAGGTTATTAAACTATTAAACATTTTTTTGGGTATACTAAACTGATTTTATAATGTTTATACTAAACTGATTTTTTTGGGTATAATGATAAAATGATGTTGCAATGTTTAATAGTTTAATAGATAAAATGATGTTATAATGTTATAATGTTATAATGTTAAAATGATTTTATTTATCTTTCATTATCACTTGTGCTCCTGGCTATTAGGTTTAGTTATAATGATGTTATAATGTTATAATGTTAACTTATTTATTGTTTTATTTGTAGATGTCAAGTACTGCGGACACTACTTTTCGTCACCCAGCTTCTGTTTCTCAGCCAACGACAAATACCACCACACAAGCATCACAAGTAGCAGCCGGGGATTCGACCGAGGTAGCTAAAAAGAAGTTCAAATCTGATGTGTGGGATCATTTCACTAAAATAGAAAAGGAAGATGGGAGTAAAGCCGATCAATGTAAGTGTAACTATTGTTCATCTGTATATGCATGTTCAAGTTCTTATGGAACTAGTACCTTAAGGAAGCACCTTGGGAGATGTAGAGCTTATCCACTTAATAAAGATACAAAGCAAACAAATTTAGTTTTTCAAAAGGATGACGAAGAGGAGAGTAAACTAGTACCTTGGATCACACACTCATAGTGGATGTAGGCCTAATTGGCTGAACCACTATACATTATTGTCTTACTCCTCTTATACTCATCCCCTTGTATACACTTACACACATACATCTCTATGGATGCCATTGCTATTACTGTTTTAGCTCATTATCATTTATTTGGTGGTGCTGAATCTTAGCATCATCACCAGACGTACCCAAACTAGTGTGACATTAGTCTTAGCATCTTGGTATTAATGCCCGTAACCCTCGTAGCCCCCGAGTCCCAATACCAAGGATAAAATGTCTCCTGTCCTCAAATAAAAGTCGTCATCGAAAATATTAAAAATGCAAAAAAATAATACAAAATTGAAAAAAAAGACAAAACTAGAGCCTAACCTAATCATTCGTTATGGCGTTCAACACCACCCTTAAATCCTTTAAAACTAGGAACTCCTTCAACCTCCTCCACCAGTACATCCTCGGGAATTCCCCTACCTCACTCACCCTTGGAGACATCAATCCAATGTTGTGCCCAATCACCTTGTAAAACCATGTGTGCAAAAGGAAACAAAATTTGTTCTCAAATCTCAAAGAACAAGAAGAAGGGAAGAAAAATAAGAGCGGCGTCCAAGGTTACCTCAGGAAGATACGTAGGCCCCATAAAAGTTGTCGAAAACACCGACTGAAAGCATCTAAATAAGCATAGAGGGATGCCAGTGTGAAGCTCCCTAGTCATACAAGTGAATCTCAAAGATAAGCCGCATAAAAGGAATAAACTATAAGTGGACGATGTCACCGCTCATCGCCATCACAAATCCTCCCAGAAAGAGAAAATAAACAAACTAGATGCTTGCCTCACCTGTCTCACATATGTCATATCATTTTATCTGGCTACAAAAGTGTCTTCCAACATCGATATCCTAATAGATTACCAATAAACAATTATCTCGATATCCGTTAGGGCAACCTGAATCGCAACATCAAGAATGTGCGATGTCTTGTCCACTATGATGTACCAACCCTCGTACTCCAACATGGTCAATATATGCACATTCATAGGGGTGATTGTCATATATAATGCCCAAATGGAACGTGTGAGTAGTGTCTCACAACCTCTCACACAAAGTGCACTGCATCACTGAAGACTGGGAATCTCATCTAAGGCCTCGCTAAAGAACTAAAATCGACAGCCTTTACCATTAACTTCACCTCAACAGGGAGCTTATCCCACTCCTTCCTAATCCCCGTTGAACCCCGAGAGTGGATGCCCGACTAAGAAACATCCACCTGCACCCAAGCGAAAATTCTTCAATCCCCAATAAAAATTAAAAAAACATATAAATAATAAACTCAAAAGTATGTGAAAACACTCACATAAACATTTGGATTATTCACCCTCAAAGAGCGATAATTCCCAATCTCCCTCATTAAGACCCTCTTGTCAATCAGGGTCTCATAACTATCATATGCATTATCACTCCGAAGCATCAGCCCCTCAACATCATGCCACTTTAAGTCGGCCCAATCATCGGTGGTCATAAAAAGTTCATTGGTCATGTCTTCCATAAGTCCCCTCAAAGTAAGGACATATAATACTGATTTCTAGAAAGACAAAGAATTTCATTTTTTAGAGGTGTGAAAAATGAGAAGCCTGCACCCTTTTTCATAAGAGACCAGGGGGTATGCCGACAATCCATTAGTCATGCCCATTGGTAGTGACCTTTCACCTTCCTCAAGAATTCCAGGAATTCGTGACCTGTGCCAGTAGGCACATCCCTACCTATGCTGGCTTAAAAATTATGAAAATGCAGTTGAATTCCCTTTCTTTTAATTCTTTCACTCTTTCGGTTTTTCTCTTCTACCCACTTACACAAATTACTTGTAAAGCATGAGAGAAATACACAAAATACGAAATACTCACCAAAAAGGGTTAGTAGGATAAATATGAGATAAATCCACATTAAATGCAATGCACGGGACCATAAAAGAATCGAAATTAAGAGGATAAATATAAAATATTTATGCCTAATCACCAGGCCTATAAATATTTGAGCAACCCCAACCCCGCGCAGGCCCGATTTGGGCCTCATTGTGTAATTCCAAGCCCGCCCAGGACTTAAAGTTTCTTGCCCAAGCCTGTTGCCTAGGTCCAGACACAAATTATTTTTTTACTTAAATTTTATTCTCTAGCAAATTTATGACATATTTTATTGTTTAGTAAATTTATTTTAGAATGCACTCTTAAGACTAAAAGTAAATAAAGTCTAAAATTGATATTTCTAAATTTTCTCTGTTTATATTATTTTTTGTAACTTTTAACCTTAAAGGAATAAAAACTAAACTAATAACACACACACACACGTGCGCGCGCGCGCGCGCACACACATATATATACAGAAAGTCTCATGTAAGGACTCGTTATGGTGCAGACCCTGGTACATATTATTTTTTAAAAATAGTAAAAAAATGAATTTTTTTATGAAACTTCATGGATATGGTCTCCATGGGTAGAAGATCATCTCCAATTTTTTTCATAAAAAAATTTAATAAAAAAATCCGTTGAGATGGGGTGATATGTAAAAAAAATAGTATAAATATGCATTTTCAACCATTAAAATATTGGGTTGGCGTCAGCCACTTGATTCAATGAATTTTTTAATGAAACTTCATGGATATAATCTTCTCACTGTCGAGATCATATCCATGAAGTTTCATAAAAAAATTCAATCAAAAAGTGGGTCAGATGATGGCCAAAATTTCAACGGTCGAAAAAGCATATTTATACCATTTTTTTTACATATCACCTCATCTCAACGGTTTTTTATTGAATTTTTTGATGAAAAAATTGGAGATGATATTCTCACCGTAGAGATCATATACATGAAGTTTCATCAAAAAAATAATTTTTTTACTATTTAAAAAAATGGTATGTACCGGAGTTTGCACTTTAAGGAGTCCTTACAGGAGGGGGACTATATATATATATATGTGTGTGTGTGATCAATATTATATCTAATTCTTGGGCCTCGGGCTGCACCGGGGGCCTATTTTCCTTACCCAAGCCCTATTTTTATTTGAGCGTCTTATGAGGGCTTGACAGGACTTGGGCCTATATCCACCCTTAATAGGTATACAACCCCGTGATGAGATCATAGGGTTTGAATTAATTTTTCTCACTTATGCTCAACCTTAGTCTTATACACTCTGCACCAATCAAAGACTTTATACCTGTAATGCATAAGATAAACATATCCATACTAATGAAATTAATGAATTACTCGTAACCATCTCTTGACCTAATGGTTATAGGACCACAAAAATCAGAATGAATAATTTCCAACACATCTTTGGCCCTATATATTTTGGCCATGAAGTCCCTCTTGACCATTTTACCTTTTAAATAATATCCTTAAACTGAAAGTTCCTCCACTTCCAGTGAACTTGATTGTCCATTTTAAACCACAATTTGAATTATTTTTAGAATAAAATAACCTAAACATAAGTTCCAAACTTGTGTTTGGTCCAAGTAAGAAGGAATTTTTTTCTTTATTGTTGTTCATCAATGTTATTCATTTAAATGTTTAGCTGTATTAGCGAGACATGCCTTATAATATATAAATTATTTTTCAATGTACCGAAACAGATAAAATCTCAATTTTGATAAAAAATAATTTTATTAAAAGGATTGAAAATCTGTTCAAAACCAACTTAAAAATTGAAAACAACTTTTCTTCTAAAGCCATGTACATAATATAATTTACTAACATTATATTTTTATCTCCACCAAAATCTAAAAATAGATACCTTATTGTTAATACTGCTGTCTTATTCTTATTTCTCATTATTAGGAACAATTCTCTTTTAATTAGTTTTTCGATTACCTATAACCTCTGCAAAATTTTGCATACTTGATTTGAGTCTCCCAGATCTACACATAAGGTCTTTATAGATCAGACCATAAATTGTGCTTCTACTTTAAACACAAAATCCCTTCCTTGTGATTTTCCTTATAGTGCTAGGAAAATCGAACATGCTGTTATAAATGTTCTAACTACTTGTAGTGAAAACACCAGCCTTTTGGATTTTTTAACTCCTTAAAAAAATATGAACTTTCTTAACTATGTACCATTGTCCTTGAGGCTTAGTCCTCTCCTTCCACCTCCCTTTTGGGAAAGAATTCGATTTCTTCTCACCAACGAATATTATCCATTAGCCTCCGATGATTCTCATTTTTGGATTATGAAATGGATTCGGGTTTCCCCATTGATTTCTAATCCAAAAAAAAAATTCCAATGTTCAGCCAAGATGAAAGTCATCTTAAGAACATGATTATTATCAATGCAACACCAACTAACATCGGCGTTGATTAATTCCCAACGGATAATTCTTTAAAATTAAATTTTGTATACAAATCTTGTCCGATGGGGGGACCGAACATAGTTACACTTAATTAATATAATTACCGTAAATTTTAAAATACCACAATTATGTGATTAGTCCCTTCGATGGGGAGGAAAATCAAATGATGACATGGGGAATTAGTCATCTCACAATTTTAAAATATTGATGGGAAACGTGGGTCAAATAATTTTATCATCCCATTTAGTCAGAACAATATCCAGAATCATTTCCAATCCTTGACATTTATTCCAATTAAAACCTTTTACTTTTTAAGACTAAAATAGTGGTTGAAAAGTTGAGCTCATTTTGAAAATCTTGGAATCATCATCTGAGAAAATTAATTTCAGATTAAATAAGTGAGAGTTCACTTTTAATTAAATTTTAATTTAATTTTTCGCTACCGCCAATTAGAATCAATCCCGTTGAGCATCTAAGTTCCCTTGTGAAGTGAGATTTCGCAATAGGAACACAAATCACATCACCCTTAACTTAACACTTTTTCATTTTTCAATTATGTTATCTCGACAGTCCAAGGAACTTTTGTCAAATATAATTGAATAATCGTTGTCTTTCAGTCCCACAACTAATCACAATGACTTCAATGGGGAGTTTATCATTAATCATGTTTAAGTGTCTACACCAGTTTATTATATAAAATTAAATCCACTCATGTAGAACTTCCCTCATGATTAATGATTAAATCATTAATCATGTTTAAGTGTGTACATCGGTTTAGTGTAAATTAAATCTAAATGATTAAATCCCCTAAAAAAATTCTCCAAATACATCAATTAATGCAATAAGTATAAAAATCCTAATCATTACAACCAAATCAATTCTCAGAGAAAAGTAACTATGGATAAACCATCATAGGATCCATTCACCTAATATAACATTAATGTGACCATGATTGAAGGTATATACATATTAAAACCCTATAAAACCATGTCAATAAAACAACATATTTATGTAAAATATCTAATATGAAAACTTAAGGTTTTATCGGTGAACACCATGAATCTTTCTTAAAATAAGATCAATCTAAAATATGGGCCCTAATACTACTTGTTGGGGATTAGTAGAACAAAAAAATTTCTTCTCCTTGATCGTTAATTGAATGTATTCTATAAAAGAAAAGAAAATAATTAACTCTGAAAGATGGATCAAGGGTTGAATCATAATACATTTGCAAACCTTTTAGCTGATTTGATATAGATGCAATGTGTTGATGAAAAAGATGGACTCGATGATCTTTCAAGGTCTTAAAAAACCTTTCTTAAATGAACGGAAAGCCTCAAATCGTCTAGTATATGATCCCCTATAGAAAATCTTATGTGTGGGCACTTATGGAGATGAATACTTGGTGATTAAAGAGAGATATAACATTATCTTCCCACATCCGTTAACTAAAACATGAATATTACGTTTTCCTCTCTCTCTCTCTATAAACATTAATTATGTTTTATACATCTTATAACCATTACCTACACCTTTATATAAAGGTATAAGAAGTGGACTTGGGCTAAATTGAGTTTCCAGAGAGTCTGGGCCTCCTAGTTAAGCAAATGGACTATACTAGGGGTTCAAAACTAAATAATTAAGTTGCCTTCCTAATAAATACTTGAAAATACCAAATTACATCCCCATAATTTATTTTATTTTTTTATTTAATCATAATTAATTCCATATAGATATATGACTCCAATTTAAATTAAGTATCCAAAGATTACTCGAATGATGGTGCCTTATTTGTAAAGTTGTAATCGTACATAATATGATTCCCCGCGTTATGCATACAATATACTCTTGGTCAAATCAATTTATTGTTAATCAATTTTAACCAAATTTTTAGTTATTCTTTTATGTTAGACTTAACTTATTTGATATTCTACCAGATATAAATCTAATGTACACGTTTATTGATAGAATCAAAACTTATAAGCCTATCAAGGGGTATCATAATTCAAGATATTTATTGGACGCGAATTGCTCTAGATTACGATCTTAAATGTACTTATATAAAAATTTCTCAAGTTGCAATTAGATATAATTAAATCGAATCGCATCCATAACAATAAAAGCAATAATTATGCAAGCATTCCAATCCTCATAACCCTCGAGATTAAGAATGTATGAACCCTTTTCAAACCCGTGAGATTGTGCAAGTCTAATATAGTCAGCTCTTGGACTTGAATCTCATTTGTAGTCTTATTTAATTCATTCTTGACGTATCGACACAATCCTCTTTGATTTATTAGACAAATTCTCAAACATTCAGATAGGTTACACTACACCAAAAATACCAATCTGGCACGCTCAAACAAGGAGAATCTGACACGGTCTTAAATCGTGCCATAATCTGACGTAATTTATTCATAATCTGGCACTGATTTAAACCGTGCCAAAATGGTGCCAAAATTATAAAAATTTATAAAAAATAAAATACTAAAATAATATATTGAGTTTCATTTGGAGCCATCACGATTTCATTCCCGCTCACCTCTCTCTCTCTCTCTCCGAAACCATTCCCTTTTCACAAACCCTTTAATTTTTGTCCCCAAATCCTAATGCTTCATCGACAGTCTGTCTCTTCTCCCCAAACCCATTTGAGGTGCTAAAGCATGGTTGATCCTCAATTTCGACTCCATTTCCGATCCAATCTCAGTCAGTCTCATCTCTCTTTTCTTTTTATTATTTAGGATATGTTTATGTTTTTGTTCGATTTCGTTTTCATGTCTAAAAAGGATGGCTCGATCCAATCTTATTTCGAACATGGCTGAACTTTTAGCTTCAGATTTCACTAATAAAGAACTTGGTTCCAACAATTCGTTTTATTCCCTTTTATTCATGCTTAAAACCAATTGTTATGTAAATCTTTTCATTTATAGGGAATAAAATAGCCCAGTTTGGTTATTGACAAAATTTGGAGTTTTATAATATATGTTTTCTTATTTCACTTCATATATCTTTATTTTTGTTAATCTGTGTATTTAAACCAATGTTTGTAATTAATTTGTTTCTATATCTATCAATCTTTATATTGAGTGGTGGTTTTATTTGTAGTTTTACTGTAATTTATCCAATATTCTTTGTCATTTCAGTTGTGATTTTTGTCATTAAGCAGATTTTAAACTATTAACAGTATACAAAAACATTGATGATAGTCTTTGTTAATGGAAGGACATTGATTATATAGGAAAAAGACCAGTGGGTGATGTGTTGATGGTGGCTATGGTGGTTGTGGATACCATGGAGGTAACAATTAGCACATATATGTTTGTGCATTGTTAATTTTCAAATGCTTAGTGTTGATTTCTCTATATTTCTACGGTATCATAACTGGAAGTATAAAATGAAGTGTTCATTTCTCTATGTTGTGTCAACGTCTGCTAGAGAATTGGAGCAACCAAGCATACGATTTCTTAATTTATGTATTGTAATAATTTACCCTCTGTATGAGTTTCAACATTCATATAACGAATAGAAATTTCCACTTATACATCTATATACGGTTTAATGTTTAAAGATGTTTTGAAGCATATGAGCATAGTTATGGCCATCATTTAGAATTTATAGATGTTGTATGAAGAATTTTCATGATTTTTATAAATTATATTAATTGAATATCAATTTTCGTTGAAATAGAATGTATTGGCATATTATAACTCCATATATTTATCATTTCAAAAATAATAAACAAATTCAAAGAATCCATGATAAGTTTATAAATTATTCATCTAGTATGGTGATTTACATTTGATAAAGCCCAAAAAATCACATAAAATTGTGAAAAAGTATTAATGTATTCCATAGTGTGGGTAATTGATTGATATGCTTTAGCCTTCATTGAGTTATATGATGGGAAAAAGTCATTCTAAACACCCAAGTAAGGAAGTAATATATGATGCAATACTGTATAAAGATTTATGTAGTAATGTGAATTATATTTATGTCATGGAAGGAATATAAATTTAATCTATAAATTTTGTAAATGCTTACGGTGTAGATGAAAAATATTTATGATTTTGTTAGTTCAAACTCATGTCGCATTTAGTAGTCGATGAAGAAGTACATTAATGTATAATGGGGGGATTATTTTCAAGATGAAGTTACCCATCGCAATAGGTCAGAAGTAGGCAATTGAATCAAAATTACCTTTTCTGGGGATGAGGGAAATATAAGTAGCATTAAATCTCGGACGAATCCATCGAGAGTTAAGAAATAGGTAATTCCATTGCATATATCAACACCATGATTTTGTAACTGTCACTCCTAAAATTTTGTATACTATATATTCTAACATCAAATATTTACCATGTGCAGGCATTTGAATCATTTGGAATTTGTTTTTTATCAATTGGTATGAGTAAGAAAATGACATCAAAATAACCTATATCTGCAAAGGTCTTATCAGTTTCACGTAGTTCCCATTAAACATTTTGGTCAAATGTGACTACACATAGAAAATCTAATTTCGTACGTAGTTTATGTTATAAATATATGATTTTTTTACTTTAGAAAGAGTTGGCGTGCTAGGCCCTTTGATTCATAGAATGGTACATCTGATAGCATAATCAAAATGATATGTTTAGGTTTTTATTCTCATACAATGTATTAAATTGTTTTACCCCCAAGTATATATGTAATAGTTTAGTGTACTTGGCTAAAATTTGGTTTTGAACAAAGTAGCAAATTGAGGAGGATGCGAGCTATGTTTTATTACGAGTACCTTTTTTAAATCTATACATATATTACATGTAAGTTGTCATGTGTTTTTTTTTATATATTTTGATCTACCAATTTAACATGGTTTAAATGCTAAATCTACAATTTATAAAGTTGCATTTGCAGGAATAAAGTTAATGATTTCAATATTCAAAAGTAAGATAAACTCTTGATGTATGAATCGTCTTTGCCGCTTAAGTATGGATTAGGCTAACTTTTGGTCTTGAACAGAGTAGTAAATTGTGGAGGATGTCAGTTATGTTTCATCACGAGTACGAGTACATTTTTTAAGTCAATACATATATTACATGTAATCTGTCATATCCAACTGATAAACGCGCACATAAATTTAAAACTTCACGTGAACTACTTTATTGTTTTTACTTATTTCTAACTACTTACAATCTTCACATACTATATCTATAAGATTTTCATTTACTTTATAAATGTTTATTTTCAAATGTGGCCGAAAATGCACAAATTTTAGTCAGATTTGACGAATATTAATTATTTTCACTATTTAAAATTGTATTACAATAGAAACTATCTAATATATACAGAAATTATGACCAATTTTTAACTGCTATACAGTCACCTTATTCAAACTTATACAAACTAAAATTGTACTATTTTATAAAAAAACAGAATGGGATTTTGTGCCATGATTGAACCCTATTTTTGGTATTTTTAGAACATTGATGTCGTCTCCACCTATTGAGTACGCGATGGACGCCCTAGAATGCATCTCATGGTCTTCATCCCAGATGTCCATGGCCTTGCTAAACTCTTTAATTTTATGCCCCCAAATTCAAGAAAGCATTGGGAAATTGTAGTCAATGCACAATTTTCTTTCTTCTGTAGGATATTATAATAAATAGTAAAACATATTATATTCCAAAACCAATCTTAGGACAGGATGACATTGTTTAACACTAAGAATTTTGCCTTTGTGATAAATAAGTGTATGCGAATCCCATTATAATCTTGTTATCTAAGAATATCAAAATAAAAGAGAAAATATGAACATAGTAAATGAATATTTTCTTACACTTTTATATATGAAAGAAAAAAACAATACAGACCAATACGACCTGAATTGGTTATGATACATTATGCTGCTTGTGATAAAACCACACTATATGTAATATTTTGTTGTATTGTATCATTAAATACGTATTGCGTATTGCGTATTGCGTATTGTGAGATACTAACAATTATGATCAACACCGTCTTTCTTGCCATTTTGCCTTAACCCATTGAATGGGATTACCCACAATTTGCTTTCTTCTGTGGTTTGCATGAAATCCCTCTACTGTAGATTTCCTTACCTGTGTTAGATGAATCTTGTTTGCAGAGACATATTGCCCATATTGGCTTGGACACATATAGGCATTGAAGACACAATCCCAGGTCCTGGCACTATTGATGGCCTGAAAATAAAGGTTTGAATTTGGAGTTTAATTTTTTAATTTTGAATACTGCAGGGCCTCAAAATTGATTAATCTCTAACTGTTAAATCATTGCAATTGTGAAAGCTTAGTCATTTGGATTCCGTGATACCAAATTTTGGGGACTTATTTTTAATTAATGAACTTAGTAGGACATTAAGTCTAATATGAAGTATTATTGACTAAGTAAAACCCCTCCTTTATATTACAAGCTATTTCTACTATAAATACCAATTATTTCGATTAGTTTCTATGACACTTGATCTCTTTAATCTCATATTTCTCACTTATACTGCCTATCAATCTCTTCTAACTCTGCCACTTAATTCTAAACCTCATTAACCTACTAAATTTCCAAATCCATCATCTTTTCCTCAAACTCGTTTAAGCCAAACAACCAATGTTATTCTCGTGGCTTTGTCTATAGCTGAATGCGACTCAGGCACTCAGTATGTGGTGTCAGCATTGTTAAGTTCTCAAGTCATTCACAACTATTAAAGAAGATCGACAGCCTAGTCCTAAAGGTTTTGTACATGGGTATATGTACCTTGATTCCCCCCACCCCACCCCCACACAATGCTGCTATCGTGGGCCAGTATGTGGTTTCAGCATTGGTAATTTCTCAGGTCATTCACAACTGTTAAAACCCACAAAAAATTGAACTTTCGTTTTAACATAATTGAAGATCATCCAAAGACTGCCTACTGGAGATGAGACACATGGAATACCCATCTCTTTTCTTTTTTGGGGTGTAGGAAAAGTGGAGTACCCATCTCTGATTTGCAGCGAGTAATATATTACAACCTATTATATTTATAAAGAAAATATGTGCTCGGGAGATTAAGTTTTCGATTGAAAATAGTTAATTATTGCATATTTGTTAGATTTTGATTAAATAGTACACCATATGAGGAATACCATAATGGATTAGTGATGTGAACACACAATATAACACTAAGTCTCATTAATGGTGAATGAATACAATGAGTGGCCAAAGACTTTATTTATAGAGAAACCTAGATAACTAAGGAATTTAATTCAAGAAGTTAAAATAAAACTAATTTCCTATAGATAAACTAAGAGATAAAAATAAAAAAAAGGAACTAAATTTTTTCTCTCCTCCAAATGAGGTATTCTATTAGAGGGTGAAAACTCAAACTATACCCCGAACGGTCTTGTAAGAGGCACTAACACCTCGCACGTGACCAATGTAACTCATAGGAAGTGATCGCGTAGTCATGGGTCTACGAGTTGAGAATATGACGATAATTTAAAAATATCTAGATTAGGCTTAAAAACAAGGTGTTAAAGGGTGAAAACCCAAATCAGCCCTCAAACAGTCCCATAAGAGGCACTAACACCTCGCATAGGAACAATGTAACTCATAGTGACTAACCGCGTAGTCATGGATCTCCCGATTTATGAATATGACGATAATTTGAAAACAATTAGATTAGGCTTAAAAACAAGCCGTTAAAGGGTGGAAAGCCAAATCAACCCCCAAACGGCCCCATAAGAGGCACTAAGACCTCGCACGGGACTAATGTAACTCGTAGAAACTAACTGTGTATTCACGGGTCTCTCGATTTATGAATATGACGATAATTTGAAAATTTCCAGATTAGGCTTAAAAATAAGCCGTTAAAGGGTGAAAACTCAATTCATCCCCCAAACGGCCCTGTAAGAGACACGAACACCTCGCATAGGACCAATGTAACTCATAGGAACTGACCACGTAGTCACGAGTATCCCGGTTTGAGAATATGACTATAATATGAAAATATATAGATTAAACTTAAAAACAAGTTGTTAAAGGATGAAAACTCAATTCAACCCCCAAACGGCTCCGTACGAGGCACGAACACCTCGCACGGGACCAATGTAACTCGTAGGAACTGACCGCGTAGTCACGGGTCTCCCGGTTTGAGAATATGACGATAATTTAAAAATATCTATATTAAACTTAAAAACAAACCGTTAAAGGGTGAAAATCCAATTCACCCCCAAAACGGTCCCGTAAGAGGCACGAACACCTCGCACGGGACCAATGTAA
Source organism: Sambucus nigra (assembly GCA_949130495.1). Lineage (NCBI taxonomy): Eukaryota > Viridiplantae > Streptophyta > Magnoliopsida > Dipsacales > Adoxaceae > Sambucus > Sambucus nigra. The sequence goes on along the minus strand of CASBWL010000624.1, from coordinate 611,039 downwards.
CTCGTAGTAACTAATCGCGTAGTCACGGGTATTTTGGTTTGAGAATATGATGATAATTTGAAAATATTTAGATTAAACTTAAAAATAAGTCGTTAAAGGGTGGAAAGTCAAACTAACCCTCAAACGGTCCCTTAAGAGGCACTAACACCTCGCACGGGACCAATGTAGCTCGTAGGAACTGACCCTGTATTCACGGGTCTCGGGCCCCGTAAGAGGCATAAACACCTCACAGGGGACCAATGTAACTCATAGGAATTGACCGCGTAGTCACGGGTCTCCCGGTTTGAGAATATGACGATAATTTGAAAATATCTAGATTAAACTTAAAAACAAGCCGTTAAAGGGTGAGAACCCAAACCAACCCCCAAACGGCTCCGTAAGAGGTACTAACACCTCCCATGGTCCCAATGTAATTCATAGGAACTTACCGCGTAGTCACGGGTCTCCCGGTTTATGAATATGACGATAATTTGAAAATATCTAGATTAGGCTAAAAAAAAAACAAGCGGTTAAAGGGTGAAAGTCCAAACCAACCCCCAAACGATCCCGTAAGAGGCACTAACACCTCATATGGGACCAATGTAACTCGTAGGAACTGACCGTGTATTCACGGACCTCCCGGTGTATGAATATGACGATAATTTGAAAATATCTAGATTAGAATTAAAAACAAGCCGTTAAAGGGTGAAAATCCAAACCAGCCCCCAATCGGCCCCTTAAGAGGTACTAACACATTGTATGAGATTAATATAACTCGTATGAACTAACCACGTACTCACGAGACTTTCAGTTTGAGAATATAATAATAATTGTAACTCGTATATGCAATTTTTCTGGTTGAATACGTTTTTTTTAAATGACTTGGTTACTAATATTGTATCTTTTATATCTCCTATTTTTTTATAGGATGACATTCAATCGCTAGCTTTGATCCACTTGGAACACACGAAGAAGTCAATGCTTTACAACAGGGGGATTATTTTTTTAGTGTCGTTAATATTCAGGATTCTATTTTTTGTGTTATGCTCGAGTAGGCTTTAGTAGTTTTATTGTTTACTTTTATGGTCGTACTGGCTGTAGTAGTTTTATTGTTGACTTTTATGGCCATGCGAATTTATATTGGCAGATTTTATGTTAGCAGGTTTTGGAATGCTAAAAAAATAAAGGAAATTTTGCCTCATATTTTTTTTATTTATTTTATTTTTTTTATCTCGGAACTATTAACTCTTATAAAATTTTGCAGTTATTGTTTACTTTTAAGGCCGTGCGGGCTTTATATTGGTATTAACTCTTGTAATTTTTTGAAGTTTGTATGCACATTAATTTATCAACTTGCGATATTCATAATTTGTGAATTTTCTTGATTTTTTTCGCAAATAATAAATATTTTTCCTACCAGATTTGGAATTTGCAGATTTTCCAGATTTGTTTCCCATTTTTTTTACCAATGGGAAAATCTGGCACGGTTTAAAACCGTGCCAAAATCATAACAATTAATAAAAATGAGCACGCTTGTAAAATAATATGGCACGCTTTATAACCGTACCAAAAGCGTGCCAGAAAACAGACATTTTGGCACGGTTTCAACAAGTGTCAAAAGCGTGCCATTTTGGGAAATTTGGCACAGTTTAAAAGCGCGTCAAAAAATAAGATGCCAAATTGCGTCTGACATTGTTTTAAATCGTGCCAATTTTTTTATTTTTGGTGTAGTGTTACCGTGGTTAAGATAGGCTACTTTTAAAATGACCCCGATACACTTTTTATAAAAAAAATATGAGTATACTACAATCTTACAAAAAAAAGACCCCCTTCCCCATGTATGTAAAACACTCTCTGCGTGGAAGAAAAACCTCCTCAGCTATAATACTTCCATCTCACCGATTACCAAATCAATAAGATGCCCCTTTCTCTCCTCGCATCATATCTCTCTCTCCTCAACTCTCTGTCTTGTCGCCTCTCTCTCCCAATCTACAGTTAATACCAAATCCAACTCCAACTCTAAATGCCCCACCTTTGTTGCTCTTAATCCCCCCTCAATTGGTACCCATTGGAAACTGTTCATACAGTATTTATGAGATAAGTTAAAGTTGTAATTTTATTCACTCAGGAAATTTTACAAATATAATACAGTATTTTTGTTACCATTGTCCACTTAAGATTAGAACCGGTAGCATATTATGAGGTTTGGAGGATGCTAACATTTAAAAAAAATATTCCCGTGACTTTCATATCTACATGGCTTGAGAGTTATGAATGCATGCCTCTCTGTAATTTTCTTTAGATACTGTATCACAGATAAACATTTGTATTCAGTGACATCACTTTCATGTATTCATTACTTTTAAAATAATTGGAATTTTTAATTGGTTATATATTGGAAACATTTGCATTTTTGGTTCAGTTTTGCGAGGACTGTTTGTATAGTATTTCTTAATTATTACAGATAAACATTTGTATTCAGTAAGTCACTTTCATGTATTCATTACTTTTAGCATAATTGGAATTTTTAATTGGTTACATATTGGTAACATTTGTATTTTTGGTTCAGTTTTGCAAAAAATATTTGTATTGTATTTCTTAATTATTTTTTCGTTTTGACTTCTTATTAATCGGGATATGTTAATAATGGTGGTAATATATAGAGAGCATAAAGTAATCAAAAATCAAAAATTTTAATTTGTTCATCTTGGGTTGATTGTGGATAACATGGTTCTAGGTATCAGTCCCGGTACCGGCATCGGACACTCAATTTTCAACTCGATCGCAGTATCAGACGATATGCAAAGATACACTATTTAGGGAATGCAAAAAAATCTGAAAAATATAAAAAATTAAAAAAAATAAGATTAACAATATGGGCTAATGAGATACATTCAAACCCATCATTCAATATGTATTGCATTGTAAAATTGATTATACTAAAACACGACAGAGTTGTCAGATTCAATATTGCATAGTAAACCAATAATAATATTGAAAAACATTCAAATGTTTATGAGACAAAATTTACATGGAAAATAAATAGAAATGATTACAATATTTCGTCATTTTCATCTCCCTATCTAGTTGTGATATCGATCATACAAATTTAGATAGGGGTAATTTCTTTCAGTAGGGTAAAGAAATAAATATGAACCATATTTCTACTCAAAGGGTTGGGACGATTGGCTAGATGATCCATAATTTGAAAATTGTGGTTGAAAATCTCCCGGTTGACTACCGTGATGATAATATCCAAATCATTATACCCAGCACTATCAGTTAAAGATCCACCATATTCCGTACCTTAATTATATCCATAATAATCACCACCTGTTGTGTCGCTACTAGTAGATCTATAATAGTCTCTATCCACTTGTACTAGTACTAGTAGATTTTGAAAGTTGTGCCAAACCATAACTATTTGTGCCACTCCTACTCCCGAATATACTATGTCTACCATCGCCGTATGCATGATTTGTCATTAAATCCATTGCCCGTAGTTAATCGTAAAGGTGTTGCGGATCACATTCGCTTGAATACTCGTCACTACTAGGGAATCTCGTCAAATTGTCTAAATACCTCCGTTGTTCACTACTTCTCAAGCGATAACCATGATCTGTGTCTTGTGTGGCATAACAATATTTATCTCCTTATGCCTATGTCATACCACCACCATGTTGTGTAACAGTATTGTGAGAATCACCCCCTTGTTGGTCACTACTAACTCCACTCCTTTATCGACTACCACCCGCAGTTTTTCTACTAACATCTCTCCTACCACCACCTTAGTCATCATCATCTTCATGATTACCATAAGTACCAGGAATATCTTGCCAACCATCACCACCACCATGATCATTATTAGAACTAGAAAGAATACTGACTGGGGCCCGTTGATTGTAACCCCCCATCCTCCTTCCATGTCGTCTTTGTTGAATACCTTCATCTAACCAATATAAGTCATCCGTTGGTAATACCCCTTCATCATTCTCTCCGATCCACTCCTCCAAGATGTCATCCTCCTCAAATATTAAATTCAAGTCTACCGGGTCGTAGAAATCTTTGGTATCTCACATGCACATCAAATTCCTAACTCGGATTCACGAATTATAATGCACATACACCAATTTATGCAATTTTTTTTATTGCCAATCGATTGCGAAGTTTTATCTGGATGAGAAACCTTGTGCTCCAATTTCTCTCACGGCCCGAAGTTGAGCACGTTTGACTCAGGACTTTGATAGCAATGTGCCTAAGATTGGGGCCTTCACCGTAATTGATCCACCACTCAGTTGGAAGAGAAGTTTTGATTGCTTGTTTAGTAAGATATGAGCCAAACTACCCTCTCCCACCTGTAAAGATTTTAACTTAAAAAACAGACAAATCAATTTAGAAACAATACATATATGAAATAATATAACTTGATGAAAATAATTGTGATACCTCATTTATTGCCAAGGTTCGTTTTTGTACATCTGTCTCTAACCTTTTGGCCCCCTGTTTCAATGACCACGATCGTGACACGTGCGGTCGCTTAAGCCCAGATGTGGATGGCCTTGCACTATACCAAAAACAACAAACTGGCACACCCTGATATTAAAAATCTGGCACAGTTTAAAACTGTGCCAGATTCTGGCACGGTTTAATGAAAATCTGGCACACTTTAAAACAGTGCCAAAATTTGGCACTGTTTTAAAGTGTGCCAAAATTGAGTACAGTTAACTAAAATATAAAAGCCCTAAAAAAATAATACCCCTTACAATTTTTTCTCTCTCCCGCTCACTTTGATCTCTCTTTCTAGTCTCTCGCTCTCTCTCTATCTCACCTTGGTAAAGAGGGTTCGAGGATAGCCACCTAACTGTCTCTCTCTCCTACCTCACGATCGCTTTCTCCTCCGCTCCTCCTCTCCGCCCTGATCTTAGCCGCCCGCCGCAACCCATGTTCGGACCCCAACCGCATCTGAGCAGCGAACGAAACCCAAGCTAGTTCAGATACTGAAGGAGCAAAAACGAACCAACTTCCAAGTTCCAATCATCTGAGACTTCATTCAACTTCCAATTTCTGAGTAGGTAATTTTTTTTAACCAACTTCCAAGTTCCAAGCATTTAGTTTATTGTAAAAATTAGAACATTGTTATATGGTTAAAATTATTAAATTAGTCTATTGTTAAATTAGTTTATTGTAATTTATGAAAAACATTGATTAAATTAGTATGAAAAATATTGTTAAATTATTAAAGTATTGATTATTTGTCATTGAGTCCTTGTTTATTCCGTAATTATATTAGTTTTCTCATTTTTTTTTGCTAATTTTAATTGTCGAAACAAAATTTGGAATATATTTTCAAATTTAGGGCAATTATGTTGAATTTTTTTTATTGTTATTTAAAATTTAGGGTAATATTTTGTTGAGGTATTTTGAAAAAAGTTTGCAAACAAAATGGGAGCTAAAAATGAGTGAATATAAATATTAACATTTTTAAGGTTAAAATTTTGCAAAAAAGTGAAAATGACCCTAAAAAAATCGCATCGGGGGCTCTCGCCCTCGAACCTCCGGCCTTTGTAAAAAAATTTCGCACCCCCTGATCAAAAATCCTGGGTCCGACACTGGCCACCACCATCACTTTGCTCTCTCATTTTGGTCAAGCCACCACCTGCCGGTGTTGGCTGGCTTTGATTTGTGCAGGTCTGGTTCGGGGCTGGCAGTGGTGGCGGTTTCGGGTTAGAGGGATCCAGGGTGGCAGTTTCAAGTTAGAGGGATTCGGGGTTAGAGGGATCCGGTGCTGGTGCTGGGCGTGGTGGCAATTTCGGGGCTGACGGGTTGAATTCCAGGGATTTCTTAATATGAGTAAGAAACTATTTCTGGTACATGTATATCATTATACGCAAAAGAAACATTGAACACGTTTGTAGTTTGTGATTGTTGTATAATATTGCATTATTAGGGTTTGATTTCATCTTTTCATAAATTTAATAGGATACGAAATTTGGTAACATAAACATGGAGGGATAAATACTATTATTCTTGTTATCAATTATTACAAATCATGGTTAATTAGTATGGAATTCAGTGGTAATTAGTTAGTCATATAATAATCCGATAATTTCACTGTTCTATTGCATTGAATAACCTCTTTGTATTTGCATTTCTATTAGTTCATCCGAATGCCATTCCGCCTAAATCCCTTGATTAAGAATTGTAATTTCACTATCCTGTAGTAATAAAATTATAAATCGTGGTGAATTCAACGAATTTGAGTTTGTTTTCCTCCCCTTTCTGATAATTAAATTGGATATATGCTCATATACTAATAGTCATAAATACAATCAAAACAGATATTGAATAAAAAATTATGTTTTTTTAGTGAGTACATTAATCATTGATTGTTTATAGTGATTGAAATATCATAAAGCCATATGATAAATTATTCAACTTGGAACTCGTTTGGCACTGTTGCAAAGATTTGTGATACTATCATTGAATGTATTCAATTATCAAGTGTTACGAGTTATATATACAAGTCATAGTATTGGGTTTGCTCTCGTAAATTCTCTACTTGTTTCTCCTTCTTCCTCTTCTCAAGGGCTCGCTGCTTCATACCATTTGTAAGATTTTTTTTTAATATTAGTTGCTATCTCTCTAGGAACATGACGACACGGTTCAAAATTGTCTTGCACTCCCTCCAAGTGTTCTTTTAGTCTGGTGACACCACCACTAACGACCTTATTACAGTAATTTCAAGCAATCTTCTTCTTATTTCCACCACTAGCAGTTTCATGCTCCCATCCAATATCTAGTTTAAGATCCATTCTACAAAATAAAGAGGATGCAAATGTTATTTTTTTAAATTTTTTAAAAAGTAACTTCACTAAAAAAATTAACTCTACTTCTATTTTTCAATGGAGTACTTTTTTTAAAGGATGCAAACGTTATTTTTTGCAAGAGTTAGTGTTGTAAAAAATAACTATACTAAAAAAAAAATATTCTTTAAAAAAAAAATAACTCTACAGTCAATTTTTGTGTGGGGCTAGCGCGAACCTTTAAAAATAAAAGATTGATTAAATGGGTTTTTGAGGAACTTTTTAAGTAGATTTAATGTTTTTAAAAATAATATTTGCATCCCTTTTTAAAAAAAAAAAAAACTCTAGTTTAACGTTATTTTTAATAGAGTTAACTTAAAAAATATCACATGCATTCTTTTATAAAAAAAGAGTCCTACCAAAAAAATAACAAATAAACTATTTGTTATTTTCTCAGTAATTTTTTTTTGAAAAGAATGCAGATGTTATTTTTTAACTATAGTTCATGTTTTATTATTATTTTATTATTTGTTATCCTTTTAGACTGTTACCATTAACAACAATTGTTAACTTACTAGCACCTGTTAACATTACAACAATTGTTATTAATGTTAACTAAAAGACAACCTGACCCTTAATTACACACGCAACTTTCAAACAAAAGAGGCTAATCAGCCCTAAAAAACCAAGAGGTAAAATTAGGGCAAAAATAGGAGAGAAAGAGAGACGTCCAACCTCTGTTTCTTCTCCGGCGAAATTAGGGCTTCGAAGCTTAAAAAAAAGACGATGCGCTATGGAGAAAAGTAGAGAAAGCTTGGTGTGGATTCTTACATTAAGAATGGCTTTTTTATAACTGATTTTTTTTTCAGCAACTCGGGACTTGGTTTTTCCCCCTCCTCTCAAATCAGCTACAAAAGGTTAATATGTTAAAGAATCTTTGCATTATTTAACATCTTTTTGTCCTTTCTAAGCTTTTTTTTTTTTTTGCAAAATCATTGATGTCTCACCCTTTTTTTTCCAACTCAGCTGAGTTGTTGGCGAGTCAACTCGGATTTATCGGTGAGTTAAGCCGATACGTAACGACTCCAAGTTTTTTTCGAATTGTGACACGGTATAATCTTGTCCCCTGCCGATTCCGAGTCAACTCGATCGATTCCGAGTTGACTTGACCAAGAGTTTGATCATGGTGGATTATTTATATGGATTATTAATTTTCTAAAATTTTCTTTTTGCTTCCTTTATTAACTAAATGTTGGTTATTTTGTAGTTTACGAGAATGAGCAAAATAACAGGTTACATCACTTTAGTTATGTTTATTCTGCCTTACATTGTATGAATTAAACTATATGACTCTAATTAAAATGTGAATTCTTTTTTTTTTCATGTATTTTAGACATAGTAACTTTTCTCTGTGTTAGTTTTGATTTTCTCCGAGCCATGGAACCAATCATATTCTAAGTAACATACCACGTATTAAATAGAATGTAAAGTGAATGATCACTTCAACTAGATTTTTTCGTAAACACCAACACAACTTTCCCTATATATATATATACTAGCGGATGCCTGTGCCCGAGGGCACGGCGATAAATTTACCCCGTGATAAAACCCAACCCATAATAACCCGTTTTTTTTAAATAATTAAAAAAAAATTTAAAAAATTTAAAAATATATTATTTAAAAAAAATATATTTTAATAAAAAATAATAAAATAATAATCTATGTATGTATGCATGCATGCAACACATGAAATACCATGCATGTTTATCATGCATGAGTTACTATTCATAACACCATTGTCCCATATTATATAGATATATATATATGAATAATGATATGAGTACAAAAATCTCCTCCAAAATCTCTCCAAATCTGATGTGGATTTCACTTACTCTCTCACCTACCTATTAAGTATTGTCTTGTGTTATGGGGTCCCGCCAGGGTATCATATTAATTGAGTTTTGGGGGAGTTTTGGGGGAGTTATTTGGAACTCATAGCACTACTCTCTCTCTCTCTCTCTGAGAGAGAGAGAGAAAGACTTTCATACATATCAAGTTTACACCGATTTTTAAAAATAGCAAAAAAATTATTTTGAGTTGATTTTTTTATACGAGTCATCGGAAATATTTAAGAACCATATAAAAAAATTCAACTCAAAATCATTTATAAAAATGGGTTTGCACTAGCGGTATGTAAACTTGGTATGTATGAGAGTTTGACTCTCTCTCTCTCTCTCTCTCTATATATATATATAGGGAGAGGTTCACAAGTGGACCAAAAGAATGGACTTTTTAATGGACTTAACAAAAAAGACTAATAAGTCTCGGTTATTGGGTGCCGCTGGCGCGGACCCATTACACCAAGGAATTAAAATTAGGAGGTTATTAGTCTTTTTTGTTAAGTCCATTAAAAAGTCCATTCTTTTGGTCCACTTGTGATCCTTCTCCTATATATATATATATATATATATATATATATATATATATATATATATATATATATATATATATATATATATATATATATAGGGGAGAGGATCAGAAGTGAACATAAAAGATGAACATTTTAATGAAGCTTAACAAAAAACACTAACACCCAATCAATTTTAATTCCTATGTTGTAATTGGTCCGCGCCAGCGGCAATGGACACGCGTGTGACACGCGCCCGCGACAATGGACACGCATGTATTAAGAAAGATGCATGCCACATGTGTGTCCGTTGCCGCTGGCGCGGACTAATTACAAACTAACAGACATTCAATTTTCTGGATATATATATATATATATATATATATAGGGAGAGGTTCACAAGTGGACCAAAAGAATGGACTTTTTAATGGACTTAATAAAAAAGACTAATAAGTCTCGATTATTGGGTGCCGCTGGCGCGGACCTATTACACCAAGAAATTAAAATTAGTGGGTTATTAGTCTTTTTTGTTAAGTCCATTAAAAACTCAATTCTTTTGGTCCACTTGTGATCCCTCTCCTATATATATATGTGTGTGTGTGTGTGCGCGCGAGAGAGAGAGAGAGAGAGAGAGAGAGAGCTTGCAAAACTAGACTACTTGATTTTTAGTCTTTCTTTACTATTGCTATAAACCATCGCATGAGATGTGTTTTGGGGGACAAACATTTCAGAAGAAAAAAAAATCATATCACGAATATGATGAGAGGGTTTATAATCTTTGAGTGATAGGGATAAATTTAAGGGGAAAGTACTCTTAGGTCCCTCGCAAATAAATTTTAAACATTTAGGTCTACTAATTCTCTTCTTGTAGGAGTTCACGCTAGTGGCATAACAAGTGGACCTAATAGTAAATTATCCTTAAATGTTAAAAAATTGTCAACAAGGGACCTAATTGTAAATTATTCTAAATTTAATAATATGTGTTATTTTATAATACATGATGTAAAATAAAAATCCCATTCTAATTGATATTCTTCAAATATTTTATATGGCTATTATAGATAAGTTGAAGGATTAAACAAATTTTTACGTTATCTTTTAGTAGTAAATAAGGTGTTTGACAAAATTAGAAAAACAGGATTGAAACTTTCGTGCTTTCAGCTTGTTGTATTTGGTGGGCTTGATGTAATTTACGAATGTAAAAAAGCTACTTCAATAGTGTATACATTGATAAAAAATCACGCTACAAATTTTTATATTTTGCATTGGCAACTAAATGCCCTTACTAGCTCTTTTTGAGACTATTTTTGTATGCTTTGTTTAATTAGGTTACATTTAATTTAAGTACGGATCCTTAAGTTTATGCTGAAGATTTTTAGTGCACTAGATTTAGTAATCTCAGACTCACTATTTCATTTTAAGAGTAAGCTATTCTATAGCTCCCTTACTTTTCTACTTGTTTCAATTTCATCCCTATTTTTTTTTAATTTCATTCTCAACCTTTAATTTTATCTCAATTTCATTTCTGTCCTTTTTTTTGTTTCAATTTAGTCCCCAACTTTTCATTTTGTCTCAATTTAGTCCTTATGTTAATTATTTTGGATACAATTTACTATTTTACCACTCTTTAATGAAAACTAATAAAATGGATGTTATAAATATTAAAAAATAAGCTATTTTATTACTATTTGGGGATAAAAAATATTTTTTTTTATCGGAGAATAATAAAAAAATATTTTTAATTTTTATTTATCCCAGTTGTTTTTAGTTTTTTTTAAAAAAATTGAATAACAATTTTAATAATCAACATAGTTTTTTTATTTATAAAAAAATAATTTTTAATTTTAATTAAAAATGTTTAATTTGATGTCTTAGATTCACGAGTTATTAGTGCCACTGACGCGGACTCACATTATTTAACTAATGTGTGTCCGATCCAGCGAACTAACCAATTGCGAATCTAAGACATCAATTGTTTTCCCCCATCTATGTAATATAATTGATAAATAAAAAATTTCTTGTGATGTTGGTATGTGCTAGCGGTACTAAACAATCGTGAATTTAAGAAATCAAATTAAATATTTTTAATTAAAATTTTAAATTTTTTTTTTTATAAATAAAAAAACTATGTTGATTACTAACATTGTTATTCCAGTTTTTTTCAAAAAAATAAAAAACAACAGAGATAAAATAAAAATTAAAAATATATTTTTATTATTATTCTCGGATAAAAAAAATATTTTTTTATCCCCAAATAATAATAAAATAGTTTATTTTTCAATATTTATAATATTCATTTTATTATTTTTCAATAAAGAGGGGTAGAATAATCAATTGTATCCAAAATAATTAGAGGGACTAAATTGAGACAAAATGAAAGCTCGAAGCCTAAATTGAAATAAAAAAAGGACAAGGACGATATTGAGATAAAATGAAAGGTTGAGGATGAAATTGAAACAAAATGAAAGGTTGAGGACTAAATTGAAAAAAAAAGCACACTGATGAAATTGAGACAAAATGAAAGGTTGGGGATGAAATTAAAACAAAAAAAATATAGGGACGAAATTTAAACAAGTGAAAAAGTAAGCGACCTATGGGATAGTTTACTCTCATTTTAAATTAGATTTGATCAATTCGCATGTTGGTCCTTGAAATAGTTGGTACATATCTGCCGCAACAATATATATATATATATATATATATATATGCTTTCTCTTAGCATACAGTTGTGAAACAAACATACTCACGTTCAGTTCACAGATGTTTAGTTGAATATGTATTATTGAATTTTAAGTTCATATATAGTTGTTTTTATTCTTTTAGATACTTTTTAATTGGTTCTAATGTAATTTTCAGTTTTGACTTTGTCCATTGGATCAATGGTGTGAATTTGAAATTATAAGTAAAATTAATCTTGAACATTTGTAAATAATAAATTTCAAAAGGAGTCTCGGAGAGCCAAGACACAATAGATAAAGAGTTTGGTGTTGCTTTAGAATGAGTGCCCGTCATTCTTTTATGTGTTTAATGTTCTTCAAGTACTATTTGAAGCATTTCACACTATTTAGTTAAAGATAGTATCTCACTTGATGAGTTTAGATTTGTTATGTCTATTATTTAATTAACAAAAAGTACATAATTATTAATGAAATAAATATTACAGAATTAAAACAAAATTACAGAAAATTAGAATGACTTACTTGGTACAAGAAAGGTATATTACAGAAAATAAGAAATTGAATCCGAGCCCTGTGTGATACCACAGTTTTCTTAAGATAATTTTATTCCCTCCCAAGTGCTGTAGGTTAACGAATAAATGTCTTCCAAGAAAGAACGAATTTCAAATTAATTCATGTAGCACAACAGTGAATTAGTTCCATCGAACACAAATCTGTGTATTTACCCAACCAACCAGTATGACTAAAAGAATGCAGAAACCCAGAATTTATGAAGAATAGTATTTCTGGTTGGAAGAAAAATGGAGAGGGAAAATTTTCATTTTATAAAAACGGAGGGAAACATTTTTATTTATTGCAAAGTAAGTGACTGTTGGCAATAACTGACAAAATGATGGCAATTTTCGTTTGTTCTTCTTGTGCTTGAGATAATTTTTGAATGAAGTCCAAGATGATGGCAATTTTCAACAATTGCAGCAACATGGAAAGTTTCAATAAGGGACATTCCTTCAGCATGAATGCCGTGGAGGATCACTTAAAGTTCTTGCACTTGAGAGATCACTGGTTTAGAGTCAATCATTTTGAAGTCCACAAAACGCCCGACGATAAATTTCTTAATCCCAGCATCTTCAGTCTTGTACTTCTTTTCCAAAAAATTCCACAATTCCTTGGATGTCTTGATCGTGCAATAGACATGATACAATGTCTTGTGCAAGTAGGCCAGAGTATAATTCCGTCATAGGTAGTCTGAATGCTTCCAAGCATCAACAACAACAACCTTTTTCACAGTCACCTCCCTCTTGAATAGAGGGACAAACTTCATACACAAACCTACCTAGTTGGCAGTTAGTGAGATAGAAATACATTTGTCCTGGCCAACGTTTGAAGTCAGCACCATTGAACTTTTTCGATTTCTCCTCGTGTGGCATAGATACGGGTGCAGTCACATTTGTGTCGGTGACAGTCACATTAGCAGGAATAGTGTTCGTACTTTGCGATTCCATTTCTGTTACAAAAACATAATTTTTATCAATGATAAAATTCATATATAAATGAATTAATCAAAACAGAATACAAAATTCTGTGCACCAATTTCCTCCAAATATAATTCACAATAAAAGAATTCCAAAAGAATATTCAGAATTAAACTATAATATAAACAAAAGTTTATACAAAATAAAAATATGTGTCATACTAATTTTTAATAATAAAAGGAATTCCGTACAAAACAAAATTATAACTTTAAGATTAAATTTTTTTACATAAACAGATTTTAACAAAAAATTACAAATAAAATTTTTATTTTCTAAAATAGAATATATAAACAGTATACCAAAACTATTTTATTAATTTCTGCAATAAAACAATAATTTAATTTAATTTTTTCTGTCAAAACAGATTTATTTTCAACAAATAAATTTCTGTAATAAAAAAATTCTGTACACTACAAAACAGTAGAACAATAAAATTATCTTAAGATTGTTATGTCTACTATTTAATTAACAAAAAATACAAAATTATTAATGAAATAAATATTACAGAATATTACAGAATTAAAACGAAATTACAGAAAATTAGAACGACTTACTTGGTACAAGAAAGGTATATTACAGAAAATAAGAAATTGAATCCGAGCCCTGTGTGATACCACAGTCTCCTTAAGATAATTTTATTCCCTCCCAAGTGCTGTAGGTTAACGAATAAATGTTTCCCAAGATAGAACGCATTTCAAATTAATTCATGTAGCACAACAGTGAATTAATCCCATCGAACACAAATCTGTGTATTTACCCAACCATCCAGTATGACTAAAAGAATGCAGAAACCCAGAATTTATGAAGAACAGTATTTCTGGTTGGAAGAAAAATGGAGAGGAAAATTTTTCATTTTATAAAAACGTAGGGAAGCATTTTTATTTATAGCAAAGTAAGTGACTGTTGTCAATAACTTACAAAAACAGTTAAACGAATTTAACTGTTGACTGTTGGCAATAATTGCCAACAGTTTATTAATTAATTAAGCCCAGAAAGTTAAATTAATTCGGCCAAAAAATGTAGGAGATTTTTATAAGCCCAAGCCCAAGCCGGCTGGCCGGTCGGACGGCGCGCGCGCCCAAAAGCCCAACACATGCATAGTGTAGGCCATCTCCCATTCAAAGAGTTGGGATACCCCAGGGCATCCAAGCCTTAATCCATACTTGGGGTGTTATTAACTCATCAACTTTTCACTACTCTTCTAATGTGGGACAAGAGTTAAAACATACCCAATTCATTAACTTTCATTGCTTTGTGAGTCACTTTGGGGACATATTTATCATTCATAACTTATTAAAATTGGACATATGAATATACTACGTTAATCTCCTTGCGGAGGAGAACACGTTCGTATATGGTCTCACAATTATCGTAGTGTGGGTCCCACCTATATTTGAGCTCAAAGTTGCTCAAAATTCTGTCCAGATATTCTGGACAACTTTCTAAGTCCAATTTTCCAACAAGATTATGGTAGACAAAAGAAGACTTTGTCCGCTATATAATTTTGATTTTGACTCTTTCATGTATGATTGCATTTTTTAAATATTTTTCAAGATTTAATATTACAATATTACTTTTCATTTTATTCAAATGTTTAGTTATTTATGACATGTTTGCCAACATATTTTTTATTAGTTATATCTAGTAGTGGCAAAATTTGGCCCTAATAATAAAACAACCCATATTAGCCCACTCATCTAAATATGGGGCCCATATTTAAAAGCTATGAGTTAAATATGGGCCCCATATTTCAAAGCTATGAGATAAATATGGGCCAATATTTCAAAGCTAAGAATCAAATATAGAGCCAAATTTTAAAAGATACAAATCAAATATATTACTCATTTTTTAAAGTTGTGAGTAAAATATAAGTTTTTTTATATATACCTCGAATTGTAATACTTACTTTAGTAAAAAAACAATGGGTTGGACTAACCCATATTTGGTCCGTCCATATTTGGCCCGACCCACATTTAACCCAATCCATATTTGGCCCAACCCACATTTAGCCCAACCCATATTTGACCCGCCCAAATTAGGCCCAACCCATAATTTTGCCAGTGCTAGTTATGTCTTATGTTGGTATGTAAGGTTTTAGTGGGAAGGCTTAATGGGTCTACAAACAAATGAAGAAAGTGGAGCTAATCGTTATGCCTAAAGCCAGTTCGAAGGATTACTAATATTGAAAATTGTAAATGTGAGGATTAGTATATTTTGTTTTTCCCAACCCATTAGGTTAATGACCCTCAAGTTATATACTTTTTAGAGGTAAAATGTTATATATCATTGATTCAACCAAGTAAAGAGTATGGGATGACCATATACATCTAACAAACAAGTTGTCTGTTTTTGTTATCAGGGTTAAAGAACTTCATTGAAATATTAGAGCACGAGGCTTTGAGGTTATCATTATTTTTTTTTCTAAATCTTTTTTTTCATAATTTGCCTATTAAAAAAACAATTGATCTAGTTATTAAAAACATAATTGATCTAATTATTAAATATAAAAATAACATTAATATCCATCCACATCAATTACTGAAAATAATATTATTATTTTCGAATTTGTGTAGGTGACTTTGTTTACAAGTTACCCACTTTGGTATCTTATTGTATAAAAATGGTGATTGTTTCTTCATTGATCAATAATTTCAATTTTTGGGAAGTCTCCTATTCCAACTTCCCCGGAACTTTCGGTATCACAGTCGAGACAGTGATTGGTTCCCCTGCCCCTAGACAATTTAATTATCAAGTAAAATGAAGTAACATTTTCTAAATTTTGATTGTTGGATTATGTTATATGACTCTGTTATTAAAACTTCAGTCCAAGCACATTGATGATTAAATATGAAGTTTGTTTTTCTCTTAAACTAGGTATTCCAATAATATCTTGATGTTTTCATTTGATTTGTTCTAACCATTGCTTATGTAATGAAATGTAATAAAAATGTATATAGGTTCATTATATCAAATAATGAACGCATATCTTTAATTCGTAGCAACTTAATGTTTGCGAAATGGAAATCATTGATGTTGATAATCTAAGTGAAAGGGGTAAAAGGGTTTGAGTCTAGAAGACGCAAACGAGAAATATCATAATTTGAAGCTTTTTCAAGAAACAACCTGAAAGAAATCCAAGTGAAGAAGCTCGAAGACCTAAAGAAATTCCATTATAGTTGCACCCAAATCCGCGTCCTCGCCAATGATGGTGAAATTATATATAACTAATAACATAAACATATTATGACTATTGAATGAGAAATAAATATTCATACATAATTTCTTAATGTCATGTCAATTAACTCGAATATCATTTGCATGGCTAATTGCATGTGCACCCATCTAATGTGAGTTACATGTGCTACACACGTGACTTCATTCCAGTATTTATAAATATGTCAATGGGGGATAGATATTGATGGTTGACATCTATAAAATCCATACACATACTTACGCATGTCTGTATAAGTTCCATATGAGTGATTAATGACACACACATATGTTGTAGATGTTAAAAGTGATATCATATCCTCGTACTTTGCATATAAATGATAAATTTCTTGACACAAAATTGTATTATTCCTTTATATCTAGTTGTGAATTATTGTTTGTAATTATAAAAAATAGAAAGAATATTTTATTATGGATCCTCATTTTTATTTTTGTATAAATTTGAATGCTACAAAACATTAATTAATTATAATATAGTTCTTAATTTTTTTATTTTGTATCCAATATCCTATAAGACATTTTAGCCATATGTTTGGATATAAATTCTTGTTTGGCGATAATGAAATTTAGCATGTGACAATCTCGAACATTTTTGAATGTGTTACATGCAAACATCATTATCAATGTTAGTGATTCTCTAGACATTTGGCTTATATGTATTTCAATGCTAGGTAATTATTAACAATAAATCGAATGACTTTTTATATTAGTCATGATAATGGGCTTGCTGAGGTTATTTGGTTTCTCAATTAATTATTTTATGATATTTTTACAAGATTATATAATATTAATTTTATTGTTTGTTATTGATGAATGTTCACCTTGGCTATTGAACTATATATATATATATATATATTTTACTGTTGTTGTGGTTGAATGAAATTTAGGATATCATAAGCAATATTATGTGCCCATTTTGTTTAAAAATATCAACATGATTCAAAACTAAATCATTTATCATCATTATAGTATTAAAATGGCTCAAACTTACAACAAATATATGCGTGAAACCAAAATATTTCAAACAAATTAATAAATGAGCTTTAATGACAACAATTCAATTGAAAATTACATAATCTAATATATTTCTCTCTAATATTTTTTAATTAAGAACAATATTGTCAGGTATGCAACCAAAATTAGTCTACGGGGGAACTTTACCTTCAAGGAGATTAAAAGTTCATTAAGAGAAACTTCAACATGAGTCAAACAAGATATTCATCGGCAATTAAACTAATGAAAAAAAGAGATCAACCAAATAAATATTTCATTCATCCATTTAAGCTGGGTTGTGATTAGATCGGATCGGATCGAAAAATGTCTCTTCGAAAAAAAATTCAATTTTTTTGGAAATAAAATAATTATTCTGATTGTTGATCTGATTTTTTTTAAAAATAAAAAAATTACAAATTCCGAAAATCGAAAAATTGGCAAAAATAGAAAAAAATTAAAAATTCGCAAAATATATTAAAAATTCGAAAAATTCGAAAATTTCAAAATTTCAAAAAAACAACTTTAGGATTTTTGATTGCTTGAAATTCTCATTTTAAAGAAACAAAGAAAATAGTTTAATCCAATATGTAAATACATGAGGATTTGACCTATTTTTTCATTTGTGTAGAAGTTAGGATGATAATCTCCTTTTATAGAGCACACTTTGGAGAGCTCACTCTCTCCCAACCAATTCGAAAAAAATCGAAAAATAATTGGAAAAAATAGGATCGCCATCAGATAAAAAAAATTTGAAAATAAAAAATTCAGAATTATTTTAGTTTTTCGATCCCATTTTTTCGGAAATCGAAAATCGTCAAACTAAAATTTAATTCCAAATTTGGGAAAAATCGATTAGGAAATCGTAAAAATAAAAAATTCGAAAAAAAACATAGCCCTAATTCAAGCTAAACTAAAGAATAGTAGTTAAAGATACCAAAAAAGTTAAATCATTATACAATGTTCCATGAAAACAAAAGCCACTTCAATAAATTCTTCAACAACATTCATGCGATAAATTTACAAAAATTCAAAATGACTCGAGGGATTTAGGATATAAAGGTATAACACTTCCCAGACACAATCATGTTATTGGATCAAACACTTACACGCATTAAAATAAAATTTCAAAATAATCAAATGACCTATCAAAATAATCTATTAGAATTTTTCAACTTATTAGACTTTAGCATATTTAAAATAATTTCTCTCTTAACAAACCATTTGTGTTGATAAAATCATTAATTACTTATTTTGACTATTGTCTAGTATTCCACACATTAATATCATTCGCATAATAACATAAATGTAGAGATAAAGAGAGACATAAATGGACAAGGCATTTTTATCATCGTTCAATGATGATCTTCCACCTACATTCACACATGAGGCGACACTAAAAAATGCTCCACTGTCTTCAGATTTGCTAAGATAGAAGCAGATATAAAAAGTCCAATAACACTTTCATTTATTTGTTGTACACTAGCACTACCAATCAGAAAAACAAAATGGAGAATACATGGCACTGATATTAAGCTTGTAATTAGTTAAGTTTAGTTAGTTTGTTGTTTAGCTTGCTGAGCTGTCAAAATTAAATTAATTAGCTTCTTTACTATAAATAGTAGAAAGTCAGTTTGTTGTAAACAGAACAGTTGTTTCATTGAATGAAATTGAAGCTTTCTCTATACTTCTCTTTCTCTCTCTAGTTCTTGGTTTTGATCTCAATATGGTATCAGAGCAATTTACTGCAATGTTTTCATTTGATTTGCCATTTCTTTCAAATCGTTGAGTGTTTTTCATCTTCCTCTTCGATTTCGATGACTACGTCCATGGAAACCAATCAATCTGGCAATAGTGGAGGATCTAGGTCTGCGACTAGTAAGTCAGCCATGGATGAACCTTCAAGCCCTTTCTTCCTTCATTATTCTGACAGTCCAGGTCTGATTTTGGTTTCGCAACCTCTTATTGGAGAGAACTACACTTCCTGGAGTCGCGCAATGCTGATCGCCTTATCAGTGAAGAACAAAATCTCCTTCGTTGATGGATCCCTGTCTCAACCTAATGGTACTGATTCTGATATTTTTAATTCATGGACTAGAAATAATAATATAGTGATTTCTTGGATTTTGAATTTTGTTTCCAAAGAAATTTCGGCTAGTATCACCTATGCTACCACTGCTCGTGAGATTTGGCTTGATCTTAAGGATCGTTTTCAACAAAAAAATGAACCTAGAATATTTCAATTGCGTAAAGAATTGATGAATCTTAATCAAGATCAAAATTCAGTTAGCGTTTATTTTACTAAACTGAAAACTATATGGGAGGAGTTAAGCAATTATAGGCCAGTTTGTTCTTGTGCTAAGTGTTCTTGTAGTGGTGTTCAAGAGCTATCTTCTCACTATCAAATGGAATATATAATGTCTTTTCTTATGGGACTCAATGATTCATATACTCAAGTGAGAGGACAGTTACTTCTTATGGATCCTCTCCCACCTATCAACAAGGTTTTTGCTTTGATTTGTCAAGAAGAACATCAGAGAAAAATTGGTGCTCCTTCCAATTCTGATGCTGCTAATACTATGGATTTTACTGCTCGACATGATTCTTCTAAAAACTTATCAGATTCTTCCACTTCAGTTGGTTAAAATAAATCCAGCTCTTCCAATAATGGTGGTTATAAGGGACAAAAGAAAGAAAGGCCTTACTGCACGCACTGCAAACTTCTTGGGCATACCATTGAAAAATGTTATAAAATTCATGGATATCCCCCTGGTTACAAGTTCAGGTCTCAATAGAATTCTTCAAATATTTCATATTCCGTCAATCAAGTTTCTAATCAAGATGACAAAGATGATAATCAAAATGTTATTGGGGGTTTTATTCAGAACCTCTCTTCTACTCAATACCAACAACTGATGTCCATGTTGTCTAGTCATCTCTCTGCTGTGAAGACTACTTCTGAATTTCCTGAATCCTCTAGCAACTCTTATGCCACAAGTATATGTTTCTGTGTGTTACTGAATCCTTTATTTTCTTCATCACAGTACTGGGTTGTTGATTCAGGGGCTACAGGACATATATGTTCTTCAGCAAATGCTTTTTTGTCCATGAAACCTCTTCAGAATTCTAATATCACCTTGCCTGATCATACTAGAATCCCCGTAAATTTTTGTGGAGATGTTAAACTCAGTTCAAAATTGGTCCTCAAAGATGTGCTTTATGTGCCTCAATTCAAATTTAACCTGCTCTCCATCAGTGCTCTCACATCTAGCTCGTTTCTTACGGTGAATTTTTTGTCTGATTGCTTCCTTATCCATGAAATCAGATCCAAGGGTAACAAGTGTGAAGATCTCTACCTCCTGCATACTGCTACATTAGATTCAGTTTCTAATACTTTTGTTAATAATGTTTCTGCCCACATTTGGCACAATAGACTTGGTCATTTGTCTTTAAGCGTTTGGATTCATTGAAACCTCAACTACATTGTGATATTTCAAGACTAAATAAAGCTGCTCCTTGTTATATTTGTCCTCTTGCAAAGTAAAGACGACTTTCATTTGAGTCTCACAATCATATGGCTAAGTCACCATTTGATCTTATTCACTGTGATATATGGGGCCCTATCACACAACATTATATTTGGGTCACATATTTTTTCTCATAATTGTTGATGATTGCACTCAGTTTACCTGGATTTTTCTTCTCAAGCACAAGTTTGATGTGGCTACTATTATACCCAAGCGTTTTAACATGGTTCTTACTCAATTTGGGGCCAAAATCAAAGTGTTTAGATCTGATAATGCACCTGAGTTAACATTTACAGATTTCTTCAATGAGAAATGGGTTCTTCATTAATTCTGTTGTGTTGAGCGACCTCAACAGAACTCTGTGGTGGAACACAAGCATCAACGATTGCTTAATGTTGCTAGAGCTCTTTTCTTTCAGTCTAGAGTTCCTCTTCATTTCTGGTCAGATTGAATTTTAACTGCCATATTTCTCATTAACATGACTCCTTCTCCTATTTTGAAGCATCAAACACCTCATGATCTTCTTTTTAACTCTTTTGCTGATTACTCCAGGTTTAGAGTATTTGACTGTCTTGCTTTTGCTTCAACCTTGTCTGCTCATCGAACATAATTTCAACCTCGATCTAGACTTTGTGTATTTCTTGGCGATCCTCCTGGTTTTAAGGGATATAAACTCTATGATATCACTTCTAAATAGGTTTTTGTGTCTCGGGATGTTCTTTTTCATGAAGAAGTTTTTCCTTTTCATGGTGTTACTGCTTCTACTTCTTTGACAAATCCTTTTCCTGATCAGGTTTTGCCTTTTTCCAAGACTAATTTAGATTCTACTATCCACACTACTTCTTCTCTTCATGGTGCTCTTGCTCATGATGGTCATCCTACCTCTTCCAGTCAACACCATAGTCTTCCATCTTCATCTCCTGAATCTCCATAATCTGTTATACAACCCATTCTCAAAAAATCCAGTCATATTATTAAACCCCCATCATATCTTTAAGATTTTCACTACAATCTTCTCACTACCACTCCACTTCCAGCCTCTTCTTCTACTTATCCTCTCAGTCAATATCTCTCTTCTGATTATCTCTCTTCTTCTCATAGAAACTTTTTTCTTTCTGTTTACTCTTAGATTGAACCACAGTTTTATCATCAAACAATTCCTCATGCTCATTGGAGAGATGCTATGAAAGTCGAATTAGATGCTATGGAACAAAACAATACCTGGTATGTGGTCACATTGCCTTAAGGGAAACACTCCATTGGTTGTAAATGGATCAATAAAATCAAACACAAATCAGATGGTTCTATAGAGAGATATAAGGCTCGATTGGTTGCTAAAGGGTACACTCAACAAGAAGGGCTTGATTTTCTGGAGACTTTTTCACCAGTTGCTAAACTGGTTACTATCAAAGTGTTGTTTGCTCCCGCTGTTAGTCAGAAGTGGCATCTTGTCCAATTAGATGTTAATAATGCCTTCCTCAATGGTGATTTATTTGAGGAAGTCTATATGGATTTACCTCTAGGTTACAAGAATCAGATTGTTCCTCGACAAGGGGAGAAATTGGTTTGTAAGCTTTATAAGTCCATTTATGGACTAAAACAAGCCTTAAGACAATGGAATGCAAAACTCTCACAAGCTCTCATCACTCTTGGTTTCATCCAATCGAAGGCAGATTACTCTTTATTTACTAAAGGATCTGGATCAGAATTTGTTGCTCTTTTGGTATGTGTTGATGATATTATCATCACTTCTCCTAATCCTCATGCGATTTACTCATTGAAGTCATTTCTTCATACTCAGTTCAGGTTAAAGGATCTAGGCGATTTAAAATATTTCTTGGGGCTCAAAATTTCTCATTCTAGCAAGGGTATTGTGCTTTCTCAAAGGCACTACACATTGCAACTTCTTGAGGAGTCTGACTATCTTGGTTGCAAGCCTACCTCTGTGCCTATGGATCCAAAACTTCAATTAAATGCTTCTGAGGGTGATATTCTTCCTGATCCATCTCAGTATCGAAGACTGATTGGACGTCTCATTTACCTCACATTATCTCGACCTAACATCACATTCGCAGCTCACAAATTGAGTCAGTTCCTTTCACTGCCCAGGCTTCCCCATTTGAAAGCTGTTCATCATTTTTTGAGGTATCTTAAGGGTCATCCTAGACAGGGTCTATTTTCTTCTTCTTCTTCTTCTTCTTCTTCTTCTTCTTCTTCTTCTTCTTCTTCTTCTTCTTCTTCTTCTTCTTCTTCTTCTTCTTCTTCTTCTTCCTGCTTTTATTGATGCTTCTTCTCCTCTCAAGTTAAAAGCCTTTTCTGATGCTGATTGGGGCTCTTGTACATATACAAGGAAGTCGTCACAGGCTTTTGTATATTCCTTGGTTATTCCCTTGTCTCTTGGAAGGCTAAGAAATAAACTACTATCTCTCGAATCTCAGCTGAAGCAGAATATTGTGCTCTAGCTGCTATAGCAAGTGAATTGGTTTGGATTAGACAACTTCTTCTAGACTTTTAAATTCTTATTTCTTCTCCGGCATTAATTTTTTATGACAATCAAGCATCCATTCATATTGTCTCCAATCCTACTTTCCATGAACGTACCAAACATATAGAGATCGATTCCATTTTATTCGTGATAAAATTGTTGAGGGTTCGTTAAAGATACTTCCCATTCGCTCTCAGCACCAACTTGTCGATATTTTTACTAAAGCTCTTCCTTCTAGCGTGTTATTTTCTTTGTTATCCAAGATGGCTAGTAGAGACATTCATAGTCCATCTTGAGGAGGAGTATTAAGCTTGTAATTAGTTAAGTTTGGTTAGTTTGTTGTTTAGCTTGCTGAGCTGTCAAAATAAAATTAATTAGATTCTTTACTATAAATAGTAGAAAGTCAGTTTGTTGTAAACAGAACAGTTGTTTCATTGAATGAATTAGAAGCTTTCTCCATACTTCTCTTTCTCTCTCTAGTTCTTGGTTTTGATCTCAATAACTAAAAAAAAATAAACAAGTGTTTTTATAACATGAACACATTTACAATAGTCCTTCAAGGAGTTCATAAAACAATATGAACTTTGATGTTAGTCGATGTGATTAAAACAATTTCTTTTACTTCTTTTTGTCACTTGGTGAAGGTGATGGAAATATATAAGTGGTGCTTTGGGTTACACCAAATGAGAAACCTCACTAAAATAAAGCCGTTGTATTTTCGTTACTAAATAACCTTGAGCCAAAGACTAGTCTTTAGACTTTGACAACACATTTATTCGACTAAACATTATTGCGTCCACTAAACAATCCATGTTGTATTATTTTCCTATATATTTAAATATTTGTAGCCAATCTCCATGTTGTGTTTGAATTGTTTATCATTTGAGTTGTCCCACTTTGTATTGTTGTCTTGTTATGAATTGACTAGGGATGGCAATTGGGCGGGTTTGGGGCAAGTTTTTCAAAATCCTAACACGACCATTTGATAAACGGGGCGGGACAGTTTTTATTTAAATTAACTCCTAACCCGCCACATTTAATAAACGGGGCGGGTCGAGGCTCCTACAGGTTGGGTTAATTTTAAAAATAGTAAAATTAATATTATTATATTATATTATATTATATTCTTAGAGGTCTACAATTGTTCGTATTTCAATACGTAAGACAATCCCCCTATTTTCAATCCATGTTTCCACATAGATCTTTTATAAATTAAC
This sequence comes from Sambucus nigra, assembly GCA_949130495.1. NCBI lineage: Eukaryota > Viridiplantae > Streptophyta > Magnoliopsida > Dipsacales > Adoxaceae > Sambucus > Sambucus nigra. Next base: position 586,187 of record CASBWL010000624.1, on the reverse strand, counting down.
TTACATATAAAAAGGTTTTTTAGTGTGTGTGTATATATGGTTTAAATGTAATTAACATACATATAAAGGGTAATTATATATGTAGGCATAAGTTAAGCGGGGAGGGACAGTTTTATTTAGCTTGACTTCTAACCCGTTCCATTTAATAAAATTTTTTTTAAACCCATACCCGCTCCTAATTCATTAATCGAGTTTTAAAACTCGCTCCATTAGGAGCGGGACGGGACTCCTACGGATCGGATTAAATTGCCATCCCTAGAATTAGGGGTGACGATTCGGGTTAGTCGTGTCATTTTCGGGGCGCGTTGATTTTTATTCTAGTATAAGTTTTGGGTACTCTTAAATCTATACAAGCTAATCGGGTCATGTTCGAGTCATTTCGGGTTATTACCATAAACGGGTTATCGGGTCAAAAATTGCCAGCTCTACCTAGAATTGAGTTATTAAAATAGAGTGAGAATAACGTTATTGGACTTGTTTTCCAATAAGGTTGTACAAGTCGTACACGTGTGTAAGGTTTGATTGTCAAACCCCTTTTCACATATATCTTTTGTGTTGTTTTTCTCAAGGCTCATGTTAACAAACCTCTGATTTCAGGTGCTCGAATTCGAAAAAGCAAGGTATCCAAACTAGAATTTGTTGTAGTAATAAATACAATATTTTTCTTTAAATTTTGTTGGGCACAAATAAAATAATCCAGGTCTATTTGAGAAAATATTTACACCAAAGTTATTTTTGATATTAAGTGATTAAGTTAAATGTGAAATCCATAAAACAATTACATAACACCAAGTCATACAACACAAGCCCACTAATGGAAAAAAAAAACTCGGGCTGAAAATAAGACAAATGCACTATGGTAGAAATTTTCAAATCTTTATGAAGAAATCAAAATCTCATTTTTGAAATTGAATATGAAATTTTTTGAATCCACCAAATGATTGGACACCACTTTCTAGATGTGAGTTTTTCAAAAGATTTTGAAAGTGTTTAAAAATATTTTGGCTTGCTCAAGCCTCATAATAATGTATTTTTGAGAAATTCACACAAGCCTCTCAAAAAAACATATATTAATATATTTGTTTAAGAATAGAATAGTAGTTGACTTATGACCAAACTTGGAAATACAATCTCCACCATTCAAAAGGCTCACAGTATAGAGACCAAACAACTACGGTGAAGCATCGAAGAGATCTCAAACAAACATGTAGATGTAGGATTCTTAGATCTCAAACTTATATGTTATTTAGAGATTGGGAGGCATTAAATAAGAATGTAAATTTCATTTTCGCAAGAACTCTCTTTGAAAACTAATGAGAAATCTGAGTATTTATATAAAACACGAATTTTAAGACGATATATTTTTCGAGGCAGGTCGTTCAAACAAGAAACATGGTTTATTTGAATGACAATAGCAATCTTGCTCAAATAAAAAATAAAGGCATTCAAACAATATAGCTATTCTCGTTTGAACAGAGATCAAATGAGATTTGAATAAGATTTGTCATGTGAGACGATAAAATTGTTTTGAATTTTGTTTGAACCTCGTTCAAACGGGATGTCATTAGAATAAAGTGAAGACCTTGTTCGAACAAAACTTGTAAATTCATTTGAATGACAATGGAAGTTGGTTCTAACAAAATTGAAATAAAAAATATTTTTTTCTTTAAAAACCACTTTACAAAAAATGCTTATAAATATATTATAAAGTGAACACCCAAACGTATCCGAGGATCAAACGTGAATATACATTCATACCTCAGGGTTTCTTTGGTCTCTTCTTCCTATTTGGGGGCATTATTTCCTTCTCCACCACACTCATAGAAGTGTGATCGTGGGGCCTTGTTTCATTTTTTAATCTTTCGGATCAGTTTTTAAAGAAATGTCTAGTGATGATCATGTTTTGGGGGACGCTAGTACTCATCATGCGAAAGCCAAAGAGGAGGAAAATATAAAGAAACTTTGTCTAAAATTTATAGTTGATTTGACTCTTTGGATGCCGAAGCCGATAAGCTTCTTGGTCAGCACCAACACAACCCCAAGAGTTGTGCAAGTTGGTCAGTGATCTTGCATCTTGCACTTCAAAGGCTTGGAATACTGTATGGGGATATTGGTACATCACCACTCTACGTATATCCACGCATATTCCCTAATGGTATCGATCACAAAGATGATATACTTGCTGCTTACTCTCTCATCTTCTACACCCTCATTTAGATACCTCTCATAAAATATCTCATCATTGTTTTATGATCAACCGACAATGGCGAGGGAGGAGCATTTGCTTTGTATTTGTTAATATGTCGATATGCGAAGGAGGGTTTGATCCCTGGCCAAGAAGTTGAAGATAAAGATGTTTCAAATTTCCAAATAGAGTTTCCAAGTCATAGGCTGAGGCGAGAATCAAAGGTGAAGTCCAATTTAAAGAACAACCAGTTTACAAAGTTCATCCTATTGTTTGCCACCATGCTTGGTACTTCCATGGTCATTGGAGATGGTGTTCTCATTCCTTGCATCTCAGTTTTATTGGTTGGGGGAGGGATCAACGAAGTCACGCCTACCATAAATAAAGGTAGGATTGTTTGGGAATATGTAGCCATATTAATCATCTTATTCATGGTTTAAAGATCCGGGACAGACGAAGTTTGCTACACCTTTGATCCCATCATTTTTATTTGGTTCAATTTGAACGTTTCCATTAGTGTTTACAATTTCATCAAATTTGACCCAGCAGTTCTTAAAGCTCTAAATCCACTATACATCATAGAGTATTTTGAGAGGAACAAAAAAGACACATGGATTACTCTATGGCATTGTTCTCTGCACAACAGGAGCTGAGGCATTATTTACTGAAGTTGGACACTTTACTATTCGATCAATACAATAAGCATGAGCACTATTACTTACCCAACACTTATATTGGCATATACTAGTCAAACCTCATACCTTCGGAAGAACATAGATGATGTGTCCAATACTTTCCACAAATCCCTACCAGGTCCTATGTACTATCCAGTGTTTGTTGTGGCAGTTTTGGCTACTATCATAGAAAGTCAAGTTTTGATCTTAGAAACGTCCTCAATTATCAAACAAATCCCCCTCCTTAGGATGCTTTCCACCTGTGAATATTTTTCATACATTGACTAAATATAAAGGACAAGTTCATATACTAAAAATCAATTATCTTCTTATGTTGGCTTGTGTTGTTGTCACGCTTGGCTTCAGAACTACTGCACACATTGGAAATGCTTATAGGATAGCGATTATTTTTGTAATGATGCTCACATTGACATTCTTAGTGTTGATCATGATAATTATATGGAAAATAAAAATACTTCTCATAATATCATATATTCTTGTGATTGGTTAGATTGATCTAGTATATTTGTGTTCAGTCCTCTACAAATTTGATTAAGGATACTTACCTTTGGTGTTTCCGATGATTCTAATAGTGATTATGTATACGTGGAATGATGTGTATCGAAGAAAATGTTATTACAATCTTGATAAAAATATTTCTCCCAAGAAGATGAAAGAGATTGCAACCGATACAAAAATTTCTCGAATAGCAGGGTTTGCGGTCTTTTACTCGAGGCTTGTTTATGGAATTCCACCTATATTCAAGCATTATGTGGACAATGTACCTACATTGCAGTCTGTTCTTATTTTTGTCTCTATGAAATCCCAACCCATAAGTAAAGTTCCAATAGAAAAGAGGTTTCTATTTCGTCGTGTACATCCATACGAACTAAATGTGTTCCGTTGTTTGGTGAGATATAGACACGCGGATGCATTTAATGAGGAAGATCCTTTTGAGACAATATTGGTTGAGAGATTGAAGGAGTTCATAAGAGAGTATTTTTAGTTCTTTGCCAACAACGACTTCGAAGAAAATGGTGGAGAAATTATGAATGAAGGGCAACAAGAAGAGTTGGAGAGAGATATAGAATTTCTAGACAAAGCATGGAGTGTAAGAGTTGTTCACTTGGTGGGTGAGGAAGAGGTTGTTGCATGCCAAGGAGCTGGCATGGGAAAGATAATATTGATAGATTATTCTTATAATTTCTTGAAAAGGAACATTAGGCAAACCAATAAGGTGTTTGATATCCCTCGAAGAAAGATGTTGAAAGTGGGAGTGACATATGAGTGCTAATGTATATTTGATAATTAGTATTTAAAAAATAAATATGTATGGAAATCTAATCCTATTAGGGATTTTCTACTTTAGCTATTATGAAGATTTCGGTTTTGTAGATAAAAACATTCTTACCTCATTAAGATCCCTTGGATGATGAAGACGGAAGTCGGCATAAAACTCGATGTGTTTTCAATGTTGATTTATCTTGGCCGCTATGAACTTCAAACACGGATAATAGGATTGAAGAACAACTGAAATCCTAACCTATGACACCAACAAGTTTTGTCCAAATATGTAATTAAGTCAAAACATAAAAATTAACTCGGATATTTGTCCTTACAAATCTCCCCCTTTAGATATTCCGGGATAGAATTCAAAGCAAATACCTCCTTGGTCGTCAAGCTCACTAAGACTCAATTCCCAATCCCAAATGGGAAAAAGTACAGATGCTTGACCGACATAAGCATAAGTATCTTTGATATCGTTTAAACTTTTATAGCATTATTGAAAACTTGCACACATAAACACACCTTTAAAATTCAAAGAGAATATATAACAATATAAATCTGCATATAACCCCCTCCCAACCTTGTCTAATAATATCCACCTAAGGTAGGATATCTCCCCTAAGGTAAAAATTTCCCCCGAGTTAAAGGGTTTGATAGAAATTTTCCATTTTTGGTTCAGGAATAGACAAAAAATTACGTGCGTTGATAACTTGCTTTTGTGTGTAGTCGTTATTGCAAGCCAAGTTAATCAAAACCTCAAATACCTACAAAATACAATATAAAACTAAAGTGTAGAGGTAAGTAAGGGTATCAATCCACATCAAGGGGATAAAGCGAGGGGAAAACAATTGTAGTTCAGTTTTTATTTTATTTTGTTGGAATTTTTACTTTTTTTTAAGCTTTTCAAATATTAAAACAATTTTCAAAGGTGAATGAAACTATACTAAACTAAATGAGAGATGAAAACAACTAACTAAAAAAAATGAGATAAAAATGAAACTAAGTAAATCTAATTAAATAAAAATCTAAAATATGAGATTAGTGAGAAAATTAAAGTGAAAACAATAAAAGGATAGGATGACTCAAAATATTTTAGTTAATCAAAATTAATTAGTTCATTAAAATTAATTTTCCCAAGTTAGTATCAAAATCACAAATCAACTCTTGTGGCAAATGTAATTTTAATAATAATATTTTAATTAATCAAATTTAACACTCCTACAACTCTTAAAAAGTAGATCTAAACATCATTTAATAGATCACCCGCTAGTATCGATCTAGTAGACTAGTTTAAATCATAGAAAATAAATTTTAGAGTTGAAATTCAAATCATAATACCGCACTTGAGACACCCCTATCTCTAGTTCGAATCTAAAATGAGTATAATAACTAGAATTCCGATTTTCTTTCAAAAATTATTTACCCTCTCTCAAGACGTAAATACAAAAGTAAGAGTGCAAAATTAATTATCAAAGAGATATTTAATTTAAATAAGCTAATTAAAGTAAGATTAATATCAAATAATGGTCACCCCGCCCCTTGAAAGGGTATCTAGCCTAACATGATTTTAAACATGATGAACAAATAATCAAGGCTATAAACAAATAAAATAGAAGGGTAAGAGAACAAATCTTCAAACAAGTCTCCTGGATTTGCAAAATTGAACTCTAATCCTCCATTGAAATTGAGCAACATCCATTCAAATTGAACTTTCCACAATATTCAATTACATACAAACACTCAATTGAATCATTCAACAATTAATTTATCACAATTCTCTAAAAAAAATAAAATTAAAATAAAAACCTACCTAAGAAATTAAAAATATAAAGTGTTTCTCTCCATAAATTTTCTCTACAAAAGCCTAGATATATCTTCAAATGGTCTCGAGTCTTAATTTATAGTGGGCAATAGAGCAAGGGTAGTTTTGGAAATTTAAAGTGCATGTGGGCATGAAAATGGTGAGGTGAGGAAAACGTGCATGGGGTTTGGGAGGTAATAAAAATCTGATTTGGTTTAGAGGGTATAATGGGAAGACATGAGGAAAAGGCGATTTAAAAGGTGTTGGGGGCATTTTGGGTAAAAGGGAATAAGTTGACTTTTAACACATGTGATATTTTATTTTGGTTTGATTTTGTATTTGGTAGCTAAAATTGTGCTTGGCTTGAAGAGGTGGCAAATGGGTTTTGGGTTGAAATGCAAATGGGTTTGGGTCTTGGATTGTTCTTAGCCTCAAATCGGGTTGAAGAAAGTTGGGGGAGATGGCTTCGGGTTTGTTATGCAGAGGGTGGTTGGGTCGCGGGTTTCGAGGCCGCACTTGGTGTCGGGTAGGACGTCTTCGCCGGAGGTGTGGAGGTTAAGTCGCCAGCAGGAGGTGGGGTTTAATTGACGCCGGAGCAGGGGCGACAGAGCTTGCGGTTTGGGGTTATGGGTCGAATTTTTTGGGTTGATGGAATGGGGTCGCGATGGGTTTGCCGGAGGTGGGTTCTCGGGTTTTTTAGGTGGGAGGTGAATTCGTGGTGATGGGTTCAGGTTGGATTTGGGTAAGTAGGAAATGGGTATGGTGCGGTGAGGTTTAGAGATGATGATGTGAGGAAAGGGGGTATATTAATGTGTGACACCCCGACTAATTAAATACCGGGTAGCTACTCCTTTATTAAATTAAATCAAAACGCCAAGTTGGCTCAGTTAATAGCATCACTGTCGAAAACATTTTATTATTACTAACCACCTAGTATTTAAAAAGTAAGTTGCCAAATTTTAATTAAAGTCTGATTAACATGCAATAAGTGTAATGAAGAAATAACAACACCATTCACCATAATGAAGTAATAGAATAATCGTAACATGATATAAATAAAACTGGAGGAAAAACTCCTCATAATACAATCCCAATACTGAAGTAAATAATGAAATACCGAATACTGAAATGAATACATGCCAAAGTCTGAAAGCTGAAATGGAAATGTATCTAATAGAACTTGGGCAACATGCCCTACAACTGAGGAATAATGAATAAGGAATCCAAATGATATAAGCGTCTAAAAGCAAATCCCTGTAGCTTCCACCAGCTACAGCTCGTCATCAGAATGAGAATCCTATGCATGGTGACCTTGTGGCTGGGCACCTAAAATGGTTTTACAAAAAGATAGATTTGAAAGCAAACGGGTCAGAGCCCGAATGTGGAGATATTTTAAAAACCTGCAAGTGCTTTAAAAACATTTAAAACAGTATATGCAATGTACATGTTAGGACGTGCTCTCACATGATATACTCACCTCTCGACTAACTGTGCACTCCTAACGCTCCTGTACCCATTCATGTGTTAACTCATAACTATCTAAGAGTTTCTAACACTTCTACTTGGTTCACGTTTTAAATTCCATTATTAGCAATTAAATAGAGGGTTCTACTTTAATTTCCAAATTCCCAATTACTAACAAAACCATTTATTGATAAAAGATCCCTTTTTATCTTTTCAAAACATTACCATAATTATACTCACAATTTAACATAATAAATTCCTTCTCATATAACCGTATATTTTCACATCATAAATATACTATACAAGCACCCAAAGGCTAAGCTGCGGTGCACACATACTCTGCTATCCCTCCCGGTACATCATGTACATAAGGATCACGCATTCCGAATCTCTCAGGAATCATTCAGATAACAACATCACAAAATAGTGGAGGCGAACACAGTCACCATCACATGGGTCACGCACATACCTACGCTCCCATGATCAGCAAACTTATTAACATCTCAATAAGTTCTTCAATGACCTATGTTCATCGAGGTAACCAATCTAAATCCGGGCAACACAAGGATAAGAAGGCCCTAAGCGAACGTAAACCTCCCGTGATAGCAAGTATGGTAGGTATGTCATACACATAAAGTTATATACTAAGCATTCACACATCTTAGATATCCCAATAATAATAAGGGTATACTCTACATCATTATACCATTATTCCAAATTCATATATTTCATACACCTCGATAATATATAATTTAAATAGTCGACACATCTCACGTCGTAATTACTTAAGCTTGGAACCTATCTTAAATAGACTATTAAGTTCCCATAATTCTCACATATAACATCTTTATACCTAAGGTCTTTACTTCTGCCCCAAATCAAATTATTCGAATTTGTGCTATTAACCCAATTATTATCTCACATAATGAATTTCATTAATCTAGAGTACTTCCTTAAATTAAATTCCAATTAAAGTCCAATCTCATAATCATGCCTACTGGTCTTCCTTAAAGTTTAAGGGTAATCACAATGTCTCCAATAAAATTATCCAAGAGTTATCATCATTAAAATTCATTTAAGGAAACTTCATTCATTCTGGGAAGGTCGATCGATCGACCTTGACCTTCGATCGATCGATGGTGGTCGATCGACCGACTGATGAATGTCGATCGATCGATCGCACCAGGTCTGTTACGGGCTGCTTCGTTTTGCAGTTACAGTTTCGACCCAAATCACCATTTTTAAGCATGTAACTTCAAGATAAGATTACTATAACGTTATACTAACATCCTACATCAGTAATAACATTCTAAATCCCATAATTCATCATTTAAAGGCTTACTTTGGATTAAAACTACATCAAAATAATTCCCAGATTTCTTCCATTCAAGAACATCATTAAGTTTCTTCTAATTCTATCTTTTAATCATCAAGGTTCTGCTTTCAACATATAAATTCGTCCAGAATATATACTACATGCAATTCCTACATAAATCATTGCTTTTAACTTTCAATTCATGGGTCTAATTTATCTCCAAAAATCAATTTCGAAAATTCCTAAACATGGAAACATATCTTGAATTAAAGGAGTTTAAATCACTTGCCTTAATTATCTCAGAATTTGGTGTAGAATCTTTGTGACAAAGTTGTTCCTTCACTCTCTTTTCTGCAGAATTCTTCCCTTCTCTCTCTCTCTCAAGTTCTTCTCAAGGTTCCTTTCTCTCTCTCTCTCTCAAGCTTTTCCCAAGGTTGAAGATAATGGAGAATGGAGGTGTGAAATGGTTTGTGGAAGTTGGAAGTATATTTCAACTTCTCCCGTAGCCCATTAAGTCTCTAAATGGTAGTAGTGGGTTAAGTGGGTTAAGGAAATAGTCAGCTTATTAATTCCATTTTCGTCACTTTTTAATTCCCAAAAATACAAATTACCAAAATACCCTTTTTGGTGCCGGTATGGCCCACAAATATCCCGGGACCCAAACTAGACTTCCGGCTAGTGTTTTCTGACTATCCCGACCCTTCCGGACGCGTTGGCGCACTCAAAACGACCATACGGTTAATGGAACTAAAATTCATTATTTTAATTTAATAACAATCTACCATGACGTGGCGGTCACACGCGTCAAGCAAAATTCCCAAATTGCCGTATATAAATCTCACGACAATTTCAGTATTACCAATAATCATATAATGCCAAGTATACACATTATAATAAAATACTAACTCACATCTCGTTAATATTTTTATCCGGATTAATTTCCAATTTATAAACATTTAATTCAATTAATCCCCAAAATAAATATCGCAGAAAATACGGGGTATTACATAATGGTGGTGAGTGAGGAGAGAGAAAATGGGTGTTGAGAGGTTGAAGAAGAAGTGCGGGAGATAGGCCTGTCAATGGGTCGGAGACGGGTCAGGTTTAGAGAGATCCAGATCCGTATAATCGGGTCTTCATCGGGTTCGGGTCTACAATATTGAATCCAGACCCAGATCCGTTCGGATCTTCGGGTCTCGGGTTCGGGTCCGGGTCTGATCAAATATGTACATTTATTTTATTTTATCCCCTTCTTTATTATTTAATCTTAAATTAAAATATTTTGTAATGTATTGCAGAATATTATTAGTATAAATAAAACATATATTACTTATATTTATTATATACATAAATATATATTTATATATATAATACTTACATGTTATATAATGATAAGATATATTTATAAATATATATAAATTTATAGTATATATGTATATATATATACAAAATAATAATGTATAATTCGGGTCGGGTCTTCGGGTCCGGGTCTTATATAAGATCCAGACCCTACCCGTTTAATAAACGGGTCTTCGGGTATTCGGGACCAAAAAAATATGCTCAGGCCTTATTATACGGATCGGGTTCGGGTCGGGCCGGGTCCAGACCCGACCCATTGACAGGCCTAGCGGGAGATAAGGTGTAGGTGAGGTGAATGGGAAAAAAGGTATGGGTGAGGGATTTATTTTAGGTGTGAGTGAGTGTAGGATAGTATGGTGTGTGTGTTTAATTTGTACACAACTAAAAATAAAATAAAACTAACTAATTAAAAAAAAGAAAACTAAAAATTAAAATCTACTAAAAATAAAAATCCTATTCTATAAAATAAAACTCAAATAATAAAATAAAAGAAATAAAACTAATAATCTATTAAAAATAAAAACTAAAATCCTAAAAAAATGTAAAATCTAAAAAACTAAAAATAATTAAATTCTTAAAAAAAAACTAATCCTAATAAAATAAAACTAAAAACTAATTAAAATCAAAATCAAAATAAAACTACACTAAATTAAAAAAGAAATATAAAAAATAGAAGATAAATCCTAGAAAATTCTAAATATATCTAAAATAAAAACTAAAAATAAAACGACTCAAACTAAAAATCTAAGAAAATTAAAAAGGCACAAACTAAACACACACGGGCTTTGGGGTAGATTTAAGGACAAGTTTAGGCTCGGGCGAGGTTGCGGGGCAAGGTAATTATCTCCATTTGAGATTTGGCTGCAAATTGCCTCGAAATAATGCTTTTGACACCGCAACTGCAATCATGCCTGCACATTGAACATTTACGCGCATAAGACCATTATTGTCGAGAATTAGCAATTAAAATACGTCTATTTGGGGGTATAAAACGTACACTTTTGGGTGCTTATCATGCATAATAAAAACTCGCATTCAATGTAACACATGTAAGAATAATTAAAGGCATGTAATATGATACGATGATGTGAAGGGAAACAAGCAACAATAAACAAATACAAAAATGCAAGCACAAATAAGCCAAACAATGAAAACATATGATACCATTTTGATACAAAATTGAAGCATAAGATATCGATGTAATCAAAGATATGCCACTAAGAATACAAGATTTAGCATAAGGCAATCATGGATTAAATGCCACTGCAAAGACTCAAATCAAACGATACCATACATATCACTTATATACCAAGGAAGCACATAAATATATATTGGTATAAATAATCACAAAAGACACAAAATAATTAGTCTTTACACACTTGTATTATATCAATGAGTCTAAACCAAAGTGGTACAGAGTGAAGGGTCTTGAACTAGAAACAAAATAAATATTACCCAATTATTCAAAATATGTCCAAGGATTTCTATTTGATCGTAAAAACTTATCAACTTCGGTTTAGCTTGAAGGTGAAAAATAAAGAACTCAAAATGGATAAACAAACACAATGTACAGTAGCATAGAAATCTTGATGATTCTCAAATCAATAGTGTCAAATAATTAAGTTCAACTATGACTCATTATGAAAACCATTTGATTTTTAACTTAATTATCACATCCTGGTTCTCGAGTATGAGGTTTATCCGATAAATACTAAAACCATCATTTCTTTCAAACGAGAAAACTGCCTTGATAAATCACAGTATTACAACCTATAGTTTCAACTGAACAATGCTATATACATACCCCATTTCCTAACTAACAACTGTTCTCGTATAATTATTTTCTAACCAACACTATTCCTAAGCTTCATATAATTATAGTTGGAACTGCACATCATCGCTTATAGGTACCTGTTTAAATATCTGGAAGAAAAAGAAAAAGAAAACCTTTTTCAAGGAGATAATTCTACTTCTATAACAATGTATACACATGATTCTACCTTTTATAGCTTATATAGGACTGAAATGCCAATAATATAACATAGTTTATAGTAATGTGAAGCAAAATGAAATATCAAAAGTACTGAAAAGGCGTATACTGGAGTCTGTGATATTTAAAAGAACGGTATGGTGATTTATAACTGGATATGTTATTTATCGAGTTATAAAGATAAGTGTCCAAACTATAACAATATAACCCATAAATTATCTATTATATGGGCTTCAAATGTGTAAAAACACCGTTATAATATCGCTCAAAGCCTTAGGACCATCGATCCAAAATAATTGGAAAAAAATAAATAGCTAGGCACACTAACTAGAGTGGCACTTATACGTATGTAGCAATAAAATCTAATCACTCAACACCTAAGTCTTACATGTCAAATAGAGCTTCTGTGGGTATATCGGAATATAATCCCTTAATTATAATCTTTGTCACTAGGGTCTCACTAATAATGGTTATAAATTGTAGGGTTATAATACAATCATGGTAAAATAATTAAAATCAGTGTCTTAATAAGATGCAAGGGTGTACTACAATCATGGTGCATTAACTGAAATCAGGGAGAGAGTCAGTTTAATATCCTAAAATATCTACAAAATATCAACAAAATATCTTAGATATTTATTTGATTTTTATTAACTTTACTTTTAACCCTTACAATTTAAAGTTCAAAATATTTAAACTTGCCCCTAATTTTTTTTAAACTAACCATGCGACAATTTTATTTTGGGTTTAAAAATAATCTCGGGTTCGAGGTTTTGGGCTTAAAATAAATAAAGTATTAAAACCTACATGGTACTTATATGCGTAAAAAATCGTAGGAAAAGCTTAATTGGGGCTTTAAAGGGGTAATAGGGTTGAACGTACAATTTTATATACATATATTTTTGAATCGGTGCTCAATATAAAAATAAAATAAAAAGTGTTATTGCAGTACTTGAGAGTCAAAACTTGTTATTTATTGCCAACTTGGTTGTATAATGACATTTTGAGTCATAATTAATTCAGTTAACGATAAAACAAAAAATGCGAGTTATTACATAAACATCCTAAAAAATAGTTGTATCATATTTTTCTCATTTTATTTTGAAGATATCATTTTTGAAGAATTATTGAACAACTTAGCCTTGTTAAATTTTCTTTTCCTTTTCCTTTTTTAGGCTTTTGACAAACGTGGCCTTTCAAGCAATGAAGATTTCTCCCTCTGTAGCCCGTTGTAATTACACACACATATTTTTATAAAATAAGATCAAAATGCACGCAATGGTTTTTACATGCGTAGATCCTCTATACTAAAAAAATTATGTATACGACAAGATTGATAGGATAACACCTCACTTAGCTAATGTAACATATGAAGTTATAATCCATAAGAGCTCTTATAAAGTATGTACGGAGGCATATATAAAGGGAATCCATTAAGCAAGCCAAAGTCAAACAACTCGATGCAATGATGATTAAGAACAATCATAAGCTTTGAAAATCACAACTAAAGGCCCTAGTCACATGGATAGATGGAGTTAAATGGATTGAAATGCACCGATATGACACACAAAATGGGAAAACAAAATTACACATATAAAACAAAATTGTTTTTGAGTTTTTAAACTTTTTTTTAAAATGACTCAAAAGACAAACTTTTTTTTTGTATTTTTTTTATTACGACCAAAAAATGGAAAATAAAAGTACACAAAATAAACATAATAAAACTAGAAATAACACATAACATGAAATAACTCATAAGATATAACATGGAAAGAATCATGTGATAGCAAGTGAGAGTCATTAAGCCTAACATTAAGAGCCTCCAATTCGGATCTTCTAATCATAATAGGTGTAACATGACGAACTGGACTTGGGGAATCTTGATGACACGTCTTAGACATTCTAGGAACTTTTCTAAGATCATAATAAAAATTCTTAATGTGACATTTCTTACAAAACTGTGTGCAAGTGTAGACACGAGGAATGTTACCCTTTGGTTGACATTTTCTAACATCCTTAACAATGGTCGGCTTTCTCAAAAGCACGGTGTTGGATTTAGTAGAGGAAGTATTTTGATCATCAAATTACAGTACACAATTGTCATCTTTTATTCATATGGTTTCTAATATTTTATTCGACTTTTTTGTCTTAAACTCCAAATCAAATTTTACATTACTCAAGTCTCTCAATCTTTATTCTAACTTAACAATTATAGACTCGAGAAAACTCTTTAACTCTTCGAACTCAATAATATACATCTTCAAAACCTCCATTAAACCATGAAGTTTATCTCTCCCTCCCTCAATATACTCGAGCTTCTCCCTAAGAGTCCTCTCATGTGCCCAAAGATCCTCAATAAATTTTAAATCATCATTACTTATGGAAAAATTATTTCCTCTCAAATTCTAATTGAAAGTTGGCCTTGTTCAACTTCAATGACTCAGTGTAAAACTCATGAAAGGTCACTTGAAGCTCACTCTACTCCCATTCTTCTTCTTTTACATTCTATTCTCCATTATCTTCAAAATCTAAAGACCAAACGTCGAAACTATCAGGATCATGATTATATTCATCTGGAGAAGTCTTTTCATCTAATCTTTCATGATTAGACATGAGCACAGTGTATTTACATTCAATGGGGAAATTAGGTTCCTCTTATGACTCAGTATCACTAAAGGTGTCATTGAATAACTTTGGTTAATTATCCCCCTTCCTTATTCTAGGGGACACTCATGAGAAAAATGCCTAAAATCTTGGCATTGAAAAAATTTATCCAAATTGTTGATGTAAAAAATTAGATTATATCTAATTATTTAATCACAGATAAAATAAAATGAGACAAAGAAATTTTAAAGTGGTTCAGCCTTATAAGAATGGCCTACGTCCACTGTTTCTATTATTGCTGACTGTTTGGGAATTCTTGATTACCAGTTTAGTCAAGAAATTCTCGGTTCCCTTACAATGAGGATGATACAATGTATTTATAGCCCTCAGGCTGTACATGTGAAAGGATAATACATAGATGTCCATTAGGCGTATACATCTGTATGATAATAATAAGCATTTAATGCGCAGTCAATCTGTTGGTTATCCTGCTATTAATGCACTGTTCGAGGTGCAGCTCGAACCGCCTAAGCTGCTCGGTGTATTAAAGTTCCTCGAAGAACTCTTATTGGTCGGAGCGTCTGAGTTGATCGGGGAAACAGAGTTCCTCGTTGCAGTATGGTTCCTCGGAGAGCATCTATTGCTCGGAGTATCTGAGTGGGTCAAGGTGTTGTTCGAAAGTGTTTGTTATTGCCACGCAGATTTCCACGTGTCTTCACTCAATTGAGCCATGTCAGCAGACTAAATTTGGTATCAACAGAAGCCCCCAATGTTTCACAGTTCGAAATTTGAGGAGTGTGGAACATTCTTTCTCGAAATATGGGGCTTTTAAATGGTCATCCTGAAATTTAGGAGTATTTTCCTTTGTATTTATTTCTCCTTCCAAATTCGTAGAATCAGAATTTTTGAATTTTTATGACTGCTTCGATTCCCGCGCCCTTTTTGTCTTTTTAGCCGCTGGTAACGTAACCGTCTCTTTTTGTAATCATTATCTTTACCCATTCCTAAGACAGGGTATTTAAGCGTTACAGAACATCCCCTCGTCTTCTACTTTTTCAAATTTGTCTTTTTGAGTTTTCCATTGTCTATCTCTCCTGTGCGTTCATCCCTTTCATCATTCGTTGTCAACAGACTCATCCTTTTTCCTGTAAGATCTTCTTCTTTCGCTTTGATTTCCTTTACTCATCATGGTTTACCGTGTAGAGTCGCTTGATAAGTTTCATTCTGATTTCTCTATTCCTTCATGGGTTATTTTGGAGGAACTTTCTGAGCCTTGAGATTATTTTCGTTTGGCTGAGGGACATTGGTTCCCCAGTCCCTTTGTCGCTGAATGTGGCTTTTATTTTCCCCCAAACCCTTTATGTTTGGAATTCTATCAATATTTTGACGTGGTTCCTGCAAGAATAGCCCCCAATACGTGGAGAATAGATAACGGAGTTCATAGATTAAATCAAATTCATGGAACTCGTATAGGAATTCCAGAAATTATGTTCTGTTATAGATGGGCTGTTGGTGACAATACTTTTTATTTAAAAACTAGGTTTTTAAATAGGACTTTAGTGGTCAACCTCCCAGATGCTAATAAGGACTACTTCGAGCACGGGGTTGTTATGAAAAATTGGCAACACCCTCCACTGACTGGAAATGATGTGTACCAGGGTCGTAGATGTCCTCCCTATGGCAATGGGATAGGTTGTTTTTATTTTATTTTATTTTTGAAATTATGCTTCCTTTGTGTTTGATAAAATGTGTCACTGATATTTTAATTTTCGTTTATTTGCAGTTGACAGCAAAAGAAGGTCTCCAAAAGAGACAGAAGTTAATTTAAAACATCTAAAACTTATCCGGGGTTTGCATCAGACTGTTGCTGACGAGAATATCAGGTCAGCTTCATATTTGTTGCAGTATAAGAGTTACACCTCATCTTTTACTACTCGTCCGGTGATAAGTGAGGTAGAACCAGTACCTGCTTCTGCAAGTTCTTCACCTGAGTCTCATATCCCTCTGAGTGAAAGAATGAAGAAAAGAAGAGTTCCTGCCATCTTCTAGAAATCTGCCTCTGCTGCTGGAGAGGCAAAGAGAAGTAAACATGATGTTCCAAAATAGGGGACAAAGAAGATTGATGCACCCCCTACGGCTAATACTACGAAGGTTGCCGAGAATCCCCCAGTGGCTCCGAGCAAGGCCGCTGTTCCAAGCGAGGTGATTGTTATCTCTCTGATTAAGACTACATCGTTAGTCGAGACCATTCCTGTTCCCCCGAGGAAGCTGAAGAAGAGCTCCTCGGTCAATTTGGCTGAATCCATCTCTCAGTCCCCGATTACTGGAAGTGGTGTTCCCACTTTTGTTGCCCCGAGCTCTGCCATGAGCTCGGTGAAGTCTTGGATCATTATCGAGATCCAAGATATGGAAGAAAATCTTTCTCGGGACATGGTTACCTCATTAGCTGCTCGTCATATAGCTTCTGTAAGTATCATTGTCCTCAACTTTCATTTTTTCCCTTGTTACATCTGTGTACTGACTTGATATCATTTTCTTTTCTCAGTTGGTGACCTGTTTTAATACCATTTTAAAGAAAGATGAAGCTACTAAAGCTTTAAGCTCCTCGTCTGGTGTAGAGGAAGCTTTGGTGGGCCTGACGCAGTCTTTGAAAGATTCTCGTCAGAAGTATGATGATGATAAAGCTGTTTGGGAGGAGAAACTTCATTCCACTGAGCAGGAGAGAAACCAAGCTGTTGAAGTCTCCAAAGGTTTGGAGAAGAACATAAAAAACTTGGAAGAGAAGAATAAAGAGCTCGATGAGAAGCTCAAAAATGCTAGGGAGCTCGAAAGTAAGCTAAAAAATATTGAAGAAGAGTTGGGCCGACTTCATAAAATAGGTCGTCAAAAGGAATAAATAGAGAATAAGCTGAAGGCTGCCGAGGATCTTCTTTCCGAGAATCTTTCCTTAGAGAAAAAGAAAAGGAAGTTGGCCATAAAAAAGTCTTTCAGCACTGGCTGGGATAAGGGGTGGAATAAAGGTCTGGTTGCCATGATGTCACAGGTGGAATATGGTAGCCACAAATATTTTAGGGATGGCTGGGTCGCTGCTCTGCAAGAGATGAAGGTCGATGAAAATTCTGACCTATTTCAGCGACACATCCCGGGCCCCCTTCCAACTCCTGAAGAAGAAGAAGAGGACGAAACCGCCTCTGAGGAATCCTCCATGGTGATGGGAGATCAAATTCCTCATTCCCCAGCTATCCAGTCCACCAGCGAGCAACTTCCAGCACTCCCCGAGCAACCATCTGTACCATCCGAGCAACTTACTTCCTCGTCCCAGCCTCCAGAGAAAGTTTTGGGAGACAAGGAAAAGGTGTAGAGTTGTTCGGATTTTTCTCTCTGTTTATTTTTCTTTATCAAATGTAACTCTGAATTTTGTACTTCTCCTTTATGATGTAATACAATTTGAAGTTTCGCCTATTCATACTGTTTTCTCTTCTTCATGCTCTGTTTGAATTCTTATTGATTCTTGCTTTCTCTTCCTATACTAGTTTATGGCCAGGATGGAGTTATTGTCTGCTCATGATACAAAATTGTTGAGGCAATGCAATGAGTACTTCAAAGCTGGTCATACAGATATGAGTGAAGCACAAATCGTTGACATCCTCGGTCAAGGTGCTTCAGAGCAAGCAATTTTAGCCTACCAGTATTTGAAGTGCCTGCTTGACCGTACAGTGGCTAACAATGTAGCATATTATG
This sequence comes from Sambucus nigra, assembly GCA_949130495.1. Classification (NCBI taxonomy): domain Eukaryota; kingdom Viridiplantae; phylum Streptophyta; class Magnoliopsida; order Dipsacales; family Adoxaceae; genus Sambucus; species Sambucus nigra. Next base: position 567,767 of record CASBWL010000624.1, on the reverse strand, counting down.
AAATGATTGAAGATCTCCAAGGGACTCTTGAAGAGCTTCAACAACAATATAAGGAATCTACAGCCCTTTTGCACGAAGGATATGAGAAGAAGTATCAATAACTCAGTGCCGATAAGGGATACGATAAACTGTTTGCTACGTACGATGTGAGGGAGAGAACTTTGAAGGGTGAGGTCGAAGAGCACAGACAGATAGCTGAGTTGTTAGAGCAGGAAAATAATAACCTGCAAAGAGAGGTGTCTCAGTTGAAGTCTGCGGCTTCCACCTCAAACGCTTTGGTCCCTGTGAACGACGAGGGATTCTCTTTCTTGGAGGTCGAAAACACCAACCTGAGGGATGAATTAGAAACCTTGAGGAGAGCTGGCCCTTCTACATCTACTCCGGGACGAGCAAGAGCTCCTCAGTGACGAGCAAGAGCTACCCAGATTACTGTCGAGGAACAGAGAACTCAATCTGCTCTGGAGAACCAAGCCTTCCAACTGATGACAAAGAACCAGACATTGGCTGAGATGTCTAAGAAGATAAGGAATCTGAACGAGCAACTTTCTGCACAGAAGTCTTCCTTGGAGAATAAAGAACTCTTTATAAAAAGTCTTCATGAGCAGTTGGAAAGGTTGACTTATCAGTTCCACAATCAGCCCAGAGAATATTGGATGGCTGGCTACAATGAGGCTCTTTACCATTTGGATGATCGGATCCAAAATGCGAATAATGAAGGTTATAAACAAGGGTGGTTGAATGCCCTAGGTGTACTGCAACTGGAACAAGGTCACTACTTGTGGGATTATCATAATCCTGGGTTGCTCGACTTGCCAGTGCTACCCTTCAAACTTGACATGAGCTGGATCCCTGCCCGGGCAGTCCCTCAGTGTTTGATTTCCAAATACCTTGGCGATTATAGTCTCCATTCCAATGCTGAAATATCTCTCCCCGAGCACCTACTCGATCGATCATCTGTGATGAACATCAGGATGCTTAAAGATCTTAATTTCATAAACTCCCCTTATGCTTTAAACGATCCTCCTGCTGGCGAGGAACCTGCTTCAAAAGCAGAGGGGAAGAAACCAATAGAATAGGAATCTTGATGTAATAATTAATTTGTATTTCATTCTTAATGTATTCTGTTTTTGGATTTAATGAAAGACTTTTATTTTTGTTCGCAATCTTGATTGCCATTGCCTTGTGGTTGTAAAACACTTTATATATATATATATATATATATATCTGTTAAAAAGATAACAACATTGTGTTATTTGTCGATCAACTTAGAGTTGATTAAAACTTATTGTCGACTAGTTTGAATTTGTGGTAATCATTTGACAACTAACCAAACTTAATGATGTTTTGTTTCTCGACCAACTTGGTAGTAATTTAAAAAGTTAGGAGTATAAAAATTTTTGCTCGTACTCATAAAATGTTTTCGACCAACCAAGGTCGGTAAATTTTCCTTCTCGACTAACTACAGTTAGTGGGTTTTTTCTTACCGACCAACTTTGGCACTTTTTGGAATAGTTTTTCTTCCTAACCAACCTTAGTTGGCATTTTTAGGAATAGTTTTTCTTCCTAACCAACCTTAGTTGGCATTTTTAGGAATAATTTTACTTCCTAACCAACCTTAGTTGGCATTTTTAGGAATAGTTTTACTTCCTAACCATTTTTAGTTGGCATTTTTAGGAATAGTTTTACTTCCTAACCAACCTTAGTTGGCATTTTTAGGAATAGTTTTTCTTCCTAACCAACCTTAGTTGACATTTTTAGGAATAGTTTTTCTTCCTAACCAACCTTAGTTGTCATTTTTAGGAATAGTTTTACTTCCTAACCAACCTTAGTTGGCATTTTTAGGAATAGTTTTTCTTCCTAACCAACCTTAGTTGGCATTTTTAGGAATAGTTTTACTTCCTAACCAACCTTAGTCGGCATTTTTAGGAATAGTTTTGAGTAGTCTAAATTTTGCTGAGTAGTGTGTAGCACTAGTATTCCACAAAAAATTTCCAACAAAAGGGGAGAACTGGGCAGAATATTATCGCTTTATTCATATTAACGAAAATGTATTACATGAGAGTTTACATCACTGATAATACTTGCGTAAGTGTTCTGTATTCCATGCATTCTTAAACTCCTGCCCTTCTAAAGTTGCTATTCTGTAGGTTCCTGGATGAATAACTTCTGTAACTCGGTAAGGTCCATGCCAGTTTGCTTCCAATTTGTTGTGCTTTTGAATCACTTTCTTTAGCACATAGTCTCCTTCTTTCAGGTCGCACTTCTTTACTCTCTTGTTGTAGAACAAAGCTGTTCGTTATTGGTAAGCAGCATTCCTGATGGATGCTTCTTCTCTAACTTCCCCGAGCATGTCTAAATCCAATCTTCTCATTAAGTCGCTAATAAGGGAATTGAAATTCAGTACTTTGTGTGTCGAGAGACCCAACTCGGCAGGTATAACGGCTTCACTTCCAAACGCCAGCATATACGGAGATTCCCCTATTGCTGCTCGGGGAGTAGTTCGGTAAGCCCATAGTACTGATTGTAGCTCGTTGATCCAATTTTCTTTCGCGTCATTCAGTCTTTTCTTCAAGCCATTCAGTAGCGTTCTGTTTGTTACTTCAGTTTGTCCATTGCTTTGAGGATGGCCTAGTGCCGAGTGGATCTTCAAGATATTTGACTGATGACAATAGGCAGCAAACTCCTCATTATCAAATTGTGTTCCATGGTCGGTAATGAATTCATGGGGAAGACCATATCTACAGATGATATTCTTCCAAATAAATTGATACACCTTCTCGTACATCATGTCGACAAGAGGCTCAGCTTCTACCCACTTAGTAAAATAATCCACTGCGACGATGAGATATTTATATCTTCCTCTGGTCGTTGGAAGTGGTCCGACCAAGTCAATTCCCCACATAGCAAATGGCCAAGAGGAAGTAATGGGTGTCAACAACACTTGGGGAGTTCTTCAGATAGTGGAGAAGCGTTGACACTTGTCACATTTCTTGGCATAGGCTATACAATCAGCCCTCATCGTTGGCCAGTAGTATCCTTGCGTCATAACCCTTTGCAAAAGCGTCCGACCTGTTACATGGGCTCCACAGGACCCTTCATGGATCTCTTCAATCAAGGCTTTCACCTGATGGGATGCACACATCTTTGAAAACCTGCTATAATTCCTCGTCTGTATAGAATACCATTATTCAGTACATAACGAGCAGCTTTAAACTACAGTTTTTTGGCTGCAAGTTTGTTAGTTGGTAATTTACCCTCCTCAATATATGCCCTGATGGAATCCATCCAAGATGGTCCTAAATTAAGGGTAATAAAATTCATCGTCAAATCTTCATCTATACTCCGACCAGCTAAAACTTCAATTGGTATTGTTCTTCGTAGCTCGGTACGAGTAGCTGATGCTAATCGAGCTAAGGCGTCTGCCCTCGTATTCTCCATTCTTAGTATTCTGACCAGCTGAATAGCAGCAAATTCTGATACCAATCCCCTTGCCTTTGCATGATACCTGATCATTAATTCTCCTTTGGCTGCATATACTCCCATCATTTTATTTATGATCAATTACGAGTCACTGAAGACAATAACCTGCTATGCTCCCATGGTTTTTGCCAAACTAAGACCTGCAATCATGGCTTCATATTCAGCCTCATTATTTGAAGCTTTGAATTGGAAGAGTAGGGCATATTCCATGTCGACCTCGTCTGGACTATTAAGAACAATCCCTGCCCCACAGCCTGTTGTGCAAGATGAGTCATCCACATATAAACTCCATATAGGTAACTCGTCTTCAAATTTTTGATCTGACAGAGTTCCTCTGTGGAAAATTTGTTGCTTCTTTTCACCCTCTCCTAATATTTCTTGCTGTTCGTCGATCATCACTTCTTGCCCTTTTACCAAACTAAGTTGGTCTGGGCTTGAGTTTGATGATTCTGTAACATCCACAGGTTGATCGATGAGCAGCTTTTGCTCCTCGATGGTATCAGGATATGTGGACTCTGCTATAAAATCTGTTATTGCTTGCCCTTTAAGCGATGATTTGGGTTCATAAATTACGTCATATTCACCGAGCTCTATTGCCCAATACATCAATCTTCCTGATTTTTTTGGTTTATGAAGAGCTTGCCTCAATGGCATATCGGTATATACGACTATAGTGTGAGCCTGGAAGTATGGCTTCATTCTTCTACTTGCCTCGATCAATGCTAGTGCCAATTTTTCCAGCTTTGGATATCTTATCTCTGCTCCTCGGAAGGATTTGCTAGTGTAATAAATCGATTTTTGCACTCCATTCTCCACTCTTATTAATGCCGAGCTAACCGCATTCTCTGACACTGCCAGATACGAGTACAATTTTTCTCCCATCACTGGCCTGGACAATAGTGGAGGTGATCCCAGATATTTCTTTAAGTCTTGAAAAGCCTTCTCACATTCATCATTCCACTCAAAAGTCTTTCAGAGCGTTTTGAAGAATGGGAGATATCTATCAGTTGCTCGCGATACAAATCTGTTGAGTGCTGCTACTCGTCCTGTAAGACTTTGCACTTTTTTCTTTGTCGTTGGAGATCGCATCTCTAACAGAGATTTGATCTTTTCAGGGTTTGCTTCAATGCCTCGTCGATTGACAATGTACCCGAGAAACATGCCTTCTCGTACTCCAAATATGCACTTCGTCGGGTTCAGCTTCATTTGATATTTATCTAGTTGATCAAAGGTCTGGCCTAAGTCAACTAGATGATCAGCAACTTTCTTGCTCTTTGTCAGCATATCATCAACATAGACTTCCATATTGCAACTTATTTGTTCTGCAAACACCTTGTTCATCAGCCGCTGATATGTTGCACCTGCATTTTTCAAACCAAAAGGTATAACATTATAACAGTAAGTTCCCCTAGGGGTAATGAAAGAAGTACTCTCCCTGTCTTTAGGTTTTATCTTAATCTGGTTGTATCCAGAATAAGCGTCCATGAAGCTTAACAACTCGTATCCCGAGGTAGCATCTACTAATTGATCAATTCGGGGCAAGGGAAAGTGGTCCTTTGGGCAAGCTTTGTTGAGGTCGATGAAATCTACACACATCCTCCATTTGTTGTTATTTTTCTTTACCATCATCACATTTGCTAACTAGTCTGGATATTTAACATCTTTAATAAAGAAATCTTTCTGGAGCTTCTCGACCTCTTCCTATATAGCTTGATTCTTCTCGGGACTGAATACTCTTCTTCTCTGCTTTACTGGCTTGATCTCCTTATTCACGTTGAGTCCGTGACATAAGAAATTTGGGTTTATTCCGGGCATATCCTCATGACTCCATGCAAAAGTTTGCTTTCTGCTTCTTAGGAAAGTTATCAATTTCTGTTTTGATGAGTCCTCCAACGATGAACCTATTTGAGTTGTTCGTTCAGGGTGCTCGTCGTCCAGAATGATGTTTTCAGTAGCTTCCACCACCTGACCTTTCACGAGTTGGGACTCATCTCAGCGATCCAATGTTTCAATTTCTGCACCTTCCTCCACTTGATAGGTAGTAGTCTTTTTCCTTGATTCCTCCAGCTCCTCTTGCTCGGCAGATGAATAGTAACATTCCCGAGCTACTTTTTGATCACCCTTCGCAACTCCTACTCCAAAATTTGTTGTAAATTTTAGGCATTGATGTACCGTTGATGGCACTGACTCGAACTTCTTCAATCTAACCCTTTCCATGATGATATTATAGGCTGATTGAATATTTTTATCCATCACGAAGAAGCGTATTCTTTCTGTTCGACAAGCAGGCCATGTACCAATGAATATATCCAATTTGATCGTCCCAAGTGGTAAAACTTTCTCGCCAGCAAAACCGAGGAGGGGTCTATGATAAGGCTCCAGTTGAGATAGCTTTAGGTTTAAACTGTCGAAGCACGAGTAGAACATGATGTCTGCCAAGCTACCATTATCTACCATTACTCTTGAAATCATTACTTCCTTCATCCTCATTTTGATCACCAATGGGTCATCATGAGGATATAGAACACCTGCGAGGTCGTTCTTTGAGAAACCAATGACAAATTTCTCTTTGTTTACCTTTCTCGGGCGATCCTCCTCAGCTAGATTTATTCGTTGAATGTATGAGCAAGCTTAAGCCTCACAGAGGTAAGCTTTTCTCTCTGCAGTAAGGTCTCCTCCTCCTGCATCTCCACCTGTAATAACATTACAATCAAATGACCCAAAGCGTATTGAAAATACCTCACGTTCTGGAATACTTTGTCTCTTGGGAAGATCGAGGTCGTCTTCCGTATCAACTTCATGGTCTGTTTTCTTGTTCTCCTCTGCTCGACGAGGATATCTAGACCTCTCTCTTGTTAGGTCGCTGTTTCTTCTTTCAATTTTACGATCAACATACTTTGCCTATTTTCCTCGTGTAATAAGTGTTTCATTCTCATTCTAAAGAACTATGCAATTTTTGGTCATATGGCCACGATCTTTGTGAAAATCACAATATTTTGCCTTATTCCTCCTGTCAGGGTCTGTCTTCATTTTCTCTGGCCAGTTTAATTCCTTCTTGTTCTTGATTTCTTCTAGAACATGGTTGATGTCTATGTTCAAAGGAGTGTAATTATCAAATTTCTTTAATACCTCCCATGACGACCTTGTTTTTGATTGTTTGTCACCACCATTGTTCTTATGCTCTTTCTTCTTAACTTTATCACCTTCCACCTTGGTTTCTTCGGCGTCCATATTCTTCTTCGCAGCCATAGCCTCCTCGGCATTCATGATCTTGGCCGCTTTTGCCATCAGTTATGACACGGTTATGGGTGGATCTTTGGCCAAAGTGCAGTACAACTTGTTGGGCAGCAACCCACTCATCAAGGCGGTAATCGCTGTCATTTCTTCATAATCAATGACTTCGAGTTTCTCGTTATTAAAACGAGTTATATAATCTCTGGTACTCTCACCAGCTTTCTGTCTAACACTTAAAAAATGCGCTACTCGCTTAACTGGCTTTGCCCCAAAATAGAAATTTCCAATGAATAACTCGGCTAGTTGAACGAAAGTTGAGATCTTACCCCGAGGAAGATTATTGTACCATATTTGAGCAAATCCGGTAAGAGTTCCTGAGAATGCTCTGCATCTCATCTCATCTCATCTGGAACAGCATAGATGTTGGCTGCAGCTTGGTATTGTTCTACATGAAGAACAGGGTCGGTCTTTCCATCATATTTGGGAGTCATAACAGGTGCTTTGAACTTTGACGGTGTGGGAAAATCCACAATGGCCTGATCAAAGGGTGTCCCTTGAACAAAAGTTCGTTGTAGGGGGTTCTTGGCCTTAGCTATTTCCCCTAGTCTGTCTTCCAGCCTTTGAATAGAGACTTTCCACGCATCATTTCCTTCCTCGGGCCTGTTGGTTCGAGCAACTGATCGCGTTGAGGTGGCTTCCTGTGATTTATTTTGACGAGCAGCTGGTCGCGACTGGGAAGATCCTTCCTTTAAGTCTAATGATCGTCGAAAGCTCCTCGATGCAGCCTTAAGAGGACTTTTGTTCCTCCTAGGACCTAATCGATCAAAAGGAGATACCCTGCTTAACCTTTCTAGCGCACTAGACCTTTCTGGCGAGGGAGTGATACGTTGTTCAGTATCTGTGGCTCGTACTGATGAAGTTCATCCAGGTTGATAAGAAAAATCTTCAGACTCCTCAGTACGATATGAATCGGTACGCCTAGTACGCGACGAAAGTAAACGGGTATTTCTTTGAACACTTCGATGTCCTGAATGGGTCGATACTCCGCCATGAAGGGTTTGTATGAGTTGTCGCATAGTTTCTTGCATGGCTGTCTGGCCCTGGGCCAGATTTGTCATTATTCCAGCCAGATCTGGAACGTTTGGCGGAGCAGATGGATTTGGAGGGCTTCCAGCATTTCGATTGCTGGGTTCTGGATTATCAGCCATTTGTAATGAATTGTTTTGATGAAAAACGATATTACCAGTCATTTCCCACAGACGACGCCAATCTGTTGATGTAAAAAATTAGATTATATCTAATTATTTAATCACAGATAAAATAAAATGAGACAAAGAAATTTTAAAGTGGTTCAGCCTTATAAAAATGGCCTACGTCCACTGTTTCAATTATTGCTGACTGTTTGGGAATTCTTGATTACCAGTTTAGTCAAGAAATTCCAGGTCCCCTTATAGTGAGGATGATAAAATGTATTTATAACCCTCAGGCTATATATGTGAAAGGGTAATACATAGCTGTCCATTAGGCGTATACTTCTATATGATAATAATAAGCATTTAATGCGCAGTCAATCTGTTGGTTATCCTGCTATTAACACTTTGTTCGAGGTGCAGCTCGGACCGCCTAAGCTGCTCGGTGTATTAAAGTTCCTCGGAGAACTCTTGTTGGTCTGAGCGTCTGAGTTGATCGGGGAATCAGAGTTCCTCGTTGTAGTACGGTTCCTCGGAGAGCATCTATTGCTCGGAGTATCTGAGTGGGTCAAGGTGTTATTCGCAAGTGTTTGTTATTGCCACGCAGATTGCCACGTGTCTTCACTCAATTGAGCCATGTCAGCAGACTAAATTTGGTATCAACACAAATCATCCAACTTATTAAAACCATCCCTATTCTTCCTATCACTGTCATTAAAGTTCTTAGGTTAATTTTCAAAACTCTTATGTACTCTATGATTAATAAACTTATTGAAATTCCTTAAAAACCTAGTTATCTCTTCAATATCAAGTTCACTAGTACTATTGGAATCTGACGCAATCTCCATTTGAGATTTCAAAGCAATACCCTTTTATTTATTTTCATCCTTTTTCTTCGTAGGACATATGTTCATCTCATAGGTTTGAAGGTCACCTACAAGTTCTTGAACTCTTATAGTGACGACACCACCTAGGGAATCTAGGATCGTGACTTTAGCATTAAATCATCGAGGAAATGACATTAAGATTTATTGCACAACTCTAGGATCGAGGATAACCTCACCTAAGTCAAACTAGGAATTGATAATATTCGACAACCCGTCATAGAACTCATCAAAAAACACGGTCTATTACATATTAATCCTCTCAAAGTTAATCGTCATATTTTATGGTTTGGAAACCCTAACATTATATGTTCCCTCGTGGGTGGATCGTAAAATATCTCAAGCATCCTTCACATGCTCGCAAGTTATAATGCGTCTAAACTCTTTGGTGGTCATAACGCAAAAGATGGAGTTTACACCCTTGAAATTAAATGTCGAGTAATTCTTTTCGGCCTTTCCCCAAGAGTTGAACTCTTTAGGATCACCACCTTCGATGGGAGGAGTCTACCCATTTTCAATTGATTTCTAAAGATTTTCATCGATTGATTTTAAGAAAAATATAGCCCACGCCTTCCAATAGGGATAGTTTTTCCCATCAAATAATGGAGGTGGGGTAAAGAAACTCCCCTCTCGATTAAAATTCACTTAAATCCTAAATGTTCATGAAAACTAGAGATCAAACACATCAAATTAGTGTAACCTTCTCTGGCATCAATTGAAAAAATGTTAGTGCCCTAGGTTATATGGAAACATCACTAATTTTTTTCCAATTTAATAAGCATTCACAAAAATAAACCAAGTATTGTCTAACATAGTTTACCAATTTTGTCTTACCTAAGCATGCATCTAGGTGACAGTCTAAAATAGTTTACCAGTTTTGTTTTACCTAAGCATGCATCTAGGTGACAGCAAGAACAAAAACAATGTCAAACCATAACACGACAATGAATGAGGAAAACCCATAGTGAAAAAAATCACGAACGACCCTTCCACATAAACCCACTACGATATAGGTACATTTACAAGAATAACTTACATTTTCTCATAAACTCGAAACCTTCAGGCCTTGAAGCACTTCCTTGTTCCTTGTAACCTTCTTAGTATATATGTTGGATGCTTTCCAACAACCACACAATGAAGGACCTTTCGCACGTCTCAATATCCCACTAATCTAGTCTCGTGACCAATCCATCCATTTCACAATACAAAACATGATCTCTACCACTCGAAATGATAAAAGTATGAACATAAAACAACTATAGTACAACACATAAGAGATATCAAATATACATGTAGATATAGTATTCTTGGATCTCAAACATGGGTTGAAGCTAGGATTTTATTTTCACAAAAAACCTTTTTTAAAAACTGATGATAAACCTGAATACTAGTTGAAAACACTTATTTTGAGGCGGTACATACTTTGATGAAGGTCATTCGAATGACAATAGCAATCTCGTTCGAACAAAAATAACATCGTTCAAACGACGTAGCTATTCTCCTTTTAACAAAGATCAAATGATATTTTAAAAGAGATTTGTCCTATGAAACATCCAAAGTCATTTGAAGTTCGTTTGAACCTCGTTTAAATGAGATGCCTAAAATCATTTAAATGAAGTGAAGAATTCGTTCAAACCAAGTAAAGACCTCATTTGAATGAAAATAGTTTCTTCATATGATCTACATTAGAAGTTCGATCGAACGAAATTAAAATTTAAAAACCATTTTATGTAAAATGCCTCAAAATATTTTATTAAATAAGCATCCAATTATAACTAAGATCAAACATGAATATACAACCATATCTCATTAAGATCCCTTGGATAATGAAGATAAAAGTCAGTACGAAACTCGATGTGCATGTAATGTTGATTATCTTGGTCAATACGATATTTAAACTTACAGCATAGGCTTGAAGGACAACTAAAATTCTTTTTTAATTAAATATATTATTTCTTCAATAAATGAAAAAGAGCCTTTCTCCAAGGGCTAAAACAAGCTTATGCAATGTGAATTTTAAAATCCTTGATAAAATGAAGACCAAATATAGACTTAGATTCTCTAAAAGGATAACCTAAAAATAATTCTTTAATACCATGATGGATGTTAGAGATTATAAAATTTGTCTTCTTAGGATGAGCATCATATTTGAAACTATTTCTGCCTTTCCAAATCTCCCAAGTGATTATGAAAGGAACAAGTATAAGCAATGAGGAAACTAATGTGACACCCCGCATAATTAAATACCGGGTGATAAGTCCTTTATTAAATTAAATCAGAATATCCAGTTGGTTCAGATTATGAAAATATTTCCAGTCTAAGTCCCAAATACAATAATCCAACAGAAATAAACCAACAACCGAATGAAGTAAATAACTAAATCCAAAATCTCTTAATATCTGAATAGAAGAGGGGCAACATGCCCTAACTGATGAAATAACTCAAAAGGAAGAAATGATAGACATGGAGGCGTCTACTACCAAGGTTTTGTAACTTCCACAACAACTACAACTTGTCGAGTGAATGAAACTCTTATGCTTGGTGACCCTGTGGCTGGGAACCTAAAATAATTTGACAAGAAAAAGAGATTTATAGATTACAGGTGAGCGCCCGAGTTGAAAATAGTTTAAAAGTGAGAAAGTGCTTAAAATGAGTTTATAGCACCTATATTAATCACGTTAGGTTATCATACTCACTTGAGATGCTCACCTCTCATCTAATGTGCACGCCTAACGATCCATCAAACCCTATTAGTTTCTATTTCCCTCCTAACTAGTTCTTTCCCATTTAACATCTATTCTTAGCCTAATATCGTTCCCATGTATTTCCCTCGTAAAATACATAATACCTATAATTAACTTATCTTTAACATGGATAAGCGCCCTTTCAATTAAATATAGGTAAAGTGTTCCCCAACTTAGTTCATTTCATATTTCATTATTATACATGTTTACTTAATTCACACAGTAGATAGTAACACAAGCATATATATATACATGCGCTCAGTTCTATATATATTCAATACTACACCCCGAGACACAGCTGCGGTGCATGCATACTCTGCTATCATGTCCTGGTGCATCGCTCATTGCATAAATCTCTAAAGGTTAAATCTCTCGCGAACCATCAAAACAAACACACATATTGGAGGCGAACATAGTTCCAAGATGACGGGCTACCCACATACCTACGCACCCATTTGACCATTAACTATCATTCTCACAGATAGCCTGTACCTAGGTTCTATGCTCTAATGGTACAAAACAAAATCCCACCCGAAGGCACCTCAAAGCATGATTGTCCATAACGCGCAACCTCCGCTCGATAGCAAACATCGTAGGTATGACGTAAACATAATGATTCAATCAATAAGTATACACACAACTTATTATATTCCTTAGGTTTTCATGCAACCTAAGTTCTCGAATTTATAAGTAGTCTTATCGTCTCTACTACTCTCAATACTATAAATGTACGACTTATCTCTTTATCGTATATACTCTTTAAGGTTCTCTCATTCCAACCCATTCCCTTAGTAGTTACACAGTTCCTCTCACTACTAAATTATGAAAAGTAGCTACTCTAGAATAGTGTAGGTCATATTTTTACTTAAAGGAACCTAGAAGGGTTTTAAACCCATTTGGGCAAAAATTAGAGTTTATGAAATCTCGTTAGAACCTGGGGATTCTTTTTCGAACGAGGTCGTTCGAACGATATTCTCACTTTGAACGAACTCAAAAATCTCATTAGTAATCTCGTTGGAATTCTCATTGGAAGTATCATTCGAACGAGGTCATTCGAACGATCTGGGCAGGGCTTCGAACGAGAATTTCGATAGCTTCACTATCTTTTAAAAAGTTCATTTTTTCCAAACCATTCAATAACAAAATTGCTTTTAATCCATACTAATTCACATTCAATAACTCTAATTTATATCCCTTAGGATTAGAACACTTTCCCATCCATTTTTAACATAAAATCCCTAAAATTATAGCATGTTTTTCGATTAATTTCTCAAATCTTCAATAAGCCCTAATTTCACATAACCTCCATTATCAACCATTTAATCCCAGATTTAATTTTGTGAAAATAACATATAACACCCAGAATTATCATACCCAGAACAAGGTTATTCACTACATGCAAACCTATATTCCCAATTAAATATTAATACCCAACTTCAATCCCAAATTCATAATATCATAGTTATTCCATCAACTACATAAACATGAATCATATATGCTCTAAAAATTCAGCAAGATTGATACTTGCCTTTTCGTGAAATTCTGATTCTCTGGATGAAATTGGTATATGGGTGATCCTCTCTTCATGATCTATGCATTAGTGTAATTTTTGGTGTGAGATCTCGAGTCTTTATCCCTGGGCTCCTATGGAGTTCTTCTTCTTTCTCTTTGGTTCTCTCTCTCTCTCCCCTAGATTTGGAAACTCATAGATAGCCTATTTACCATGTACTCTTCCTTTTTAGTTTCCTATTTTTGTCCATTTTAATTCTCAAAAATCTCAAAAGACTAAAATACCCATCCGGGATGTCGAATTGGCCTAAATTGCCCCAAAACCCAAATAAAACACCGGAGTAGAGTTTTCTGACTTTGTCGACCTTTCCAGACTCATTGGCGCACTCAAAATAATCATACGAGTTACTTAAAAATAAATTATCTTTTTAACCCAATAAAGTAATACCGACACGACTCACATGCACGTCCCAACTAAGTATATTGTAACTGTCGTATTTTTCACTCCCGACCAATAATATTTTCTTAACCCTATATTACTTTACTCGCTAAGTAATATTCAACATAATTATCATTAATAAATACTAACTCTCATCACGTTAGTAATTATTATATTTAAATCTGGATTAATTATAAATAAATTTTCTCCATTTAATTTAATTAATCCTAATTCCATAATTAAAATAAATTCCTAAAAAATATGGGGTATTACATACTCCCCCCCTAATAATGGAATTTCGTCCCGAAATTCAGAAAAGAACATAATGAAGGTGTACCTGGTAGGAATATCCCGCATGTTATCCTCACGCTCCCAGGTAGACTCCTCTACATTATGATGCTGCCACTGCACTCACACTAATGGCACTATCTTTCACCTCAGTTTCCTCTCACTACGATCTAGATTCGCAACTGTCCCCTCCTCATAGGAACTATCGGGTTGTAGATTGGTCTCCTCTAAAGTAATATGGATGTGGTCCAAGTCATCTCAAAGATATATCCTCGACGAGGAAATATGGAGCACATCATGGATTCTATGCAGGTGCTCCGGTAATCCAAGTCTGTAAGCTACTGGCCCAATCCGCTCAATAATAGGGAATGGCCCGACATATATTGGCGCTAACTTTCCTTTCTTCCCAAATCGCATTACCCCTTCATAGAAGATACTCGCAACAACACCTTATCCCCCATACTGAACTCCTTGAAGAACCTCTTGGCATCGACGTAACTCTTCTGCCTATCCTGAGAAACCCTAAATGCGACTCCGTAGCAACTCAATCTTAATCGAGGTCTCCTGAATTACCTTCGTCCCAAGTATCTTGTTGTCCCCCACCTCAAGCTAACATGCTGGGGAATAAAAAAGTCTACCATATAATGCCTTGAATGGAGCCATGATAATAGTAAACTGGTAGGAGTTATTATAAGTGAACTCCACCAGTGGTAGGAACTACTCCCACCCCCTTCAAAATTAATGATACACATCCGTAATATATCCTCCAACATCTGATTCGTCCGCTCTGTCTACTCGTCCGTCTGTAGGTGATAGGTTGAACTCGATCATAAGTCCGTACCCATGGCCTACTGGAAACTCTGCCAAAGTCTGGACATAAAAATCTTGTACCGATCGGACACGATATCAAGGGGTATCCCGTGGACTCTCACGATCTCGATAATGAAGACCTGAGCATATTTTAGTATATTTGGTCAGAACTGGAAGAAAATAAGCTACCTTGGTCAACCGATCCACAATCAGCCATATGGAATTGTGACCCCTCTCTCATGTAGGCAGCCCTGTGATAAAATTTATGAAAATGCTCTCTTATTTCCACATAGGGATTTCTAATGGCTGTAGTAATCCTCTCGATCTCTGATGGTCTATCTTCACCAGCTGACAAGTGGCACACTTTGACACAAACTTGACAATGTCCTTCTTCTTGCCACTCCACCAGTACTATCGCCTCATATCTTGGTACATCTTATCCCCTTCGGGATGTAACACAATCATGAACCGTGTGACTCAGCCATCACTTCATGTCGTAGCTCCTCCCCTCTAAAACTACTAGTATGCCATTAAAGTGTAAAACCCTATCCGAGCTCACAGAGAAGAACTCTGCTCCCTCGGCTAGAAGCTAGATAATCCGATCCTGACAAAAGGAATCCGTTGCCTGAGCCTGTATCACCCTGGAAACTATCTCCGGTGTAATCATCATCACCGATATAAATGATCGGGCAAATTCATCCTGATGCCCAAGTTCTTTCCATTTTGCCTTCTACACCTCATACACCTCACCAGCTGGCCTACGGCTCAACGCCTCTGCTACCACGTTAGCCTTCCCCGGGTGGTAATGGATTTTGAACTGGTAGTCCTTCATATATTCAAGCCACCTTTGCTGATGCATATTTATCTCCCGCTGTGTGAGAAGATACTACCGTGACTTGTGATCCTAAATAGACAAAATTTCTCCCCCAAGAGATGTGTCTCTATATTTTCAATGCAAACACGACTGCTGCTAACTCCAAGTCGTGGGTGGGGTAACTCCTCTCGTGAGGCTTAAGCTTACGGGAAGCATAATCAATCACCTTTTCCTCTTGATGAAGCACACCCCCAAGTCCTAGTAAGGATGCATCAGTGTAAATTAGGTATTCCACCCACAGCTTGGGTAGTGCTAGAACTGGTGCTGAAGTCAGCTTGTCCTTCAGCTCGTCAAAATCTAACTGGAAGGCATCTTCCCATATAAATGGCACCCCCTTGCGAGTCAAGTTTGTCAACGGACCCGCTATCTTCGAGAATCCTCGAATAAATCACCTGTAGTATTCTGCCAGCCCCAGGAAACTATGTATCTCATTCGGTGTCGTGGGCTGTCCCCACTCCCTCACCGATGACACCTTCTTGGGCTCTACCGATACCCCTTCCTCATAAATGATATGCCCCAAGAACTAAACCTCTCTCAACCAGAACCCACATTTCTCATATTTTGCATATAACTCGTGCTCACGTAGGGTCTGTAAAACCATCCTCAGATGCTCGACATGCTTTTCCTCAGCCTGGGAATAAATTAGAATGTCATCAATGAAGACAATGACAAACTGATCTAAGAACTCTTTGAACACCCTATTCATTAAGCCAATGAAGACTGCTAGTGCGTTAGTTAGCCCAAATGGCATAACCCTGAACTTGTAAGATCTATACCTTATCATAAAATAGTCTTAGGGACGTCCTGCTCCCTAATACATAACTGATGGTACCCCGACCTCAAGTCTATCTTTGAAAAAATAAGAAGCTCCCCTCAACTGGTCGAATAGGTCATAAATTTGGGGCAATAGATATTTATTCCGTATCATGACCTTATTCAACTCTCGTTAATCAATACATAATCGTAGTGACCCATGGTATTCTTTACGAACAACACGGGATTACCCTAAGGTGAGGTACCCCTATGGATTAAACCCTGACCCAATAACTGCTCGATCTGATCTCATAGCTCCCTCATCTCTACCGGAGTTATACGGTACGGTGCACGGGCTATCAGCCGAGTGCCTGGTGCCAAATCTATCATAAACTCTATCTCCCTACTGGAGGGTAATCCCGGTATGTCCTTAAATACATCAGCGAACTCACGAATGACAGGAATTGAATCAAACGGTATCACCACTCCCTCAGAGGTCTCCTCCTCCATATAATATAAATGGGTCGATGAACCTCCCTCAGGACGAGGCATCGCCACCAAAAAAATATCCTGACCCGGTATGGAAAACATAATACTATGGATATTGTAATCAATCATAGCCCTATACGTAACTAGCCAATCCATCCCAATAATAGCGTCATACTTGTGCATCTCTAAGATAAGCATATCGGCTAGTAAAATCAATCTCCCGATCTCTATGCCTAATCCCCGACATATAAAGAATATCAAAGACCCATAACTCATTGGTAAGTCTACACTAGTAACTGTGCTATCTGCCGTGTCTAATAACCCGATGGCGCGTGCAAAACTAGTGGAAATAAAACTATGTGAAGCCCCCGTGTCAAATAATATCCGCCCCATAGTCCCTTGAATTGAAAGAATACCCTTGACTACGAGCGGGGCCTGATGAACCGCAACGTGATGGACGTTGTATACACGCACATACTGCAACTATCCCTGCTGCACCGGAGCTGTTGGAATGGCTGGCAAAGCTGGTACCTGAGGTGGTGATGGGAGGGCAACTCGAAATAGCGGTCGTTGGGGATCCTGACGAGCTCCTTGCTGCTGCTGCTCTACTCCTCTGAGGACAGTCCAAACATTTGTGGTAAGTGTTGCCACAAGTAAAGCACCTCCCTGGAAAGTGTCCTCCCCTTTACCCCTGCTGTTAGGGTGTCTTGACCTTATCTGGATAATTTTGCTTTTTATGACCCATCCTGCCATAATTGAAGCACCTACCAACAAATTGTGTCACATTACGATTCTGTCAATTTTGGCCTTGTTGCTTAGTTCCACCTCTTCCTTGGCCCTGTTAAGCATCTTGATGAAAAATAATATCAGTTTGAGGATAGTCGCTCGACTTGTGACCCTGTTGTACACACTTATAGAAGAGTCCTGAAAGTCTTTGCTTTCTTTGGCCGGCTGTCCTTGCTGGTCAAGTCAGGGTTTCTCTCCAGCCTGATCCTGACAAGTTTAATGTTTATGGTCACCTTTTCCATAATTGAAACACGTTTTTATGACATCATTCTGTCCCTGGCTTTGTTGCTCTTGACGCTTTTGGCTCTTGACGCGAATTCTATTACCTTAGTGGTCTTTATGATCCCGAGGAACTTGTAGTTGTAGTATTGGTGTTTCCCCATAATTATTAACACTAGTCATGTCATATTGACTATCTTCTCTTATTCTTTTGCCTCCTATAAGCTTCATACTGCAATCATGGTACTGTAAGACTATAGTGGTAACTGCCTATGCCACAATACTTGTTATTTTGGCGATTGATACTCTCTCCGGGGGTACCTGAGATATCAGTTGGCCTTGCTCATTGACTCCTTTAGCAGTGTTAGCTAGTTTTTCTTGGCGTGAAAGTTGAAATGAACTGAATGAGTTCAACATTCATACAAATAAATAGCAAAAGTAAGGATTTCCAACACGTAAGGATGAATACAACATTCCTAATATTAGGGCTCTATATCAAAGAAGTCTACACGGAAAGCATAATAAGACAAACAGATCCTAAGGACTTTAGAACCTGATGCTCTGATACCAGCTATGACACCCCATCTAATTAAATACCGGGTTATCAGTCCTTTATTAAATTAAATTAAAATATCCAGTTGGTTAAGATTATGCATCACTGTAAAAAACTTTATTATTAAATACTAACCACTTAATATTTAAAAAGTTTGATGTCAAAATTTTATCTTTTAATTTATATAAAACTAGGTTATGAATAAATAAGACATTCACCATTCACATCAATCTCATATGATAGGAAATAACTTCAATAATGAATGAAACCGGAGAAAACATTTCCAGTCTAAGTCCCAAATACAATAATCCAACAGAAATAAACCAACAACTGAATGAAGTAAATAACTAAATCCAAATTCTCTGAATATCTGAATAGAAGAGGGGAAACCCGCCCTAACTAATAAGTAACCCAAAAGGAAGAAATAATAGACATAGAGGCGTGTACTACCAAGGTCCTGTAACTTCCACATCAGTTACAGCTCATCGAGTGAATAGAAATCCTATGCTTGGTGTCCATGTGTCTGGGCACCAAAAATAATTTGACAAGAAAAAGAGATTTGTAGAAAATGGGTCAGAGCCCGAGTTGAAAACAGTTTAAAAGTGAACAAGTGCTTAAAATGAGTTTATAGCACATATATTAATCATGTTAGGATATCGTACTCACTTAAGATGCTCACCACTCATCTAATGGGCACGTCTAACGTTACGTCAAACCCTATTAGTTTCTATTTCCCTACTAACTAGTTCTTTCCCGTTTAACATGTAATCTTAGACTAATATCGTTCCCATGTATTTCCCTCGCAATATATATAATACCTATAATTAACTTCTCTTTAACAAGGATAAGCGCCCTATCAATTTAATATAGGTAACGTGTTCCCCAACTTAGTTCATTTCATATTTCATTATTATACATGTCTACTTAATTCACACAGTAGATAGCAACACAAGCATATATATATATATATATATATATATATATATATATATATATATATATATGTGTGTGTGTGTGTGTGTGTGTGTGTGTGTATATATATTCAAGCACTCAATTCTATATATATTTAATACAACACCCCGAGACACAGCTGCGGTGCATGCATACTCTGCTATCATGTCCTGGTGTATCGCTCATTGCATAAAGGACTAAAGGTTCAAAAATCTCGCGAACCAATAAAATAAACACACATATTAGAGGCAAATATATTTCCAAGCTGATGGGCTATGCACATACCTACGCACCCATACGACCGTCATCACTATCATTCTCATAGATATCCCGTACCTAGGTTCTATGCTCTAGTGGTACAAATCAAAATCCCACCCGAAGGCTCCTCAACGCATGATTGTAAACAACGCGGAACCTCTACTCGATAGCAAGCAGCGTAGGTATGTCGTACACATAATACTTCAATCCATAAGTATACACACAACTTATTATATTCATTAGGTATTCACGCAACCTAAGTTCTCGAATTTATAAGTAGTCTTGTCGTCTCTACTACTCTCAATATAATAAACGTACGACTTATCTCTTTATCGTATATACTCTTTAAGGTTCTCTCATTCCAACCCATTTCCTTAGTAGTTACACAATTCCTCTCACTACTAAATTATGAAAAGAGGCTACTCTAGAATAATGTAGGTCCTATTTTCTCACTTAAAGGAACCTAGAAGGACTCATTTGGGTAAAAATTGGAATTTCTAATATCTCGTTAGAATCTGTGGATTCTCGTTCGAACGGTATTCTCACTTCAAACGAGCTCAAAAATATCGTTAGTAATCTCATTAGAATTCTCGTTGGAAGTATCATTCGAACTAGGTTGTTCGAACGACCTTGGCAGGTTTTCAAACTAGAATTTTGAGAGCTTCCCTCTCTTCCAAAAAGTTCATTTTTTCCATTCAACAACAAAATTGCTTCTAATCGATCCTAATTCACACTCAACAACTCTAATCTATATCCCTTAGCATTAGAACACTTTCCCATCCATTTTTAACATTAAATCCCTAAAATTATAGCATGAATTTTGATTAATTTCTCAAATCTTCAACAAGCCATAATTTCACATAACCTCAGTTATCAACCATTTAATCCCATATTTAATTTCGTGAAATTAACATATAACACCCAGAATTATCATACCCAGAACATGGTTATTCACTACATGCAAACGTATATTCTCAATTAAAGATTAGTACCCAATTTGAATCCCAAGTTCATAATATCGTGGGTATTCCATCAACCACATTAACATGAATCATATATGCTCTAAACATTCATCAAGATAAACACTTGCCTTTTCGTGAACTTATGATTCTCTAGATGAAATTGGTATAGGGGTGATGCTCTCTTCACGAACTACGTGTTGGTATAATTTTTGGTGTGAGAGCTTGAGTCTTTATCCCTGGGGTCATATGGAGTTCTTCTTCTTTCTCTTTGGTTCTCTCTCTCTCACGTAGGTTTGGAAACTCACAGATAACCTATTACCCATGTACTCTTCCTTTTTAATTTTCTATTTTCATCCATTTTAATTCCCAAAAATCTAGAAAGACTAAAATACCTCTTCGGGGTGTCGGTTTGGCCTAAATTGCCCCGAAACCCAAATAAAACACCCGAGTAGAGTTTTCTGACTATCTCGACCCTTTGGACTCATCTGTGCACTCGAAATGGTCATACAAGTTACTTAAAAATAAATTATCTTTTTAACCCAATAAAGTAATACCGACAGGTTCACATGCTCGTCCCAACTAAGTATATTGTAACTGTCGTATTTTACACTCCCGACCAATAATATTTTCTTAATCATATATTACTTTACTCGCTAAGAAATATTCAACATAATTATCATCAATAAATACTAACTCTGTTCACGCTAGTAATTATTACATTTAAATTCAGATTAATTATAAATAAATTTCTCCATTTAATTTAATTAATCCTAATTCCATAATTAAAATAAAATTCCTCAAAAATGCAGGGTATTACAACTAATCCCTTTCCTCTAGATCTGATCCACATTGAATTAGATGAAGTTCTGATTCTAAGAAGACCCTTGAAGTAAAGACAAATTATGGATGCCACTTCACCTTTTAAGAAAAGACGATTAAGAGATTCGTGATGATGGGAGGTGCAACAGTGACATTTTGAAGCTAGGGGAATATTGAATTTAGAAACAACATCTTCTGTAGGCACACAATGATATAGTAATTTCCACATAAAAATAGAGACTTTTTTAGGAAGTCTTTTATTCCATAAGGATTTAAAAGAAAATTGACTCAACTTTTATGTGTGATAATGTTCCATGCTTACTGAAGAGTGAATCGACCATTAGAATTGCCCAACCAATTGAAATAAGAAGAATAATCAATCCACTCTTTTGAGCCACTGCAAGAACCTTATGCATCCTTTTCTACACATGTGAAGAATAGACTTTGCAAGAGGAATCAAGAGGAGAGCATCTCCTACGATATTTATTCTTTATAAATATGCTCCAAGTAGAATCCGCTGTTAATAATCTTTAACATATCTTGCAAGATCTAGCTTCTACAAAATCTGGAATAAACTTTGGCCTAAGCCCCCTTCTTCATATAGAAGAAAAATTGAACTCTATTTTTTTTTAATGTCTATTAGAGATACCTTCTAAAAGGCCCAAAAGAAATTTGAGAATAGAGTTTCAAGTATCTTGATGATGAGTATGGAGGGATCTAATGCTACAAATAAGTGTTAAAACATTGATTAAGTCACATGCTTGAGAAGTTTAATTTTTCCTCCTTCACTAAATAGCTTACAAAACCATCCTTCTAATATCTTTTTGATTCTGTCAATGATGCCATCGAATAGATATTTATTCTTTGTTCCTTCATAAAGAGGCACTCTAAGATATAATAAAGGAGGTTTTTTAAAAGTGAAGTTAGTTTTCATCTCAATAATTCTTCTACGAGCTAAGGAGCAACGAGAAGGAACCATAAAGGTACATTTGGATCTATTCAAAAGTTGATCAGATAAAGATTCACAATCTTTGATAAAAGACATGAATTTCTTTAAAAAAATTTTGACTTCCAAAGGTGAAGTTATATGAAGAAGTGAGGCATGATATACTTGGACTACCAAGGGGCAGAGAAAAGTACTCAATTTTTTCATTTAAAATAAGTTGTGTAGGCGAACAACTCAAATCCTAACCTGTAACACATAGAAGTTTTATCCAAACACGTAACTAAAGAAAAACATTCAAATCGGCTCAATTAGGAATTTTATCCTTAAAAATCTCCCCCTTTGGATATTCTGGGAAACAAATAAAAACAAAAATGTATTAGGCCGTTGAGCTCACTAAGAATCAATTCTCGACCCCAAAAGGAATAAAGTACGAATGCTTGACTGATATAAACTTGAGTATCTTTGAGCTTGTGTAAACCATTATCGCATCCTTTCAAGCCTTCACAATTAAGTTCACCTTTAAAATTCAAAGATAATATATAACAATATAAATCCGCATATGAATATCTCCGCCTTTGTCTAGCAATATCTAACTAAGATAGGATGTCACCCCAAGGTAAAAATCTTCCCATCAGTTAAAGAGTTAGATAACGTTTCTCCCATTTTTTGTTCAGGAGTATACAAAGAGCAATGTGCATAATAACAATTCGCATTAAATGTAACACATGTAAGAATAACAGAAGCAATTTAATATCATACGATGATGTGAAGTTCAACAAGAATTGACAAACAAGTACATACACACAAGTACAAATAACACAAATAGTAAAACATATGATACCAATTTTGATGCAAAATTAAAGAATAAAAAATTTATGTAATTAAAGACATGCCACTAAGAATCAAAGATTAAGCATAAGGCAAGCGTGGACTAAATGCACCTGTAAGGACTCAAAATAAACAATACCCCCCCGTATATATATATATATATATATATATATATATATATATATATATATATATATATATATATATATATATATATATATATATATATATATATACATACATACACCGCTGGCGCGAACCCATTTTTATAAATGATTTTGAGTTGAGTTTGTTTATGTGGTATTTAAACATTTCGGAGGAGACATATATAAAAAAATCGGGTCAAAACCTTTTTTTTGCTAATTTAAAAGAATAGGTCAAACTTTTGCAGTTATAAAATGCTTTAAAATCTATGAAACTTTGACCGTTTTTTTAAATAGAAAAGAAATTATTTTGAGTTGATTTTTTTATATGGGTCTATTTAAATGTTTAAATACCATATAAAAAATTCAACTCACAAATAATTTTTTACTATTTTAAAAAAATTGGTATGTAAACTTGGTATGTATGAGAGCCTGACTCTCTCTCTCTCTCTCTCTCTCTATATATATATATATATATATATATACACACCATTGAAGCAAATAAATATATATAGGTATAAAAAACCAAAGTGATACAAAAAAATAAGCTAAACACACTCGTATTGTAACACTGTGTCCAAACAATAGTGGTACGGAGTGAAAGGGAGTGAACTAGATACAAAATAAATATGACCCAACTAGTCAATATATGTCCAAGGACTTTTGATCGCAAAATCTTACCAACTTCAGTTTAACATCAAGGTGGCAAATAAAGAAATCAAAATATATGAACAAACACAATGCTTACTAGCCCAAGAATCTTGACGATTCTCAAATAAATAGCATCAAACAATTAAGCTCAACTATGACTCATAATGCAAAGAAATTGATCTTCAACTAGACACCCTCATAAATAGATATGTCATATTTTTCTCCTTTTCTTTTGAAGATATCAACTTTGAATAATCAATTAAAACTTGGTCTTGGAAAATTTTCTCTTCTTCTGCCTCTTTTACCTTTTAGACTCTTACCAACGATGGTCTTTCACACAGCGGATATTTCTTCTTCTGTATCCCTTTCCCATTTCACACTGATATTTTTATAAAATAAGATAAAAAAATGGCTCCTAGATGCTTAAATCCCCCATACTAAAAAAATCTATGTATATGACAATATTGATAAGATAACACCTCACTTAGCTTTGTAATAGATGAAGTTATAATCCAAAAGAGCTCGTGTAAGTGTTTGTAGAGGCAAATACAAAATGAATCAATCAAGCAAATCAAAGCCAAACAATTCCATGAAAGAATGATTAAGAACAATCCTAATCGTTGAAAATGTCAATAAAATGTCCTAGTCATATACATGGAATTGAGTGGATTCAAACACACTTATACGCACATAATTTACAAAACCAAATTACAAATAAAAAAAATCCTTTGAGTTTTTTTTTCTTTTCAAAACGTATCAAAAGACAAACGAATTCTCTCTTATATTTTTCTCATTAAGACAAAAAAAGGGGAAATCAAAACCAAAGATAAATATCATACAACTAGATAAATATATATATAACATGAACTATAAACTCTAGTGTATGAAAAACACGCAAGCACAATAACTCATAAGATATAACATCGAAAGAATCATATGATAAGAAGAAAGAGTAAAAAAGTCCAACATTAAATACCTCCAAATCAGATCTCCTAACCCACACAGGTGTAGTGTGATGAACTTGAGTTTGGGGCAGCTTGATGACACTAGTATTAGACTTCCTAGGACCTTTCTAAGATCATTACAAAATTTCTAAGGTGACATTCCCTATGGAAATATGTTCAAGTGTAGACATGAGGAATGTTATATTTAGTTTGAACTTTTCCAACATCCTTAGCAATGGTTATCTCTTTCAAAAGCATGGTCTTGGATTTAGCAGCGAAAGAATTTTGATCATCAAAGAAAATTACAAAAATATTCATCTTTGATTCGGAAGGTTCTTAACATTTTATTTAACTTTTTCGTATTAAACTCCAAATAAGATTTGAATATACTCGAATCTTTAAATTTGCATTCTAACTCCACAATCCTAGATATGATAAAAGTTCATCGACTCTTAAAAATCATAAAGTTCTTTCTTTAAAACCTTCATTAAATAAGGTTATCTCTTTGGACCTCAACATACTCGAGCTTATTCCAAAATGTCCTCTCATGCGTCCTAATATCCTCAATCAATTTTGAATTATAATTACTTATGGAATGTTCTTTAACCTTAGTTTCTAAATGCAAGTTAGCCTTTTCAACTTCAACGACTTGGTGTACAACTCACAAAAGGTCCCTTCAAGCTTACTTTACTCCTTTTCTTCTTCATGAAAAATCCCATCTTCACTGTCTTGTGTAATACCCCGTACTTTTGGCTATATTTATTTTTGGGATTAATTAATTAAATGCGTATTAATTGGAAATTAATCCGGGTAAAAAATACTAACGAGATGCGAGTTGGTATTTGATTATGTGCATACATGTTTTATATGAATATTTAATTATGAAAAATTTGTCGTGAGATTTATATACGACATTTTAGAAATTTTGTTGAGACGCGTGTGACCGCCGCGTCATGTTATATTATTTTGATTATAAAAGTGAATTTAAAATCTATAAACCGTATGGTCATTTTGAGTACGCCAACGCGTCCGGAAGGGTCGAGATAGTCAGAAAACACTAGCCGGGGGTTTAGTTTGGATTCCGGGGTATTTTTAGGCCATACCGGCAACTTAAAGGGTATTTTGGTAATTTTGTATTTTGAGGAATTAATAATGACGAAAATTAGGAGTCTTAATCTGATGTGGATTTAACCCACTAAACCCACTAACCAACCCATATTAACCCATTAAGCTACGGAGGTTATCATTTAGGTTTCCAACTTTCCCAAAGCAAACCCTAGCCACCATAGCCACCATTGGAGAAGAAGCTTGGAGAGAGAAGAAATTCTGCAGAAAAGCTTCATCAAACCTACACCAAACTCAGAGACAATAAAGGCAAGTGTTTTAATTATATTTAAATTCGTAGAATGTTCCTTCCATGTTAGAACATTGAAGAATATCAATTGTTCTTGAAAGATAATGAAAACCCATGTATTTTGAAACTTAGATCTTGAAGTCTTGAGGAGGATTTGCATGTAGAATGATAGGTAGATGTTCATACTGATGATATTTATGATTGGATGAAATTTAAAACGGATTTAAATTGGGTAAATTCATGATTTAAAATTTTAGGGTTTGTATTCTTGAAATATTGGGGGAAAGTGATGAGATTTGATGGTTTAATGATGATTGGGAAGAATTAACTCCGTAAATTACATTAGTTTATAACCTTGATATGTTTAGGATTGATTAGAGACCTTAAAGTATTGTTGGGACAAATTTTAGAAGAGATTTGAGGAGTAAAAATGGTGAAAAACGAGATTTAGAAAAATCTGGGACGAAACTGGCAGGTCGTTAGAAGCCCCTCCCCAGGTCGTTCGAACGAACTCGTTCGAACGAGCTTCTAACGAGTTGACCAGTCGCTGCTAACGAGAAGGGATTTCGTTCGATATCTCGTTCGAACGAGATATCGTTAGAAGGTACAGTTCGTTCGAACGAACTGGAATCTCGTTCGAACGAGACTTCTAACGAGCTGGCAGTCTGGGCCTTTTTGGACTGTTTTGATTTTTGGAGTCCCGTAAACTTGTTCGAGGGTATAGATAACATTCCGATGATGATATAATGATAGAATTGGGACTTTTGGGTATTTATGAGAAGGAAATTATATACGAGAGTTAAACTAAATGGACGGTTTGGGTTGAGACGTGAGTGTCTACTACGACGTGAGAATAAATTATGGCGTGTATGATTATAAACCGGTATAGTATGAATTGTGATAATTATAAGTTGGTACGAGAATGCGATATGTACTACGATTAAACTACTGGATTACTAAGACGTGTGTTTACTTAGTATTGGTATATGATTTGTGTGTATGACATACCTACCATACTTGCTATCACGGGAGGTTTGCGTTCGCTTAGGGCCCTCTAATCCTTGTGTTGCCCGGATTTAGACTGGTTACCTTGATGAACATAGGTCATAGAAAGACTTATTGGGATATTAATAAGTCCGCTGATCGTGGGAGCGTAGGTATGTGCGTGACCCATGTGATGTGACCGTGTTCGCCTCCATTATTTGTGGTGTTGTTATCTGTGAACTATTCCTGAGAGATTCGAAATATGTAATCCTTATGTACGTGATGTACCGGGATGGATAGCAGAGTATGTGTGCACCGCAGCTTAGTTCTCGGGGTGCTTGTATTGTATATTTATGATGTGAATAATATACACTTAATTAATGGAAACCTTCATGTTATTGTTGTGAATATAATTACGGTATTGTTTCGAGAAATATAACGAGTTAACTGATAGTGATATATATTGCAAATTGAGCATCTGAGTTTACGTTAAACCCCTACTTAATTACGAGCGTTAATGTTAATAGAACCGAGTAATATGGGTAGGACCTATGATAGTCTAGCTAGATATGATGTCACTTAGCTAGTGGTTTGTATCGTTGTAGATGGGTACTTACGTTAGGAGTGCACAGTTAGACGAGAGGTGAGAATATCATGTGAGTGCACGTCCTAACATGTACTTTGCATTTAATGTTTTAAATGTTTTTAAAGCACTTGCAGGTTTTTAAAATATAACTCCACATTCGGGCTCTGACCCGTTTGCTTTTCAAATCTATTTTTCTTTGTAAAACCATTTTAGGTGCCCAACCACAAGGACACCATGCATAGGATACTCATTCAGGTGACGAGCTGTAGCTGTTTGTGGAAGCTACAAGGATTTGCTTGTAGATGCTTCTATCACTTGGATTCCAGATTCATTATCTATCAGTTGTAGGGCATGTTGCCCATTTCTATTAGAGTTACATTTCCATTACAGTTTTCAGACTTTGGCATGTATTGATTTAGTATTCAGTTTACTTATCAGTTGTGGGATTTCTAGTGAGGAGTTTCCTCCAGATTTTATTTACGTTATGTGATGGTTATTCTATTTACTACTTTATGGAGAATGGTGTTATTATTATTTATTACACTTGTTGCATGTTAATCAGACTTATATTAAAATTTGGCACTTACTTTTTAAATACTAGGTGGTTAGTAATCATTAAAATGTTTTCGACAGTGATGCTATTAACTGGACGAACTTGGCATTTTGAATTAATTTAATAAAGGAGTAGCTACCCGGTATTTAATTAGTCGGGGTGTCACAGGTGGTATCAGAGCATCAGGTTCTAGTGTCCTTTAGGACCTGACGGCTTATTATGTTTCCACTAAGTTTCTTTGATATAGAGCCCTAAATTCTAGGACTGTTGTACTCTTTTTGTGTATGCTTCGTTCTTCAGCTATATTAAGTTTATAAGTGTGAACTTATAAACTTCATTCTTATTTCAGATGCCTCCACGACGTGCACGACGAGTTCCCAGGGATGCAACGCCCGAACCCCAGCCCGCTCCAGTTCAGGGTATGATGAACACCACTGAGGTTGCAGCTATAGTAGCCCAAGCGGTAAATGCCACAATTGCCGTTGTTCAGCAGGCACCACCTCAGGCGCCGGTTGCCGCGCCAGTACAGGAAAATGCATTCCCGTCTGCTTGGGAACGTGTACGTGACGCAAAAGATTGAGTTTACACCCCAGGAATTAAAAGTCGAGGAATTCTTTTTAGCATTTTCCCAATAGCTAAATGCTTTAGGAGCACCACCTTTAGTAGGAGGAGTCCACCCATACTCAATCGAGTTCCAAATGTTCACGTCGAACGGTTTGAAGAAAAATCACACCCGTGCTTTCCAATAGAGATAGTGTTTCCCATTACACAATGGAGGCATGGTAATGGAACTCCCCTTTCACTTAAAATCCACCTAAATCCTAAACGTGCATGAAAAGCAGGGATCAAACACAACAAAACTGGTATAACCCACTTTAAGACGAATTTGAGAATTATAGTGCTCTAGGGTAATATGTAAAAGCCACCAAATTTTATTTTTTTTCCATTTTTGTAAACATGGACAAAAATAAACCAAGTGTTGTCTTAAACAATTTACCAATTTTATCTTATCTAAGCATGCATATAAGTGATAGAAAGAGCAAAAACAAAGGCAAAACACAACAAGGTGATGTAAGAGGAAACCCCACAATAAGACATCCTTAAACGATCCATCTAAAAAAGTTCACTATGGTATAAGCAAGTTTACAAGAACAACTTAGACTTGCTCAGAGACTCGATGCCTTCAATCCTTGATGCACTTCTTATTCCTTTTAACATTTTTTGCAACTACTGTTGAACGTCTTAAAATAGACACACAACGCATGTGATTCACACGTCTCGATATCCCATCTATTTTACTTGTCTTGTGACTAATCTAGTCGCTGCACAACACGAAATGCATTTTCTACGGCTCGAAATGCTCACAGTATGAACAACAAACAATTAAAGTGCAACACATAAGATATCTCAAGAATACATGTAGATATAGTATTCTTAGATTTCAAACTTGGGTGTAAACTGTGGTTTGGGAGTTTTTAAGTAAGACTCTAAATTTTCATTTCTATAAAAACTTTCTTTCAAATCTGATGCCAAATGTCACACCTTGTTTTTGGTATGAATGTACAAGAGAGTAATAAAGAAATGAATTTAAAATTAAGTTGGAAATAACATAATTGTATTCATTATATTGATAACTATATATTGCATCACCAAATACATGAGTGATTTATAAGTGTTACATTTAATTCCAAAAATAGAAAGTAATTAAGGTCATCGAGCAACATCATTCTCGACTTCCATCTTATTTAACTTCCTTCTATATTGTTATAAAAGCTTAAAAGTGATCTGCGCTTATCATTTTGAGGGAGCTGGTACTGCTTCTTTATCTTGGCACATCTTAATGAAAAGAGGAATTAACACAATTATGCTAAGTATATTTTAACCAATTCTCTAACAAATATCTTTATATATAGTTTTGAGGAATGTATGGATTTAACTATTTAATGAAGAACATTATATATTAAGCATGATAAATAATTCTTATAGATAAATAAGAAAATCATGGAGTTTTAAACGAATAATCCCATAATTATCAGTTTACTAGCATGTATAGAAGAATTAAGCACATTAGTACAACCAAATAATAATAATCCAAAACCTTTGGATTTTCAGTAATTAGGCTATGCAAGGTTTTCAGGTTCGACATTCATATATATGAAACATAAAAAGGATCTCAAAGCATATTGAGATCTATATGGAAAGTTATATGAGGTAACATGACAATCTACTCACTAAGTTATAAGTATGATTGTAACAAAGACATTTAGCACATAAATTCTTGGGTGAAGTGATTCAATCATTTGCAGTATCCTCATGAAAATATTATTATAGAGAAGGATTTAAGTTGATCCAAATGAGCCCTATTCAGATACCAATGATATTTAACAAACACATATAGCATGGCACTATCATAACATGCACATATTAAAAGTAATTTATTGCTATCACGGTGTGATATCAATAGAGGTTATATCGAATATGTTGAAATTATTATTCAAAGGGCAAAACCTACTTGCCAGTGGTTGAGAACGTGTGGCTTGAGTTGGGGTTATGAGGGTTAGGTTCTTGACTATCTAGCAATCATCATATTTGTAAGCTTATATTGTCAGGACAAGATTCAATTATGAAAGAAAAAAATGAAAAACTATATTTCTTAAAGTTTAGGGTTGTTTTGTAATTATTTTTTGAAGTTTAAAATGAAAGTCTTAAAGTCATATTTGGAAAAAGTTGCAGAAGACGTTTTGGTTTAAATTTTTATCAAGGAATATGTAGAAAAATGTGGTAAAAATTTAAAAGATGGAAAAAAATAGAAAAGGTTAAATTCTAATTTTTTAAAAATATTTTAAAACTAAATCCTTGGTTTTCTTTAATTTGAAATAGGTTTTACCAAACATCTCCTTACCTTATACAATTTTGACCAGAAAAATTAAATAAAGTTAATAAAAAAACCAGATTTTTTTTATTTACCATGCGCCCTCACATGCAAGTTCATTGATTTTGGTTAAAAAGTTCATCATCAACCTCTCGACAATTTACTAAGTTTTTGCCCAAAACTTTAACCTTGAGTTTCTTATGAGGTTAAGAAATAATCGAGGTACAACTACTATGTTTTTTTCAAAATTTGACCAAAATATTCGTGTAGTTACGGAGTATGGAAATGAATTCTAACCTTATGATTATGTTCCTGCTATCCTAAGGAAGAGTTTAACGTTGGTTTAATGGATTGTAGTATCCTAGTTTGGGAAACGTTTGAATCTGAAGTTTTTGAACTTCAACATATTTGAGAAATTGGGGATCAAAACTCATTTGTTTTTTAAAATAGCCAT
This sequence comes from Sambucus nigra, assembly GCA_949130495.1. NCBI lineage: Eukaryota > Viridiplantae > Streptophyta > Magnoliopsida > Dipsacales > Adoxaceae > Sambucus > Sambucus nigra. The sequence goes on along the minus strand of CASBWL010000624.1, from coordinate 536,210 downwards.
TGCCCTTGAGCTCTTGGTCTCGAAAGTAACTTATTCCTCACTTTGAAATATGTTTAAAGTTAAGAAATGGAGTTTCACCATTAAAGCTCAAGCTGTAACAGAGGTTTTGAAGGTTTCTTCTTATACAGGCCATAATACACATAAAATCTTGGTTTAGTTGATTCATTTGATCTATAGTGCTGAAAACATTTTGGTAAATAAAATAAAAAATGGTGCATAAAATCATATTTTACCAGTTTGGAGAGAAAAAAAGACAAGTTTTGTTCTGCTAATTTTTAGGTTTCAATGCTGAAATTCTTGGAGATTTTATACGGTAGACTAGGGGAGTTGATCGTAGGTTTAAGAAGGTAACCATGGTTAATAAGTTTTGTCACATTGTGGTGGGTGCTTCTCATGTGAATTTTATATTTTTGTGCTGATTTGGATGCATGATTGGCAGGGGAAAGTTCTAATTATGTTGGTTTTGATTTTGGTCTTTAAAGAAGATGTTTGGTGTTTATTTTGTATTTTATTTGATTAATTTCCATATTTAAGGGGTAATTTTAAAATTTCATGAAAGTTAAGGGGTTGGGGTTATAAAATTAAATTACTTGAGATATAAAAGTCCAAAAGGTTTGGGTATTGGTGTGAATTATAGGTCAAGTTATGATTCTTCAAAAGTTTATAAAGACATTTTGGTTATTTTATAACCTTAGGGGGTATTTATATAATTAAGAAAAGTTGTAGGGTTTCATGAGTAGTTTCAAATTTTTTAATTTATTTTTGAATTTGGCAAAGGTATAGGATCCTATTCTCTTTTATTAATTTACTGCCTTCCATCTCTAAGAAGAGAAAATAGGTTTAAAGAATATTAACAATGTGAATCAAAATGGTTGAGCGGACATATACAGTCGTTCTAACGACAAGTGCTGTCGTTCGAACGACACACTTTGTCGTTAGAACAACACTGAAAAGGGATAATTCCCTCCCTTTTCTGATTAAGAACCGACCCTCCATTTACATTTTAGTCATGACGTTGGCCTGACATTTTGAATGAATGAAGGTATATATATATATATCAGTTGCTTTGTCTTGGGGTTAAAAGAAAGAAACACAGATATGAAAACCAGTTCTGTAAATTTGTTGTCACTGCTATAACCATTGATCAAAACCACATGTCACTCTTGAAACTATGCAATCAGGATGGAAACAAATGTTAAGGTATTATAAGGTGTATAAGAAAGAAAGAGGCATAGGAATGAGACACAACCATTTTCTATTTTTCGTTTCAATAAGAGTTCGCAGCTCCCTTTCAAAATATACATTGTCTTTTACTATTAGTGCTTGGAGTATCACTCTTCCAAAATTATTGACCCTAGTAACCACAGTCATACCATCAAATGTTACGGTAAAGGAGAAACGGGAAAGAAAATGCGTAAATATATTAATGTCCATAAGTTGAGGTGAAAAGGCTAAAGTAAAGGGGGCAAATAGGTGGCTAAGTAGCCTAAGTTGTAAACTCATAATTTGCATAAGTATGCATTGAAAAGTTTTCAATGACAAACGAGTATTTTCTAACATGCGAAGTGTGTGTGTTAAAATGATACTTTTAAATGAAAATACTAAAGTATATTTATATGAATAAAAGGGGGTGTTTTGGGTAAAGGAATGAGTTGGGATAAATCAAGTGTAGTGAAGTTAAAGTGTAACCGAGTTTGAGTGAGAAAATATAGGTATGAATAAAAGTAAGTCTTTTCAAGATTAAGGTAAATTAATCTAGATGAGTAAAGTCGTGGAAGTAAAATGGTTAATGCATTCTAATATGTACTTTTCAAAGGTATATCTATATGTATGTAGATACACACATATTTGCGCATGGATATGATAGTTGCGTGTAAGTGTTCTTTTCCTCCGTTCGTTTCTACTACTTTGTCTATTCCCACTGGGCATAGGCTCACACCCTCGCTTTGTTATGGAAGTTTAGGTGCGGGTTCGTATTTTGAGGACCTTATACAAGTAATCGTATTTTATTTAATTTACATTAGTTTCTCTGTTTACTTGGACTCGGGGTGCTCCCCATGGGTCGCACACGTAATTTATGTTGAAACAAGACTTGCATGCTAAGTAAGTTAAATGTTAATTTAAATTAAAACTGGACTAGCAATATTATTTAGGCTGTTTCATTGCACTTCATACCTAACGTTCGAGCCGGACCGGGTTGACTCACGGGTGACCCATAAATCCGAGGTTGGATCATTACAAATTGTATCAAAGCTCTAGGTTTAAGGTACCTTTTGGGTGTGACTTGGTGAGGATGGTATTGGATCTTTGGACGTCAATGTTGTTTTGGGCCAGTCATGCTAGTTTAGGGACGGTTTAGTTCATGTCCTCGATATTAAGGTCAAAGAGGTCAGCACAACAAGTAAGTTAGTTCCAAGTGGCATATGTTCAAGTTAGTTATAAAATCGCTTTCGCATGTATGATTAAGTGTAAATAATTTACGGGTGTCCATGTAAACCAGTAGGTGAGGACACCGTGGTTTGTAGAGTGAGGCGTTGTTTCAACATTTGATGACTGAGAGTCTTTGGAGATATGAATAGAATGAAATATTTCCCATTGGGAAAGTGGCACCAAAATGTGAATAGTCTGGTTGCTAGAGTGTCATAATTATGTAAAGTGAAATCGTGATTTAAATTATATGTAACCTTGGGAGTGACACACATGAGAGGTCAATATCGATGCGATGATTAGGCAAATTCGATCCTTGGGGAAATATCATGGTTGATGGTAAATTTAGTGAGAATGTCAAATTGGGTGGGTCAACATTTAGGGAAAAGCACCTTTAACCTTAGTTAAGTATGATTCTATCATTGTAGGTGAGTGCCTTAGTGGCTATTAGCCTATGAATGTACCTTGCGAGCCGTTATTAGAGTTACGGGCCATTTGCAGCAAACCTTAGGTAAACCATCGGGGTAGTGATTAAAGGGGTAATGTGAATTTTGATGAATAAGATCTTTAGTGACACTAGTAGTGTGTACTTTGGGTGTAAGGGTTATACATCTTGTCATGTACCCTACCAAGAAGCCTTAGTAGTAATAGTAACACCGTGAGGTATTCTTTGTGACTTAGCTAGGACCTTATGAATTTCTAGGTAGAAATTAGGTGACTGGGTAATGTGCTTATAAGTGTTAGTCCTATGGTGAGAACGTATTAGGTCCTTTGGTTATGGGCTTGAATTTAGTATGTCTTCGTTTATGTACCCCGATTACGATATGGGTTTAGAAGATTTTGAGGATTTAGGTAACCTAGGAGTGAAACTTGATAATCGTGGTGACTTGGTAGTAAGTAAATGGGTTGAGATGATTAGAATGGGACCCCTTGCGGGTTCATTAGGGTGAGTCTCCTTTAGGAAATACCCAACATACGATGTCCCACAAAAACCTTCATGGTAGACATTTAAAGTTTGGTGGTTGTAATTTGGCATTTAGAAATATGATCTCTTGTGGCATTCTTACGCATGAGCTTTAGTGTTCATAGGAAATACTCGACCTCCCGTATCCTACCAATATGTATGTGTAGTTGTGTCAATTAGTAGATTAGCATGTACTATGAGGTCTACATAGTAAATAGTGATTGAACACTCATTGGGAATAAAATGATGTGGTCTAATGAATTTAACTACGAGTTGGTATTCTGCGTACGTACGTGAGTTGCGTTAAATTCCCTTTGAAGACAAGTAATAAGGTGGTTTGAAGAAATTGACCTTGGGTTAGTAATTTGGATAGGCGTATAAAATCATTATCGATAATTCCTTGTAGGTGTATACTAAGGTTTAACTAGCGAGATGTTAATGCGAGTGGCAGTAATTCCCTAGTAATAATGAATATAAGGGCATGTACCGTGTATTATAACGATGATGGTATGTCTCTTCAAAACCATGGGATTTATTTTTTAATTGAGGTTTAAATGGTGGTGTCCATTTCACAGTGATAAACTTAAGGTTGTACGTCATAGGTTATGGTATGACTGGTGGTTTCTTATGGTTGATGTATAAGACGTTTAAAGAAATAATTGAATTTAAGGTCATCACCTATGAGGCATTGGGAATCATTGTTGCACTAAAGTTTACATAAGTGATGGTAGACCATTGATGAATTTAGTATTACTAGATCATGTCGATTTGTGGCAGTACCTCAGAGTTAGAGCTACGGCTTTTGTTATAGACATATATCCTAACATGACCTTCGAGGATAATTTTGAGGATAGGTTGATCAATGCCAAGTAGTGTTCCTGGGAGACTTAGAACACGATGGTGTTCATCATGACTTTAAATATAACACTAGGAATAAAGTGTTAGGCGTGATTATAGGACCTACATGTGTTACCTGTATGGTTAGTGATGGCTCCATTGAAGGAAATGTTTAGGCATGAGTGATGCTTGAATGTTGATATGCCATTAGAGTGATTATGATTTGGGATCATGCAGGTTGTACTAAGGGTAGTATCAATGGTTTATGAGTTAAAGGTTTTAAACTACGTGGACGTTGTGTTTCAATTAATGAGAGTGATCTTAAAAATTGAGGTAAGCTACTGCATGTTGAAATTTTGGAGGCCTAGCTGCGATAAGTGTCAAAGGAAGTAACTTTGACTTTAGATTGAATAGTTGTGCTTACCAATGATAGATAGGTGGAATTAGTCCTAAGGAGGGAAGCCTAGAATTTAACCTTCCTGAAGGAATTGGTTTTGTATTCCGTCCATCCGACACGGATGGATGACTTTTGAGTAGAACTCGTCAAGGTTGAGAGGCCATGCCAGGGTATATAGTAAGGCTCGAGTGATTGGTGAATGTCGGTAAGAAGTGGGAAACTTTAAGTGTACGTTGTGGACTCATAATTTGGATGGTTTGATTAGTTATCGAAATTGGACTATTTTCTTTGGCGAGGCTGTTGCCTAATTCGCTGCCTTCTTGTGCCTTCCTTGATCCCGATAATGGGAAGTTATTGATTAGTTTTGATTCAGGTGTGGCTCTGCGTAAGCTCAGTAGTGTTATAGGTTAGGCCTATTATGAATGATGAATCACTGTATATGAGTTCTCTCTTCTTCGGATGCACCTTTATTCTACACCAGTCTGTGGGAGCGCGTGTTCTCGCGCTCTTGCACATAGGTTGCATATGTTACTTGATTGCTCTAGGTTAATAAGTTTTTTATTTAGTAGGTAGACTTAATCGTCTATCCCAAGGTTGTGACTTGATAGCATTTTAAAGGTTGGAACCTGATAGAACGTTAGGCGATAATTTTGCACTTAGTCTAGAATTTTGGAAAATTTAGGAGGTGATCACCCGTGTATATAATGAATGTTATGCCTAGAAGGACTCTAGGTTAACATAAGGATGTTATAAGCGATAGAGACTTGGAAGGCCTATGTGGTAAGGAAATTAACTTGGGAATCATTGTTATGTGTGAGGAAAAGTGTCAAGGTCGTGTCAACTAGGCCAGGCACGAACCAAAATTATTTAAGCAAATGTAAGTTGTGAATCCTAATGTAGGAGTAATCCATATTAATGAATTCTTCATTGATATTACAATATTTTATAAGTATCAGTCATCTCGAGATTCTATTTAGGTAGGCACGTTAGACGTGTTTGAGAAATCGCAATACGACCTTAGGGTTGGTGTGGTTGGACGAATTAACAAAGGTGATCGATTGAAGTGAATCTTTAGGTTTGGATCGTAGTATTGAGAATACCTAGAGTTGGGAATAAGATTACATATTTTAATGAACTAAAAAGGTGATCGATTATTGAAGATTCCTTTGAGGTGGGAAAAACTTTACTCTTGTTAAGTTTAAGATTTACTCTATTTTGTAACATATGAGTTAGATATGCTAGATTTCATAAGAGTAAATACTTTGCAAGTGTGGGTAGTAGTTATTCATGATGTTTTAATATCTTTGAAGATTTATGATTTTTTTTTCATTAGGTTTGAGAAAATTTGAGAATCTTGTATTATATATTTTATGAAATAAAATGTTTTCAAAGAAATAATTGCATTGGTAAGCTCTTTCTAGTATGAATCTTGAAGATTTATGGTAAAAATGAAGATCTGTGAAAGTCAGACATATAAGCATGTTTCTTTGAAGAACAAATGATATCTTAGTCTTGAGAATTTTGGATTTATAAATGTTAGGAAATTTCATGTGATAATCATGAGTAAAAATCATTTTATGGATTCTAGGCTTAAATTCCATTTTCTCATGATCATAGACTCGTAGTAAGGTAATGATGGGACTATAAATATGTTGAAGAAGTATTAAAATGGGTTTTAACTTGAAATGACAAAGAGAGAAATTTCAACCCCAAAAGTGTGCTATGAAATAGGGCGAAAATGATAAGTGTGAATTTTCAAGATTACATTTAGAGATAAAGGAAAAATGGGTATTTTTTTTTATTGAAAATGGACTTTAAATTCCAAAGTTAATTCTTTGTTAAAGAACATAATGAAATGATGAGACTTATAGCTTTGGTAGTGTTTTAACCCCACAATGTGATTATGCGTGTGTATCAAGTGTTCATGAGTTAAATATTAAACAAGTTGAGTTAGCGACTTAACGAGGCTTTTTGAAAATAACACTTATGAAATGGAGAAATTGCAAGTTTGGCAATAAAAGGGTAAAATGGCAATTTTATGTAAAGTGTCCATGTTTATGAAATAAAAATATTAAAAATATGTTACACAAAATGATCCTAAAAGGAAGTGATTTTCGAGATGAAATCAATGTAATGTGTAAAGGGAATGAAATGGTGATTTTCTAAAGTGTAACAAAAATATAGGGTGTAATCCACGGGGTTTTGTCTTCGGACGATAAAAGTGAAATAATGTGGATACGTAAAAGTGTTAAAACACAGGATAAAGGAAACTTGAAAGGACCAGGAAAATTGAGAATGGCTCGAAGCCCTAGGGTGAAAGACCCAAATCACTGACCAAAGCATATGGTGGCATAGCCGGTGGTGTGGAGCCTGTTAAAGTACGCAGTTATGTTGTAACTTCTTAGAAAAAGATAATGGGAACAATGGATCATGATAAGGAAATTGGTTGTGCTAAGAATATAAGAAAATATAACCCAACGTGTAGTGAGATCAGTAAGTGTTCCCATTAAATGATAAATTGGACGAGACATATTAGAAATTGACTAATGTCCATGTGAAGTGAAAGGAACGGTAAAGTGAGGTGATTAATGGTAGTTAAGAAACCTAAGATGGTTTTAACCCAAAATTAACTCAAGTGTGTGTTAGGAACATTTGTCAAAAGGAAAACAAGTATTTTCTAACACGAAGTGTGCGTGCGTTGAAAGGTGGGTTTCAACAAAAATACTAAAGTGGATTTGGTGTGAGTAAATGGGAAATTTCAATAAATGAAGTGATTTTCCTAAACTAATGGTATTTTGTGTAAGTATATAAATGGGTTCGTTAGATTGGAAAAATGATGCTATGTTAAGTAATAAGGGGAGAGAAGGGTCCCTTAGTAAGATTAATTAAATTTAATCAAATTAAGTAATGTTTTTGAATAAAAACGTATTTATGCATAAGTAAATGTATGTGTATCTATATATAAACGGTATTTACGTGTGCACATAGGTGGTATATTAGAGTCTCATTTCTGTTGTTCGATTTTGAATTGCATTGTTGTATTTTTCACAAGGCATTCGGCTCATTCTATCTCCTTTGTTACGTCAGGTTTTACGAGGTTCTGCATTTTTAGCATTATACATATATGTATTCTTTTTATTTACGTTTATAGCTCTGTATTCCTTGATTTAGGGGAAACTTCCCATGGGTCCCACACATAGATTGATATAAATTGGACTCACATGATAAACAAGTAAAATGTTAATTAAATAAAACTTAATTAGCAATATTATTTAGGTTTTCTCATAGAACTTCACATCTATTGTCTAGGTCGGACTAGGGCATTATATATGGTATCAGAGCTCCATTTTTAAGTTTTCTTTCTGGAGTGACATAGTGAGGTTTGTAATGGATCTTTAGATGTTGGTGTTAGTTTTGGGGCGGTCACGCTAGACATGTGACGTTTTCGGTTCGTGTTCTCGATAATGGAGTCAAGGAGATTAGCATGGCGGGAAATTCATTTCCAAGTAGCAAGTGGACAAGTTAGTTTTCGTTAATAATTCTCGACGCTTATAATTTAGATGTGTTAGTAACTTACGAGTGTCTGCATAATCTAGTGGAGACACTGTGTTATCTAGTGTGAGGTGATTTTATGTCAACCCTTGATGTTATGAGGAACCCACTAAGATGTTAATAAGGATGAATAACATCCTTGGATGTAAAGGTGAGAGCCATTTAAGTCAATTATGGAGATTAGATGGTTAAATTGGCATGCTTAAGTGACATTGATTTTATAATTAAGAAGTAGTCGTCCCTTGGTTAAGAAAACCTGGGTAGATAATAATGATGATGAAATTAGGAGAACTTGATCATTGGGATATTTTCATATCGTGGATATTTGCCAATTTGGTAGGCAAGTAAATCCACATTGGTCATTACTTGAGGATGCGTACTCAGGCCTTAGTTGATATGTACTATCATTTCAGTTGAGTGGACTAGTAATTGTCGATTGATAGATGTAAATCTTAAGCTATGATGTGAGTTACAAATCATTGATGGTAAATGTGTTACACGTATAACGATGAAGATTTGAAGTGGCATAGAAGTAAACCCTGGGTAGCATTTTATGATGTGGTTTTGGAGAATATAATGCGACATTTTAGGAATAAGATCCCTTGTGATGTCGATAGTGTGGACTTAGAGGATTATAGGTCATACATAACATCCTATATCCTATCAAAATCTTTAGTAGCGTAAGCTTCTGGTCTAATACATAGTATATGTCATTAATTGTTTGAAAGGAAATCCTTGGAGTACCCTTGGGACTTATTTCATGTGGCACCCTTTAGAATAGAAATCAACTTGTTGTGATGCCTTGAGGTGCGCAATGATTATAGTTCTCCATGTGTAGATATATGTAGGCTATTCGTTCGAACATGGTATACAGGTCACTTGAACGCGGTACACAAGGTCGTCAGAACGAGGTTCCCACGATCAAATCAGTCGATTTTTTCCCTTTTCTTGAATGTTATTCAATAGGTCGTTAGATGTTGGTTCGAACGAAAATGATTACGTCGTTCGAAAGAGGTATATGATCGTTCGAACGAGTGCATAAAAAATTATTTTTAATTAGATATAAACCAAACCCCTAATTTTATCCTTTTGTAACCAACTTCCTTATAAATATATATGCGGACCTTGTGAGTATCTAATGGTCGTGGGTTGGATATCGGGAAGTCGACAGAGCGTATTTACTAAGAGAGGATCATAGGTGTTGAAATTATGTCAAGTCTTTGGTGCAATGGAATGTCGAGGCCTGGCCATTATAGCCTATCACTTACAGGCTGTAGACTAACCTTATATACCTCACTTGTATACAGGGCACGACCCTACTTGCTATAGGGCTACAGGGCGCGACCCTACTTACTACAGGTAGCGGCCCCAGTTTTATCTTATTAACTGGACACAACCCCTTTCACCCACATCAACGGTACAGTGCATACACCTCCTATATATAGAGGTCCACACCTCGAGATAGGGGGTTTTGGGTTCATTTCTTACACTGACACCTAGCTCAGAACCGACTATTCTCTCAACACAGCTTAGCATAGCTTGGGGGATTCTCTCTAGCATCACAACCGACACCTCGGAGCCACCGGAATAATTATATTAATGTATTGTCTTATATTCTCATGATTGTACGCCTATTTAGGCCTAATTACTATGTACCAAACAACATATATAATGAGAGTGTGGTACCAAAGTGGGCGTAGGCTCATTATTATAGCCGAACCACTCTATCTTGTCTTTTACCTCTCTTGCTTTAGTTTCTTATTATGCACTTTACACTTGATTTTCTGGTACGAGAACGACTAGTGGACGATTTCTTGTATCATCAATATGGCGCTGTCTGTGGGAAACGAGGTATTTCAATCTTGTTTCTCTATGTTTTGAGTTTTTAAACACATTATTTTATTCATGGGGATCCCTTGGATCATCATCTCATGAGTAAATTTTGGTTATTGAGCTCTAATTTATTTTTACACCCTTAAATGGGAATTTTGTATATTCAGATCTTCTCTTGGGTCTACATTTTATGATCTCTGATCTATTTTACATACCCCATGTGATATCGCCTCACCTAGATAATGCTAGAAAGCTTGATGGACTTTAGCCTCGTAAAGGTGGGTGATTAGGGAAGAATTATATTTACTTCCTTTTTCCTACTCTTGACCTATGATCTAGGGTTTGTCATTGAAATTGTGCCATTTTGTGCACCGAGAGGTTATTTTATCCTGGATAGACCCTATTAGGTGTGCTCTCCATGTGTTTCAGGGAGAAAACTCAGCTTCTGGATTTCAATTCCACGAGGAATGTTCCACTTCCTAGAAAGGGTTGTGGCCTGGTAGTTCAACTGCTCTTCTGGCCGCGGTCTCTACTAGTGTAGATGGATCACTGCAGCTTAAAAGCATCAAGCGGACTCAAGCTCAACATGGGAGAGTTCCATTATTCAAAGGGACAATACAATACACTTATGTGCCTCATTTGTTGTGGCCCCATCAGTAAATACATTGCAGCAGTGCAAATGTTGCATCCCAACTTTATACTTTGTTCATCTTATATTTCTATGATAACTCACTTCTGTTAGTTTTGTCTCAGATTATATATATTTTTAAAGACTAACCAAGCAGAAAATGGAAGGATAATATAGACAAAGGACAGAGGTCAAAGATGAGGTTGGGCAATTGTACAGTCACCTCAACCATCTCTATGACAACCACTCGTCACTCTAGACCCAGGTCAACTTTTTGACCTAACGAGTCCTAATGCTAGAGGTCGCTGCCTCCACAAACACGGCTGCGGCACCCAAAGTTACTGACGCAACCCCAGAAGTTCCAGTCGAAAAGTAGCCAGCAAGAGCCAGAAAAGGAAAGTAGAGAAGGCAGAGGGGAGCTCTAAGGCGTACACCCCACTGGCCTTCCAAATTTAGGACATCTTTAAATTCATAAATGAGGATAAGATGCTCAGATGCTCAGATAAGCTGAGGGCTCCACCCCACAAAAGGGACAAATCCAGGTGGTGCAAATTCCACCAGGATCACGACCACAATACTGAGTAATGCTATGCTCTGAAAGATGAAATTGAGAGGCTCATAAGGCAGGGGATGCTGCAGCGCTTCCTCAAGGATGCCTAAGGGATACAACCTAGTCTGACATGCCACATTCCTCTTTTTATGCCCATATTTATGTTTCATCTATTTCAGTTCTTAGTGAAAACTCTTTTGAATAGTTTCAGGTTAACTTGTCCTAAAAAAGTCATGAATATATAAATAGATATATGAAATTAAGTTCACTTCATATTTCATCTATTTCCAAGTGCCATATTTTGATTTGTCGATTCCATGAAATGTCATCTTATAAAAGACTTTTTGTCTTAAACGTATCCCATTGGAGATATCTTATTATATCAGTAATGATTATATTGAATGGGCACGAAATGCCTAGATGACACCAAGATGCATAATGGCATATGATAATTATAAAGGGCCAAAGCAACTATCGAGAGAAACTCTCAAAATTGGCTTACAACGCAACTCGTAGCACAAGAACATATTTTTATATTCGCAAGGCCAATTATCTGTCGGTATACCTCTGTTGACATCATGAGCCACGGGGTCTTACAATGCCCGTTCTTAGCTTTTGGGATGCATCATCAGTCGGGGGGGGGGGGTCATAGTACCTATCCAGGGGTGGCTTGATAGTATCCCATATATTAGCTGCGGGTGGCTTAATAACATACCCAGCCTGGGGAGGCTTGATAGTATCCCGTATATTAGCTCTGGGTAGCTTAAAAACATAACCTAACCTGAGAAGGCTTTATATATATCCAAACATAGCTTGGGGAAGCTTCATAATACCTAGCCCGAGGGAGGGGGCTGATAATAATCCAATCGACTAAAGGAAAGCCATGAAAGACAGTTAAAGCTACAGAAGATGCTGTGACACTGACATCATGAAGCATGCCAAAGCTACAGAAAAAGGGTGGCCTTAGCCCAACATGCTGTCATTAATTTCTTGACAAAGGCTTGAAAGACACCGCAACCCTATCAATGTGGCTGTAACCATAAAGGGTCATTTATTTAGAAGATGTAGATCATGAATTGTTATAAGGCCGCAAATGGGTTCCAAACCAGCCGTAGCCCCTTAAATAGATGAGGGAAAAATGGTGGAAAAACTGGTTATTGTTAAGCTGCCGCCCCAAAGCTATTTCTCGTTGGCACCGCGATTAGGTGGACTATAGCCACATTTGGAGTAAAAATTTGAAGTCTTCAAGATAAAGTACAAGTGAAAAGTCCAGGGCAAAGAACAAAAGGCTGCAGCCGGCGACTTTATGTCCACTGTAGTTCCTGATGAAATTTTGCCAGCTCATTCAAGTATCAAAGCAAACAATAAAAGAGAAAGTAAAGGAGCAGTTGAGAGAAATAGAAAGATCAAAGGAAAAAGCCTTGGCAAAAAATTGAAGTATTAAATTTATATAGAAAATAGGCCGTAACCTTGATTAGAAGTTCCAAAACGCTGCAGCCTTGTATATATCAACAAAAAATCAGTTTAAAAAGGGTACGTAGCCAGATGTTCAGAATTAAAAGAAGGCTAGTTGGATGAATCAACTTCTTTATCTCCCTCATCTCCTTCCGTAATGGTCACGGTCTCTTCCTCAACTGCTGCAGCCTCTGTCTCAGCCCTTAGCCTGGCTCTCTCCTCAGTTGTAACCTTTATTTCATCCACACACTACAAATGTTCAGTATCACCAAGACCCAAGTCAAGGACTGTCACTTTAAATTCAGGGAAGTTTTTTATAACTCTGTGTATGAGCTCTTGGTAGCCGCGGAGGTAAGCTTTATTGTTAATGAGGTAGAAGTCTTTGGAATCTTTGAATGATTCCACAGTGCTGTTAATGGCCAATTGGAGGGCCGCAACATATTCTTCATTTTTTTTGGTAATGGCTGCGGCGTTATCTTCCTCAAATTTCTTGATGACCGCGGCGTGGGCCTCAGCTTTATTCGCAGCCTTGCTCTCCAGTTCATCGAACTTCTTCTGGAGAAGTTCAAGTTTTTTAATTGAGGAGGCCGCGACCTGGGCAACTTCAACGGCTTGAGCTTGAGCAATTTTTAAAGAGTCTGTAGCCTGTTTGAAGCTATCCTCAACCTCCTTCTTAGATTCTTCCGTGAACTTAATCTGCTTATCCACGCCTATCTAATATGCCTTAAGTGCTGCAAAAGAGGACTGCTTCCCATCTTGAAAGGAAGTAACCCTGGCATTCTCCAAGTCAGTGGAGTGAACTCTCTCCGCGGCCTCCTTCAACTTATAGAGGGCCTCCTACTTCCACTTCTGGGACATCACAACATCTATGGCCTGCAAATAGAGTTGATGTTAGAAGAAAAATATTAAATGTGAAAATTATGCTGAGAAGGTACTTGCACTTACCCTCGAAAGACGATGGAGACCATAATCCTCCAAGTCATCATGGTCTTCATCGACGAGGTGATCAAGGTCCGTGACATCCGAAACCCTCTTCATTCTACGGACAACCCTCGCAGTTATGTCCTAAGAAGATTCAGGGTTGGGCTGCCTAAGTTGAGGCTGTGGATAACCATCAAGAACAACACCGGCACGACATTGAGGAGGTGCCAGGTTGGCATTAACATCTACAATTGTTGGAGGAGGTAAATTTGTATGGATTGGGGAGGCATCGCGTCCTTCAAGCTATTCAGAAGTTGACATTAACCCAGCTGTGGCCAAGTTAGCTCCAATATCATCGTCAAAATTACCCCTAGGCCTCTCGTGAGAGGCCAACTCCTAAACCTGGATTTGGGGCGTGGCAGTATTGGTTTGATCTGCAACCTGATTTCGGGGTGCGGTAAAATCAATCTAATCATCAGCATGGACTGCGGCAGGATGCTTGGACTTCTTTTTTCTCTTCCTCTGCCTTACAAAATTATTGAGGACGGATGCATCGTCATCCATCTTTGCAAGTTGAGCGGCTAATATCTCTTTATCAATATCCTCACCTGAAGAAGAAATAAAGAAATATTAAAAATATCTTGAATTGGCTTGTAACGTCAGATGGACCCACCGTCGCGGCATTAATATCCATTGGCTGGTTACTTGAATTGGCTTCTTTTTCCATTATCGCGGAGTCTGATTCTGAATCTAGCATTACACAATCGGGATAATCTCTTAACTGGCAAGGTCCAATTGTCTTCAAAGAACGCACTAAAGGAAGTTTAGGGGGTGATACTCCAAAGTGTGTGTTCCAAAAGTCTTTGAGAAATTCGTGAGGATCAAAACTCATATGGCTGCAGCAAAACCTGTAAAGCAGTAAGAGTTCGCAGTTAGGTGCCGTAGCCAGTACGATAATACAGTCCTCTTAGATTTCGTGATAGGAATATTATTTGGGATGCTAAAATAGAAATGTTAGCAAATTCGACAAACTGCACCAAGTGTTGGGCTTTAGAATCCCTAGAAATCAAATTCTGTCGCGGCACATTATTTGGGGAAGGAGATATTAGCTATATTCTTACATGCTACAGACATTGGGTTAGTGGTAAAGTGCCGCAGACACTCTCCTACGAACCTTAAAGGTAAGAGAATATTTATTATACAAGTATTGACACATGCCGCAGCTAAATATGTTGATGTCGCAGCTAATTTCTTAAACTATCAATATTTAAGGGCTACAGACATTGACCTGGGACTACTCTAAATTGCTAAAGGGATTTGATTATGCCGCAGCCATGTATTCTCTATGCCGCAGCCATATACTCAGACGGTTAGTATTTAATGTTGGTAAATTCAAAGATCAAATCCCTAAAATTTTAAGAGTATCTCCTAAGAACACCAAGAACAAGTGATACAATTTGTAGAATCTTTACAATTTGAGAATTCAGAAAGTAGCAAACACGATTATAATAGCAGTTGTTGATTACAATTCAGAAAAACACATTCAAATAAGTTCAATTCATGGTGAGTTTAGAAGACATAAATCATTGTAATTCAACATTAGGTGATTCACAAAGGCAAAAATTCAGAAATTCAAAAGTTCAGTTAATAACATAACTTACAAGGATGAATTGAATTGAAAAAGACATTAAAGAGGTTTTTTCTTGAAAAAATTACCTGGAAAAGGATGAAAATTGGTTACTCAACCTCAAACTTCCTTGCACCGCCTCAGAACCACCACACGCTGCGTTGAAAGGTTGCCAAAAAAATCAAGAGAAGAAATGAACCGAGATTGGCTTTCAATTTGCTCTCAAGGGTTTGGACAGCGTACTAAAGGCCACGACCAGTTGCGATTTATATAAGAGGCCATGGGAATATGAAGCCTCGCCTTTGAAATGCCGCGATAGCTTGTGAAGACTTGTTTACTCTGCCTCAGCCCCAATCACAATCTATTGGCACTACGACTTGGGGGCTTATTGATGTGATGAATATAGCACCCTGTCGAGGCCTAGCCACCATAGCCTATCACTTACAGGTTGTGGACTAACCTTATATACCTCACTTATATATAGGGCGCGACCCTTGTTACTACAGGTTGTGGTCCCAGTTTTATCATATTAACTGGTCGCAACCCCTTTTACCCACAACAACAGTACAATGCCTACACGTCCTATATATAGAGGTCCACACCTCGAGGTAGGGGGTTCCGGTTTCATTTCTTACACTGACACCTAGCTCATAACCGACTATTCTTTCAATATAGCTCAGCATAGCTTAGGAGCTTCTCTCTAGCATTATAGCCGACACCCCGGAGCCACCAGAATCATCATATTCATGTATCCTCTTATATTCTCATGCTTGTACGCCTCTGTAGGCCTAATTACTATGTACTAAAATAACATATATAATGAGAGTGTGGCACCAAAGTGGAGGTAAGCTCATTATTATAGTCGAACCACTCTATATCTTGTCTTTTATCTCTTTTTACTTGCTCTATTTGCTTATTATGCACTTTGCACTTGATTTGCTGGTACGAGAACGACTAGTGGACGATTTCTCGTATCATCACTAATGGTCATGGGTTGGATATCGGTAAATCGGTAGAGCGTATTTACTGTGAGAGGATCATAGGTGATGAAATTATGTCAAGTCTTTGGTGACAATTATGTTGGAGTATGCTTGGTGTTATGGGGTGAAAGTGTTCTAATGATGGTTTTATTAAAGGTCATGTCATGATCTCAGGTAATTAGTCAAGTTCAAAGGAATCGAATTGTGTAGCCCTTGGTGAGGTAATCCAATTTGGAATAAATATGTGATGCAACCTTTTAATAGAAATAGGAGATTAGTGTCATAATTGGGCATCATATTCGTTTGTTATAAGATGTCGTAACTGATTTTTATGGGTACTGGGAAATGCATTGGAGACTTAGATCGATGGTGTCATGTTAAGGACTTGAAAGTAGCACCCCATATGGGGTATCAAAGCATGATTAGAGTACCAACATGTTTCTATAGTGTAAGTTAAAATAACTTTAGTAGGGAAAGGATTAGTTCTTAGCATATCTTACCAGACTGGTACAGATTAAGAGGTGTAGACTTATATAGTACTTTCTATCCTTATAACATTAATGATGGTCGGAGTGGCCACCACATAGATTCATTTAGGATAGAATTCGAAAGTAGGCGCAGTGATAACCTCATGTTAATAGTGGTTGTAATGAGGTGAGTGTTTCGCCAAATCAAGCATTGCCTAGGAAGATATTAGAATATAACCACTGTACGATAAAGTAGATAGTCCTAAGTGTGTTACGTTGGTCGTGATGTCACGTTGGCTAGAGAGATAGAAAAGGTCAGCATTGATAGAGATGTTTATCACTCATTAGCTGGAACCGTTTGCATTTGTTGAGGGTGTAAGGAGGAGGAGTTATCCCTAAGGAGTGAAGTCGGACGCTGACTTCCCAAGTAGGGTCGAGGAATATATTACTTCATTCTTGGTAGTCAAGAACTATGTTGCTTCCTCGACTGCAGTAGCCTAGGACTTGTGTCATGTTATTGTTTAGGTTACGACTGGTTTAGCTAAGTGATAGTGTCGTTGAACTTCGCATGGTCAATGTAGCTCAGTATTTGGGTGCGCCCTTATTTTAAATATCATGTTATTTTGCACAAGTCCGTGTATATGTGGCTGTGTGTCTTGTTGCACGATTTGCTCATAGTATCCACTTTCCTTAGGATTAGCATCTTATGGATTGACCGGTATAGCAATCATCGACTCTAGTTGTAAAGAGTAGGACCGTGAGTCGAGTATATTATAAAGTGCTACTCAAGGAAAACATAACATGTAGTGTTGTTTCACCACAACGAGTGGAGTGGTGTAATACTCAGATTAGTGTTCCATAGTTAGACGCCCTAAGTGATCCTAGGTTTATAGAAGGATCTTGTGGAAGGTATTAGTTAGACGCATGATTTGTGACTTAACTGGTATATATCTTCTCGGAGTGAGTGGCTAGCGATGCGAGATTAATATCAAGTTTAAGTGAAGTTGCGTGGGAAGGAGGGCCTGAGGATCCGAGGAGACTCGGGATATCTAGTCATAACAATTAATTTACGACGATGGATTGGCTATTAGTTGTATATTATCTTTTTTGGTGAGTGTCGACCACTAGGGTGTGTTTCCCTAATGGATATGCTGGTATGCCTTGGGTGTTAGCAAAGAAGACTTAGGACTTAGTTGAGTGTGATCATCGGGTAAGTGGAGATTGAGGAATATTATGTGACTCAAGGAAAAAATAACATGTAGTGTTAGAATTCAAGGAAAACATAACTTGTAGTGTTGTTTCACCACAACAAGTGGATTGGCGTAATACTCAGATTAGTGTTCCATAGTTAGACGCCCTGAGTGATCCTAGGCTTATAGAAGAATCTTGTTTAGTCAGACGCACGATTTATGACTTAATTGGTATGTATCTCCTCGGAGTGAGTGACTAGCGATAAGAGATTGATATCAAGTTTAAGTGAAGTTGTGTGGGAAGGATGGCCTGAGGATCCGAGGAGACTCGGGATATCTAGTTATAACAATTAAAATAATTTACGATGATGGATTGGCTATTAGTTGTATATATTTTTTTTGGGTGAGTGTTGACCACCAGGGTGTGTTTCCCTAATGGATTAGCTGGTATGCCTTGGGTGTTAGCGAAGAAGACTTAGGACTTAGTTGAGTGTGATCATCGGGTAAGTGGAAACTGAGGACTATTATGGGACTCAAGGAAAAAATAACATGTAGTGTTATAACTCAAGGAAAACATAACATGTAGTGTTGTTTCACCACAACGAGTGGATTGGTGTAATACTTAGATTAGTGTTCCATAGTTAGATGCCCTGAGTGATCCTGGGTTTATAGAAGGATCTTGTGGAAGGTATTAGTCAGACGCACGATTTGTGACTTGATTGGTATGTATCTCTTTAGAGTGAGTTACTAGCAATGCGAGATTAATATCATATTTAAGTGAAGTTGTGTAGGAAGGATGGCTTGAGGATCCGAGGAGACTCGGGATATCTAGTCATAACAATTGAAATAATTTACGATGATGGATTGGCTATTATTTGTATATCATTTTTTGGGTGAGTGTCAACCACTAGGGTGTGTTTCCCTGATGGATATGTTGGTATTCCTTGGGTGTTAGCAAAGAAGACTTAGGACTTAGTTGAGTGTGATCATAGGGTAAGTGGAGACTGAGGACTATTATGTGACTCTGATGTCTAGACTAATGGTTGACATTAGGATGTGTGGCATCTCATGTGCCTTGGTGACAGTCATTATGAAAGGATGTATGAAGACTACTTACTGAATGATGATTTTGATGACCTAGCCTTAAAATATATCTATGGCTTAGTATAAGAGTTGATAACCTCTAGGAACTTGAGGAGTTAATGTATTAAGAATTTCGAGGATAAATTTCCCTACAGAGGGAAGAATGTAAGACCCGCTCCCGTGGTTTTAACCATACCCATGTAATTGGGTGACCTGATGTGACCTAATTAGGCTTTAGATCTTATAAGAATGATAGTGGATCAAATTTGGATAATATCCTGGCCTTGGTGCACTTCATTGGATTTGCAATTGGCTTATATTTAATTTGAGGAAAAATAAAAGGTTGTTCGAACGAAATAATGGGTTGTTTGAATAAGGAAGCTCCATTATTCGAACGAAAGATCAAACGATCATCGAATGAAAAACACTTGATCTATTTTATTTTCTCATTATACCATCATTGGAACCCTATTAAAATGAGAGTAGTTTTCATTCAAATGATATCCAAATCTCATTCAAACAAGAAACCATTATCATAATTTGAACCATCAGATTTGACACGTGTCACTTTCTTACAAAGAAGATCAACTTGAGGTTAGACTTTTTGGCATGTCTTGAATTTAAATCCTAAGATTTTAGGGTATTTAAGTTATGTTTTGGCCCATTATAGTACATATCTCTCTCTTTCTCTTTAGCTCTTATAGACACCATCCCTCTACCCGAAAACATTATACCTTAACCATTTTCAACTATATATAAGCCTTATAAACCAATCTACACCATTGTTAGGCAAATTTATAGATTATGAAGAAGTTATTGGGGGATTTTTGGAGATAACATGAAGAAGAAATTATGGAGTTTGAAGCGGGTTTCATGAAGCTTTCAAGGGAAAGCTTGGTGGAGCTAGACAACCTCTTTAATCCCACCATAAGAGGTGTAGGTTTCCATATTCTTATATATTCCATCCATCATTGTTGAAGCTTCCTTTGAGGTGGGAAAAACTCTACTCTTGTTAAGTTTGCGATTTACTCTATTTTGTAATATATGAGTTAAATAAGCTAGAGTTCATAAGAGTCAAATCTTTTCATGTGTGGGAAGTCATTACTCATGATTCTTAATAGGTATGAAGATTTAAGAAATGGGATTTCAAAGGGTTTGAGAAAGAAATGATAGGTTTGTATTTAAACCTTTTATGATATAAAATGTTTTCAAAGAAACAATTGCATTGATAAGCTAATTCTAGTGCAAATCTTGAAGATTTTTGGTAAAAATGAAGATTTGTGCAAGCTGGACATTTAAGTATGTTTCTTTGAAGAACAAATGTTTTCCTAGTCTTGAAAATCTTGGATGTATAAATGTTAGGAAATTTCATGTGATAATCATATCTTTAACTTATTTTATGGATTCAAGACTTACGTATAGTAAGCTAATGATGAGCATATAAATATGTTTAAGAAGGAATAAAGAGGGTTTTAATTTGAAATAAGAAAGATATAAATTTCAGCCCCAAAAGTGTTATGAAATAGGGATAAAATAATAAATGTGTATTTTCAAGACTACATGTAATGTCAAAGGAAAAATGGGAAAGTTATTTCTTTGTTAAAGAACATAATGGAATCAATAGACTTATAACATTGGTAGGGTTTATAATACCCCGTGATTTTGAGGACTGATAATTTAATTATTTTGGGAGAAGTAAATTTATTTAAATTGGAGAATTTTAAATTTGGCAATTGAGGTCAAAATTTGAGAATGTTATAAAGTATTTCGGATGACGATTCTGAGTGAGCGGCTGATTCGGGATGGGTCGAGATAGTCAAAATGACAGTCCTTGTGTTTTATTTCGGTTCCGAAATATTTTAAGTTAGTTTGACTCGAATTGGAGTAAACGAGTCATTTAAAGTGTGTATTATCATATATAGTTGGGTATCTTGGAAATAAGGCTTAAAAAGTCTACATGAGATGATAATCTAATTCTTGAGATTGAGAAAGAGAGAGAGACCCTAGAGAGAGAGAGAGATAAGAAGAAAGGAAGAAGAGAATGAGGAGAGAGGCTTGGGGATTCTATCCAATACGCGATTGCGAGGAAGATTCAACCTCTACAACTTCGAGGCAAGTGATTAATCTTGCTAAATAATTCACGTGTGTAATTTATTTCATGATTTGTGGACAAAATTATGGATTTTGGGTTAATATATCAGAACCTAGATTTTGGGTTAAACCTTGCATTTGAGGTGTGTGTATATGGATTTGAGGTTGTATATATAGTTGGGATGATATATATAATGATTTTTATGTTAGAAAACATGTTGGAGTTGAAGATTGAGGGTTGAAACATGATGTATTTGAGTTTTGGGAAATTTGGGTTTTGAAAAAAATAAGCCATTCGTAGCTTGCTGAACAGGCCGAATCGATTCGGCCCCCATTCCAAATTGATTCAGAATATTGCAAACTTACAGATCTGGGTGACCGAATCAATTCAGATCCATAACCGAATCGATTCGACATAGGACAGAATTATAGGTCCTTTGGACCGAATCGATTCGCAGGACTAGCGAATCGATTCGCCTTTGAGACCGAAAAGATTCAGACTAGGCCGAATCGATTCGGAAACAGGGATGTCTTGAAAAGTTTTTCTAGAGCGAGTTTTAATCCAATCGATTGGTTTTATAGATTAAGAACATCCTAATATGGTACGAGAAGCACGTTTTGGAGACTTTTAGGGGGTTCCATATATATGAGGTGATATTGGGGGACGTATCGAGTTTTGGGAAAATGTAAATAGAAGTTGTCGCATCGACTTGGTGGGAATACCATTAGAGAAGGGAATCCTATTTGGATATTAAACATGAGCAACTTTGTGATGTGAGGTTGGGGGACTCTTAGAGGTGGTTGTGAAGGCATGACTTGAAATTGGTGTGCTGAATTTTACGTCGAATCCTTCTAGCAATAGAATTTTATTTAGATATGATCGGGAATCAATGAGAGAGAGGTCGTGTATCTTTAGAGATGATAAACTTAAGGATTTAATCCTAGATGCAATAATGTTAAGGGTTCATATGTACAACTGAACCGAAATGTAAATTGAGAATGATTGGATTGTACTATCGACTAAAATATGTTGTGTTTGTACTTATAGTCGGGATAGTTACTGTATATACCTAGGTGGGATTTACGATAGGTATTCCAATGCGTGATGGGATCATAGAATGAATTGGAAATGAGCATAAGAATTAGTGATTAAAATAAGTTATGTTTATACTTATAGTCGGGATAATTATTGTATATCGGTGTGTATACGGATATAAATGGCGTGTGAATGAGGATTGTTATATACATTCAGTAATATGATAGTATTCGAAATTTTAATCAAACCTGGAGACTATTCATATCATAAGTGGAAAGAATGAATATGTTTCAAGTGAGGGATTATATTATGAAATGAATTGGGAAAGTATACATTATAGCGTCGGTTAGTATAATGAGAGTTGTTTATACATGTATCCGAATTCAGTACTTTTATACTTACGGATGGGAGATAGCGTGTATATATATGTGTGTATGTATATATGGCGTGAATGTATATACCTTGTGTGATGGTTTGTATATACAATGTGATTGAATATATATCTAGTGTGAATGATATATATACTTATTGTGTTAGCGTACCCCTCCAGTGCTATCATGGGAAGTTGCGCGATGTTGGTGAGGCCCCTGGCTTGAGGAATAGGGAGCGTATAGTCCCCAGGTCATAGTCGTCCATTATTTATTGTGTGATTTTTATTCTAGGTGACAAGTCTTGGGTATGATTCATTCTCACTTTCAGGTTCGGAACTATGACCGCTTCCTACGCGTTGTGTTTTGTTTGCTTACCAGGGCGGTGTGATAATAGTCCGGTGGCTGGTAACTTGGGAAAAAGTGAGTAATTGCTGGAAGATGATAGCATTATGAAGTATATTTTTATCCTATAAAAGAATGTGTATTGGATGATTTAAATACGTGTTATGTGAGTTATGCGTACGTGTTTGCTAGAATTTAATGATCGTATTTTATAACTAGGATAATGTTATACGTCCTATAAGTGAATGTGATATGGGTATTTTAAGTACGCGTTTGGTGTGATATGTATATGTGCTTGTTAGGGTCAAATGAGTGTGACTTATAACTAAGAATAATGACATATAGGCCCTAAAGGTTTTGTGCGATATCTTATTTATGAACTTAGGGATAGTAGTTCATAATATATAGTGGAAAGTATATGTGTGGTGTACTGAGGGCATAATGGATCTCGACGATCAACATTGTCAAGTAGTAGTGTATCGGGGGGTTCCTTGTTTGGATTTTGCTTTTCAAGACTCCCCATGCACAAAACGTCGCGCAATGTCGGGAGTGGGGAGAAGTTTAATTCTTGGTACTAGGGTTATGCGTTATGTGAAGCACTACTTTATAGGTATAGTTAGATGATGTGTGACTATTCTTATGCTAATATCTTGTTAAAGTTAATAACTAGAAACGGATAAATTCTTGTAGGTTATATGTATGTAGATATACGTTAACATAAAAGTTTGACCATAAACTTAGGGTATGATAGAATCAGAAGATTTTGAATTATACTTGAGTTAGTGGGTTACGTGGGTGTAGTCTATGTGTAGATTAAGATTGAGTTATCCCTAAAAGGTGTTGGGTAGATTGATTGAGGTTCACGTACATACGCTTTGGTGCGCGCTTTAGTCGAGGGGTGAGATTGAGTTCCACAAGAGTGCGATTCCACCTTAATCATGAAATTGTGCATTTATAATTATTATGAATTTTAATGCACTTGCTATAAATGTTTTCACCTCGGGCCCTGACCCGTTTATATGTCTCACTTTCTATATATATATATATATATATATATATATTGTATTATATTATAGGTGCCCCACTACAAGGATGCCAATAATGCTTTTCCATGAAGGGTTCTTGGAGCCGTGGCAGATGCAGACTGTTACGAAATTTGTATTATAGCCGCTTCTTATCTTATGTATATCTAGATAGTATTCATTTTGTATATCGGGTTTATACCCAAGGGTTATATGTAGCATTTTATATTTCTTTCTTCGGATTGTTGTATTGTCTGTGACCCGACAACATATTCGGGTATATTTCTTTTGTGTACTTAATTTGTTTTAATTTGAGTACTTCCTTGTTATCACGGTACATGTGCACATTGTATTATTTTTGATAGTTACTATATTGATAGCATGATGTTATTATGTTTAAAATTATTTGGCTTTCGCTTATTATAGTATTGGGTAGTTAGCTAGGTTTATTTTAGTATCGTTAGTAGATGGTGAGAATGATCCACTTGAGATTCCTTATTTAATTTAGTATAGGGCTGGCCACCCGTTATTATTTTAAGTGGGGTGTCTCAGGTGGTATCAGAGCATCAGGTTCTAGTGTCTTAGGATATGTGCGGGTTTTATTCATTCTTCCGTAAGCGTTCTTGATGTAAAGCCCTACTTTTAGGACTGTTGTGTTCACAACGCCTACTATTTTCTTCTGCGATGTGTAACCACTTGAACGTCGTTCTGACATAGTTGTCCTCATCTCAGATGCTATCGAGAAAAGGTCATCTGGGCAGGGCAAAT
The DNA here is from genome assembly GCA_949130495.1 of Sambucus nigra. NCBI lineage: Eukaryota > Viridiplantae > Streptophyta > Magnoliopsida > Dipsacales > Adoxaceae > Sambucus > Sambucus nigra. Next base: position 511,669 of record CASBWL010000624.1, on the reverse strand, counting down.
AGAGGGGATGAGAACATAGAACCCCACATGCCTTAAGGGACTGTGACCGTAACTGAAGTTTCCAATATGGTGGCATGAGCAGTAGAATGTTGCCATTGCTATGAAGGAACATCAACCTGCAGCTCCGGTAGCTTAAGCCCACCCAGGGCCATCTGTGTGGGAATGAGTACGAGAAGCCTTTCGAAAAAGACATCCTCTCAATTTTTGGGGGGAGCTGATGTAGCTGTTGCAAGTCAGTGGAAGAAGGATATACAAAGTCTCCTTCGGATGGTTGAATGCAGTGAGGTGTAGGAATAAATACTCGCCACCTTTAAACTAACGGGTGAAACTCTCCAATGGTGGGAGTTAGTCACCACATCGGAGGAGAGAGATGCAATGCCTATAGAAAATTTTTGGGTACGTCTTGATCGTAAATATTTTCCTTTCGCAATTAAGACAGAGATGAGGAAAAGAGTATTGGATGTGATGTAAGGTGATCGAACGGTGACTGAGTACGAAGAAGAATTTGCCCGATTGGTGAATTTGTCAGCATTTGTTAGTAAATTCGGCATTTCTGACTTTTATCGATGTGATAAACGCGGTATTGTTACGCTATAATGAGTATCATCTTCATTTAAAAAGGGAGTAAGAAATTTGGAGACTCAGTTTCGTCAAGTAGGACTGGAGGAGATAATGCCAGTAGGGCAAGGTCACCGCCGTAACAAGGTTATAGGCAGGATTATCGAGGGTCGCAACAGCGTTTTGTCTCTCAATATGGATAGGATGAATTTTCTGGGAGATGTCTCTTTTGTGGAGAATTAGGCCATAGGAAGAGGGATTGTCCTGCAAGGGATAGAGTGCAAATTTTTAAGGAAGTTTTGGATGTGTAATCCCTATAGCAGTTCATAGTCTAGTTTGGGAAAGAGAACTTCGAACAGGGATCCATTAGTGAAGTGAGGCAGTTGGATCATAAAGGTAAAATGTAAAGTATTTTCCTTATGCTTAGGTCATACTTTGAATGGTATTGGAAGCGTTGCATGTAAAATTTTAGTGAGTGGTTAGTTGTTATAACCATAGTGTATATAGAATTACCTTGAAGGAAGGATTGAGCAAGTGTGGCACTGAGTGATGTCTTTTGGGAGAATAGATTGTTTAGATATGCGCTAGCAGAGAGTTACGATTCTGTTTCGGGAATCGGAACTGTTAAAGTTTGTGGAGTAGTAACGGTAGAGATATCGTTTTATAGTTATGCTAGATGCATGTAATAATAATGTTCCAGTTATGGAAGGGCCTACCTTATGGCGATACTTTGATGCGAGGTAAAGGATTTTTATTATTGAAGATATTCTGGGTTTAATAGGTTCGCTGTTGAGCTAGAAATTTTAGCTCATGATTGTGTTAGTTTTGAGAACTAGGTGTTAGTAAGAGTATTGTAATTGTTGATGCCTTGTGTCTTGGGCATAAGGTGTTTGGTTTGGGCGTCGAAATATATAAAATTATTTTATAGTACATTATTTTACAACCCTTCGGGCAATATCGATAGGGTTCAGAAATATTTTATAAGCCTTAGTCTTGATTTAACGGATCTCAATTCCCGACAGAGCTACATAATAGTGTATTGGGAGGGTTCTTTGTCTGGATTTTTCTTGCAAGACCTCCCCCGTACGAAAGTAGATTTTGTCAGAAGTTCAGAAGAGCTAAATCTTCGGTCATTTTAAATTTTGTTATATACTTAGTATGATGTTGTAGATTAAAATTGTTGAGAATTATATTACAACTGGAGGCTAAGTGGAGTCGGGTAATGTTTATGCAATTGGGCTCGGGTATAGGGTGTATGGTCGCCCGGATTAACTAATTCAATTTCAAAATAAAGAAATTCGCCGTGAGAAGTGGAAGATATAAGTATAGTAATCTTGAGGTAGGTGACGTAGGGATTAGTTGAGGTTTGGAGTACTAGGCTTAACTAAATTTCAAGGGAAAAATTTATTGTAAGGGGCGAAGTATGTAATACCCTGTGATTTTGAGGACTGAGAATTTAATTATTTTGGGAGAAGTAAATTTGTTTAAATTGGAGAATTTTAAATTTGGAAAATTGAGCTCAAAATTTGAGGATGTTATAAAGTATTTCAAATGACGATTCTGAGTGCGCGGTTGATCTAGGATGGGTCGAGATAGTCAAAATGGCTGTCCTTGGGTTTTATTTCGATTCCAGAATATTTTAAGTTAGTTTGACTCGAATTGGAGTAAACGAGTCATTTAAAGTGTGTATTATTATTTACAGTTGGGTATCTTGGAAATAAGTGTTAAAAAGCCAACATGAGATGATAATCTCATTCTCGATATTGAGAAAGAGAGAGAGAGAGATAGCCCTAGAGAGAGAAGAAGAAGAAAGGAAGACGAGAAGGAGGAGAGAGGCTTGGGGATTTCGGCCAATATGTCATTTCGAGGAAGATTCAACCTTTACAACTTCGAGACAAGTGATTAATCTTGCTAAATAATTCATATGTGCAATTTATTTCATGATTTGTGGACAAAATTATGGATTTTGGGTTAATATATCAAAACCTAGATTTTGGGTTAAATCTTGCATTTGAGGTGTGTGTATATGGATTTGAGGTTGTATATATAGTTGGGATGATATATATAATGATTTTTATGTTAGAAAACATGTTGGGGTTGAATATTGAGGGTTGAAAGATGATTTATTTGAGTTTTGGGAAATTTGGGCTTTTAGAAAAATAAGCCATTCGCAGTTTGCTAAACAGGTCAAATCGATTTCGACCCCTTTCCAAATCGATTCGAAATGTTGGAAACTTACAGGTTTGGGTGACCGAATCAATTCGGATCCATAATCGAATCGATTTGGCCTAGGACAGACTTATAGATCCTTTGGACCGAATCGATTCGCAGGACTCGCGAATCGATTCACCTTTAGGACCGAATCGATTCGGATTAGGCCTAATCGATTCAAAAATTGGTTGTTTTGAGAAGTTTTTCTAGAGCGAGTTTTAATCCGTTTCGATTGGGTTTATCGATTAAGAACATCCTAATATGGTAAGAGAAGCACGCTTTGGAGAATTTTAGGGGGTTCCATATATATGAGGTGATATTGGGGGACGTATCGAGTTTTGGGAAAATGTAAATAGAAGTTGTCGCATCGACTTGGTGGGAATACCATTAGAGAAGGGAATCCTATTTGGATATTAAACGTGAGCAACTTTGTGATGTGAGGTTGGGGGACTCTTAGAGGTGGTTGTGAAGGCATGACTTGAAATTGGTGTGCTGAATTTTACGTCGAATCCTTCTAGCGATAGAATTTTATTTAGATATGATTGGGAATCAATGAGAGAGAGGTCTAGTATCTTTAGAGATGATAAACTTTAGGATTTAATCCTAGATGCAATAATGTTAAGGGTTCATATGTACAACTGAATCGAAATGTAAATTGAGAATGATTGGATTGTACTATCGACTAGAATAGGTTGTGTTTGTACTTATAGTCGGGATAGTTACTGTATATACCTAGGTGGGATTTACGATAGGTATTCCAATGCGTGATGGGATCATAGAATGAATTGGGAATGAGCATAAGAATTAGTGATTAAAATAAGTTATGTTTATACTTATAGTCGGGATAATTATTGTATATCGGTGTGTATACGGATATAAATGGTGTGTGAATGAGGATTGTTATATACATTCAGTAATATGATTGTATTCGAAATGTTAATCAAACCTGGAGACTATTCATATCATAAGTGGAAAGAATGAATATGTTTCAAGTGAGGGATTATATTATGAAATGAATTGGGAAAGTATACATTATAGCGTTGGTTAGTATAATGAGAGTTGTTTATACATGTATCCGAATTCAGTACTTTTATACTTACGGATGGGAGATAGCGTGTATATATATGTGTGTATGTATATATGGCGTGGATGTATATACCTTGTGTGATGGTTTGTATATACAATGTGATTGAATATATATCTAGTGTGAATGATATATATACTTATTGTGTGAGCGTACCCCTCCAGTGCTATCATGGGAAGTTGCACGATGTTGGTGAGGCCCCTGGCTTGAGGAGTAGGGAGCGTATAGTCCCCAGGTCATAGTCGTCCATTATTTATTGTGTGATTTTTATTCTAGGTGAGAAGTCTTGGGTATGATTCATTCTCACTTTCAGTTTCAGAACTATGACCGCTTCCTACGCGTTGTGTTTTGTTTGCTTACCAGGGCGGTGTGATAATAGTCCGGTGGCTGGTCACTTGGGAAAAAGTGAGTAATTCCTGGAAGATGATAGCATTATGAAGTATATTTTTATCCTATAAAAGAATGTGTCTTGGATGATTTAAATACGTGTTATGTGCGTTATACATACGTGTTTGCTAGAATTGAATGATCGTATTTTATAACTAGGATAATGTTATACGTCCTATAAGTGAATGTGATATGGGTATTTTAAGTACACGTTTGGTGTGATACGTATATGGGCTTTTTAGGGTCAAATGAGCATGACTTATAAATAAGAATAATGACATATAGGCCCTAAAGGTTTTGTGCGATATCTTATTTATGAACTTAGGGATAGTAGTTCATAATATATAGTGGAAAGTATATGTGTGGTGTGCTGAGGGCATAATGGATCTCGACGATCAATATTGTCAAGTAGTAGTGTATCGGGGGGTTCCTTGTTTGGATTTTTCTTTTCACGACTCCCCACGCACAAAACGTTGCGCAATGTCGGGAGTGGGGAGAAGTTTAATTCTTGGTACTAGGGTTATGCGTTATGTGAAGCACTACTTTATAGGTATAGTTAGATGATGTGTGACTATTCTTATGCTAATATCTTGTTAAAGTTAATAACTAGAAACGGATAAATTCTTGTAGGTTATAAGTATGTAGATATACGTTAACACAAAAGTTTGACCATAAACTTAGGGTATGATAGAATCAGAAGATTTTGAATTATACTTGAGTTAGTGGGTTAAGCGGGTGTAGTCTATGTGTAGATGAAGAATTTAGAATGATTGGATTGTACTATCGACTAAAATAGGTTGTGTTTGTACTTATAGTCGGGATAGTTACCGTATATACCTAGGTGGGATTTACGATAGGTATTCCAATGCGTGATGGGATCATAGAATGAATTGGGAATGAACATAAGAATTAGTGATTAAAATAAGTTATGTTTATACTTATAGTCGGGATAATTATTGTATATCGGTGTGTATATGGATATATATGGTGTGTGAATGAGGATTGTTATATACATTCGGTAATATGATAGTATTCGTAATGTTAATCAAACCGGGAGACCATTCATATCATAAGTGGAATGGATGAATATGTTTCAAGTGAGGGATCATATTATGAAATGAATTGGGAAAGTATACGTTATAGCGTCGGTTAGTATAATGAGAGTTGTTTATACATGCAGCCGAATTCAGTACTTTTATACATACGGATGGGAGATAATGTGTATAAATATGTGTGTATGTATATATGGCGTGCATGTATATACCATGTGTGATGGTTTGTATATACGACGTGATTGCATATATATCTAGTGTGAATGATATATATACTTATTGTGTGAGCATACCCCTCCAGTGCTATCATTGGAAGTCGCACGATGTGGGTGAGGCCTCTTGAATTAGGAGCAGGGAGCGTATAGTCCCCAGGTCATAGTCGTCCATTATTTATTGTGTGATTTTTATTCTGGGTAAGAAGTCTTAGGTATGATTAGTTCTCACTTTCAGGTTCGGAACTATGACCGCGTCCCACGTGTTGTGTTTTGTTTGATTACCAGGGCGGTGTGATAATAGTCTGGTGGCTGGTAACCCGGGATAAAGTGAGTAATTCCTGTAAGATGATATCATTGTGAAGTGTATTTTTTATCCTATAAATGAATGTGTCTTGGATAATTTAAATACGCATTATGTGTGTTATGCGTACGTGTTTATTAGAGTTGAATGATCGCATTTTATAACTAGGATAATGTTATACGTCCTATAAGTGAATGTGATATGGGTATTTTTAATACGCATTAGGGGTGATATATATACGTGCTTGTTAGGGTCTAATAAGCGTGACTTATAAATAAAAATAATGACATATAGACCTTAAAGGTTTTGTGCGATATCTTATTTATGAACTTAGGGATAGTTGTTCATAATATATTGCGGAAAGTATATGTGTGGTGTGCTGAGGGCATATTGAATCTCGACGATCAACATTGTCAAGTAGTAGTGTATCGGGGGGGGGGGGTTTCTTGTTTGGATTTCACTTTGCGAGACACCCCACGCACGAAACATCGTGCAATGTTGGGAGTGGGGATAAGTTTAGTGCTTGGTACTAGGATTATGCGTTATGTGAAGCACACTTTATAGGTATAGTTAGATGATGTATGACTATTCTTATGATAATAACTTGTTAAAGTTAATAACTAGAAACAGATAAATTCTAGTAGGATATATGTATGTAGATATACGTTAACACATAAGTTTGAGCGTAAACTTAGGGTATGGTAGAATGAGAATGTTTTGAATTATACTTGAGTTAGTGGGTTACGCGGGTGTAGTCTATGTGTAGATTATGATTGAGTTAGCCCTAAAAGGTGTTGGGTAGATTAATTAAGGTTCACGTACATACGCTTAGGTGCACGCTTTAGTCGAGGGGTGAGATTGAGTTCAAGGAGAGTGCGACTCCACCTTAATCATGAAATTGTGCATTTATAATTATTATGAATTTTAATGCACTTGCTATAAATGTTTTCACCTCGGGCCCTGACCCGTTTATATCTCTCGCTTGCTATATATATATATATATATATATATATTGTATTATATTATAGGTGTTCCAACGCAAGGACGCCAATGATGCTTTTCCATCCAGTGTTCTCGGAGTCGTGGAAGATGCGGACTGTTGCGGGATTTGTATTATAGCCGCTTCTTATCATATGTAAATCTAGATATTATTAATTTTGTATATCGGGTTTATACCCAAGGGTTACATGTAGCATTTTATATTTCTTTCTCAGGATTGTTGTATTATTTGTGACCCGTCAGCATATTCGGGTATATTTCTTTTGTGTACTTAATTGGTTTTAATTTGAGTACTTCCTTGTTATCATGGCACTTGTGTACATTGTATTATGTTCGGTAGTTACTATATTGATAGCATGATGTTACTATGTTTTAAATTTTTTTGGCATCGGCTTATTATAATATTGGGTAGTTAGCTAGGTTTATTTTAGTATCGTCAGTAGATATTGAGAATGATCCACTTGAGATTCCTGATTTAAGTTAGTATAGGGCTGGCCACCCGTTATTATTTAAAGTGGGGTGTCACACTGTTAACCCCACAAAGTGATAAAATGTGTTAATAAAGTGTTCATGAGTTAAGAATATTCAAGAAGTTAAGTTAGTGACTTAACGATGCTTTTGGGAAATAACACTTATGAAACGGATAAATTGCAAGTTTGGAAATAAAAGGGCAAAGTGGAAATTTTATGTAAATTGGAACATGTTTATGAAATAAAAATGTTGAAAATTATGTTACACAAAATGATCCTAAGAGGAAATAATTTTTTCAATGAAATCAATGAAGAAATTAATGTAAATGTGTAAAGGGCATGAAATGGTGATTTTCTAAAGTGTAATACAAACATGTGGGTGTAATCCCCATGGTTTTGGCTTTGAACAGTAAATGTGGAATAAGTGGACATGGAAAAGTGTTAAAATATATGATAAAGGAAACTCAGAAGAATCCAGAAAATTAAGAAGGGCCTGGAGCCCAAGGGTGAAAGACCCAATTCCCTATCTACTGAATATAGTGTCTACAAAATATAGTGGCGCAGGTGGCAGTTTGAAGCCCGTTAAAGTACGAGGTTATGATGTATATTTCAAGAAAAAGATAATGATAAAAGTGGTACATGATAAGGAAAATTGGTTGTTCTAGGACTATAAGAAAAGACAATCCAATGTGTAGGGAAATCTATAGTGTTCTAGTTAAATGATATAGTGAACGAGAAAAATGAGAAATTGACTAATGCCCATGTGAAGTGAAAAGAATGGTGAAGTGAGGTGGCAAAATGGTAGTTAAGGACACTAAGATGGTTTTAACCCACAATTAACACAATTGTGTGTTGGGAACGATTTTTAATAGGAAAACAAGTATTTTCTAACACATAGTGTGTGTGCGTGTGTGTTGAAAGGTGAATTTCAAGGAAAATACTAAAATGGATTTGGTGTGAGTGAATGGAAAATTTGGGTAAATGAGATTTTTTTCCTAAATAAATGGTATTTTGTTTAAGCATTTAACCGGGTGCATTAGATTGGGAAAATGATGCTAAGTTAAGTAATAAGGGTCAAGAGGGGTTCTTTCGTAAGATTAATAATATTTAATCAAGTCAAGTAATGTTTTGGAATAAAAATGGATTTATGCATTAGTATATGTATGTGTGTATATATATACGGTATTTACATGTGCATGTAAGTGTTACGTTAGAGTCTCATTTATGTCGTTCAATTTTATATTGCATTGTTGTGTTTCCCACTGGGTGTTCGGCTCATTCCTTCTCCTTTGTTATGATAGTTTGAATGCGGTTCCGTATTTTGTGAGTGTTATATAAGTAAGTATCCTTTTTGTTTAAGTTAGTATCTCTTTATGCGGGGAGCCCTTCCTACGTGTTCCACACGTAGCTTAATATAAATTCGAATCGCATGCTAAACAAGCGAAATATTAATTAAACAAAATTGAATTAGCAACATTATTTAGGTTGTCTCATTGCACATCACACCTAGTGTTCAGATCGGGCCGGATTAACATTTAGGTAACCCATAAATTCGGGCTAGGGTGTTACACAATTTTCCTTTCAATCTTTCAATTGTATTTTCCATAACCGTGGGAGATTCTTTAAGGGCTACTTATTCCAACAGTAGTGTGACGAGAACCTCTTCCCATGATCTAAGGGATCTTTAACTTTATCTTCAACGTTAAATTTCTTTAAACTTTTTACTAATGTTTTTGTTGTTAAATCTCTATTTCACCACTCTATTATATTGGTGGGTCCATTGCATTTTTTGGGACGACTAGTTCATCTAGTCATCCCCCAACTAGTGATACATCTTTTTTGGCTGAGGTAATTTTCATTCAACAGTATTTCTTTCTTTTATTTTTTTTACCTGGAGACAATTTTATTCATAACTTCCTATTTCCTCATAGCTCCTTGGAGAGAAATTCCCTTTCCCCTAGGGGCATCATTTTTCTAACCGGGGTAACTATTCCAGCATTGCGTCCTTCGGGCAAGATTTATGTCCCAAGAGTGCATTTGCCTATGAAGAATAGGCATCAGACCCAAATCTTCACCCCAACCATTTTAATTGTGGCATCGAGTAACCTTCCATTACTTATTTCTTTCTTAGAACAGGTAATCTAATATTCTAAGTCAAATCTTGAGATATTTAACAAAATGATCTCCCTTATATTTGAATAATCACTTGATAAATTTCACTTTAGGTTGGCATGATCGATCCTTATCTTCTGATTACTCATGCCACCGAGCCCTAAGAAATCGTCATGGCGAGCTCAAGCACTCCTTCCCCAGTGGAGTCAAATATTAGCCTCATTATTCTTTTCATTCATATTTGGACTTTGCAAATTTTATAAGATTTGAGTAACCTGCTTCTTTTTTTTCAAGTTATAAATATATTGAGTCGAAGTGCTTCTATGTGTCGGAGCCTCATGTAATAAATTTTCATTTTCGCTTTTATTCATTTGCATATACTGTGCAAATATTTTCTCAATTATTCAACATGTTCTTTTATTTTCAGGTGGATATCACGAGTGCCCATATGTCAGTGGAGTCTCTGGTACTAAACTCTCATACCTTTTTATTTACATATTTGTGTATATTATTCAAATGTTTGCTTGGTCATTCAACTTTTTTCTTTGTTTCCAAGTGAATACCATGAGTAGTCTTGTGCCTGTGGAGCCTCAGGTAATAAATTATGGCACCTTTTTATTTATACATTTGCATATATTATGCAAATGTTTAATCAGTTACTTACTTGTGTCTTTATTTTTAGGTGGTGTGAATGTTCTTGTACCCGCGGAGTTTCAGGTATTAAATCATTGTACCTTTTTTTTTCTTTTATTCATACTTGACATGTAGGCATTTTTATGTGCATTGTCACCTTTTTTGTTATAATTTCTCAAGTCGAGCAAGGTGGAGACCATGTGTCGTATCTCTTTGAATCTTTCTCCTAAGCAGTGAGTAATCTAATCCCCTTTTATAGTTATATTTCACTAGTATATTAATTTGTGAAATTCTAACCTTGTTGTTGTCCTTTTCTTGCAGGGAAGGGAGCAACATAGACTCTGAGCATGCTTACCCCCATTGTTTTTCGATTAACTTCATTATCCTAATAAATTAAATAATTTATTTTCTTTTCATTCATTGTACTTATTATTCTCTAACTCTTTTCTCAGCTTGATGAAAGGGGAAGGAGGAAGTCTGAAAAAGATGAACATAACTCAAAGGCTACCCACTCGAGAGATGTGGAAGTGGCAAACAAGGTGTTTAAGTGTCTAATGTTGGATCAAATGTAAGCTTTATGTATATTGGGTTTAACTTCGTAGAGCTTATTATCAGAAAGAATTATGGTTCGATAAACATGTGAGCAAAGTGCACAAGGAGGCCAGGGTCATCTTGGACCTAATTTACGAGTATCATCCAGATACCTTTACCAGCCAATCCATTCAAAATGTTAAAGGCATATCTATTTTTAACTAAAATATATTTACCAGCCACATTCATTGATTAAGTACAACTCATAAAAATAAAGTTTTTTCTAATTGAAGCTCCTCACTTTTTTCGTTGCCATAAAAGATTTGGAGAACCATTATTTGTTTCAAACTAGAATGGTTGGATGCAATCGTTTGCCACATTGTTCATCCTTCCATGTGGAAGTTTTTTTTGGTAGCATATCATGAGGTGTCCGGGTCAGCTTACGCGCACCTCAACTAATCTCCATACGCGATTCGTGACTTCCGCTGCCCAAGAATTATTTTAAAAGCGTCAGGGATCGAACTGGGGACCAAACCCAATCCACCCCCAAGACTGTCCCAGTGGCAACCTTATACCACTAGAAGTTTTTAATGGCCAAGTTAGTAGAAAAAGTCATTGCCGGTGAGCACCGTCAATCAGAAGCCAATCCGAGGGCACAAATAAAGTATCTTAATGATGAGATGAGTAATGACGGTTGGAATATTAAATAAAATACATCAACATATTAGATTATCGAAATTACTTTATAAAATAATTATAGAAATTGTGTATATGAATCCATAGTGATGATTGAGACTAAGGATTGGAGGTCTTTCCCAGACTAATCCCTCTCTCTATGAGTTCTCTCTCATTGATGGAAATGAGGAGGAGAGTCTTTGAATGTTTTAGCCTTGGAGACTATAACCCTTCATTATATTTATAGACATCTAATTAGAACCCCATAAATTCTAATTAACTGACACTTGAATAATCAATAGGTGACTCTTGAATAACACGACTCTTGAAATACCAATAGGTGACTTTTGGGTAACCACACATTTCAGATTCCATACTTACTGTTGATGTCTTTTGAGCTTCCCTAATTAGATCACTTCATTTTACCATTTAAAAATTGAAGCTCAAATATAATTACTATTTTAATATGTGAGCTCACAATAAATTATTTGAAATATATAAAATATTCTAACAATCTCCCACTAGGGCTACATAATAATTCTGAATGTAATTATATTCAATAACCTTATATACGCACCAAATTGCTTTCTATTCTTAAGATATCTTCCGAATCAATCTCGTCCATCTGCTATACCAGTATGAGACCAAAGCGACCTTCTTTTTATTTATGTGGTAACTCGATCCATCAATGATCACCACACCAAATATATTTAACGACATAAATCAAGTATGGATGTGTGGCTGGAAATTACATACAATGTGATCTCAGACATGCCTATTTCCAATTGATCCTAACTTTATTCCGTAGTGAGATCAAACCTTAGTCTTTTAAACCTTATGTTATACCACAATTAAAAGACAATATAAATTCAGAGTAAACAACAAAATGAAAATACCATCAACTTTATTCTACAGAAAATTGAAATATACATAAAGTATCTGAGTAATGTCAAATGAAGGAACATTAACCCGAATACAAACTCCCACTAAAGCTGAATATCATCAAACTGAAAACACCTATATGGGCAGTGTGCTCATGAAAAACCTTGGGTGGTAAGCCTTAGTAAGCGGATCCGCGAGCACAGAGTTTGTTCTTATATGTTCAATAGACACTATCTTACTCTGAACTCTTTCCTTAATAACAAGAAACTTAATGTATATGTGCTTAGACTTTAATAAGCTTCTGTTGTTATTTGAATATAGAACTGCTGAATTATCGTCATAATATATCTGTAGTGGTCTTTCAATGCTATCAAAAATATACAGCATAGTGACAAAATTTCGCAGCTATATCGCATTATTTATTGCCTCATAACAGGCTATGAGCTCTGCTGCCATAGTGGAAGGTGCAATGAGTGACTGCTTATCACTCCACCGAAAGTAGTACCTCCAGAAAATATGTATACATAGCCAGAAGTGGATCTCTTAGTGTCTTGGCAACTAGGAAGATCGACATCAGAATACCCAATGATCTCCAAATTATCTGACTTCCAATAGACGAGCATGTAATTTTTTGTTCCCTATAAATACATCATAACCCATTTGGCTGCTTTCTTGTGATCCATTTTAGGGTTAAACATACCAATTATGTACACTAAATCCAAATGCGTACATACTTGAGCATACAAAAGTCTCCCAATAGCTAAAGCATAAGGAACCTTTTTCATTTCTACAATTTCAGTCTCATTCCTGGGTCATTGACAGAGACCAAACTTATCTCCCTTAGCAACAAGAGTATCTTCTTGTGCAAAATCTTTCATGTCAAATCTAGAGAGTACCTTCTCGATATAGCTCTTTTGGGATAATCCAAGGATACCCTGAAAATTATCTAAGTGTGTCTTAATTCCCAAAATAAAAGAGGCATCCCCAAGATTTTTCATTTCCAAATTCTTAGTTAAAAATCTATTGATTTCGTGCAATGAGCCTATATCGCTGCTAGCCAATAGTATGTCATCGACATAGAGCACAAAAAAAATTAATTTTACCATATATGGATTTCTTGAGTTTGCAAACCATAGACTTTGGATCAACTGGGTCGAAGTTTTTGGGTTGCACCATATACACGGTTTCCTCAATGTTACCATTGAGAAAATTCATCTTAACATCCATCTAATGATGCAACTCTAAATCAAAATCATTTATAACTGTTCATGAGGTTGTTGAGTTTGCTCTTTTGGAATAATTCTTATATTTTATGTAGGGAAGTCCTCATTGTTGTCTCCTTTAACACTGTCAGCAGGCTGAACAATATTTGGGAGAGGAATTTATTCCCCTTCAAAGACAACATTCTTATTCTTAACCGTATCTTCCCTTCAAACGTAACATCCTCAAGAAATCTCAAATTTCCCGTCTCGAAAAAGTACTTAGTTGAGGGATTAAAGAACTTAAAACCCCTCAACCGTTCCGTATACCCAACATAATAGCAGCTAATAGTTCATAAGGGGTTTTAGCTACCGTTGTACAAAGTACTCTATTTAGAATATATACTGAAGTCGTAAGTGCCTCTTCCTAGAGTAAATCTGGAAAAGAAGAATGATCAATTATACTTCTTACAATGTCCTTAAACGTTCTGTTTCGTCTATAGGAATTTGGCAAAAGGTTCTAGATGTTGTTCACCCGATCTACCATATCTGCCATAGTATGCACCACCAGAGTCAGATTTGATAACTTTAATCTTATAGCCGAGTTGATTTTCAACTTCGACTTTGAAGGCCTTAGCACTTCCAGAGCCTGAGACTTCTCTTGAATTAAATATAACTACCCATAACGAGAATAGTTATCTATAAAAGTGATAAAATACTATTGGCCATTCCATGAAGCCGTAGGGGATGGACCACAAATGCCAGAATGTATCAATTCTAAGCTATCTTAACTACTTTTGGAGCTTAATTTTTTTATGTTTGTCTGTTTTCCCTTTATACGCTCAATACAAACATAAAAATTGGTGAAATTAAGGGGTTAAAGCATTTCATTTGACATAAGTCTCTCTATTCTCCTTTTACAGATATGACCTAAATACTTGTGCCACAAAGCAACGAAATTCTCATCAGTTAAATTTAATTTTGCTAGGTTTCATTAAATGAAGCATTGGTGTTTAATAAATATAATTTATCAATTAAAGAACCAGTCGCAACCAAAGTAGAATTTAGAAAGAGAGTAACTTTATTATTTCCAAGTGAACAAGAATAATTGTATTCGTCCAAAACAAAAAATAGAAACCAAGTTTCATCTGAAAAATGGTACTACATAAGTCTTTATTAATTCAATAAAATGACCAGTTTCAAAAGATAATAAAAGGGTCCCAATCGCTTCAATTCCAACTATTTTGCCATCGCCCAGATAGATGAATCTTTTAGCATCATTTGGTGGTCGGCTCCACAGGTAACCATGCATAGACATACTTACATGAGTAGTAGCACCCGAATCTACTCACGATGGCTAGGTACAAAAGCAAAATTAACTTCCGAACAAATAAAAATGAGAAGTGTACATTTCTTTACACGCCATGTGGCATAATTAGAACAATCCTTATTCACATGCCCAGGTTTCTGGAAAAGAAACAAGAAAATTATGAATCCTGAACTTCTTTCTTTTGTTGAACTTTATGTTTGGGTTGTGATGTTACAACTGTAGTACCCTTATCATTAGTCATTTTCCTCTTTATGTTCCTTGAGGTAGATGCAATATGAGCAATTTGAGTTGTCTTTTTTCGCTTAAACCTTTCTTCTTCTTACACATAATGTGAAATGAGCTCATTAAGAGTACATTTATCCTTTTGAGTATTAGAACTCACTATAAACTATCCATAGTCTGTAGGAAAAGATATCAATAACAGATGTAGGAGCAAGTTACGATACAACTTTAACTTTAGTACTTTAAGTTTTGAAGTGATGTTAGACATCTCCATAATGTACTCCCGTATGTTTCCTTTGCCTTTATACTTTATTTGAATAAGGTTAGCTAAAAGCGTTCTTGTCTCAGCCTTTTAGTTATTTGCAAAATGTAATTCAATATCTTAAAGGAAACTTTTGGCAGTTACCTCATCGGACATACCCCCCCTGAAATCTACTAGAGCATTGCGCTTTAACATCATTAGACTTAAGCGATCAGAACGATGCCACTTCTCAAAGTTCTCTTTATCTGTAAGAGGAATGGGTTGTTCCTTCCTTATCACATACTCTAAATTTATGCAACTGAAAACTATAAGAATGTCCTCTTTCCAGTTCTTAAAGTTTGTGCCGTTAAGCATATGAATTGAGGTCATGTTGGCAGTGATATTAACAGAATAAGAAGTAACTTAATCCGAAAGAACAAATAAATTACAAAATCTCCAATGTGAAATTTATGTCATGGCATATTATTATAAAATAAACTGATAATTGCAGGACATAAACTTCATATAACTATAATGGTGGAATGGTGGGCCAATCAATGAGAGACCTAGCACAACATTAACATTTAGCCTTTTGACATAAATATTAACTTGTAAGTCGTACTCTCAGTCCAGAAAAAAATATTTATAATAAATTCGATCAACTAACCCTTATTTGGGCTGATTAATTGTACATTACAGAATTTGGTCAAACAACTAACCTTCCTCTGGGCCGATTAATTGTCCACATGAAAGCTATAGAATTATCACATATTTAATTCTGCATGTATATTTATTATTCAGCCAAATAATACTCTTCCTTTGGGCCGATTATTACCCGCGGGAATAATAAATATATTAACATCATTTTTATATCTCAAAATAAATTAATCTATGCAATAGAGGTTACTTTGGCAATGTATTACTTTAATTAATTCATTTCAAGATATAATAAAATTTTGGTATTTTTTTTTAAAGAAAATACCCCGGATAGATATCAAACTTTATTAAAAATTTGAAAACAAATGATTTTTAATTAAACATGTAAGTATTTTGTACACCTAATATATGCATTTAGAAATAATTCTCACACAAAAAAACTGATTTGGAAAGAATTCCCACAAACATTGAGTTAAAATTAATTCCCCCCCAAAAACTGAATTGAGTGCTCATTTATTTTTCCAAAAATGGAAAATTTTGAGTTATCACTACGGTGACATAAAAAATCTCTTCAAGATCACTCTCTAATTCGCAAAATTATAAAATCAATTTTTAAGCGAGAGTTATTAGCATTGACATTATTACCAAAAATGGCAAAAATGCGTTTTTAGGGGTCTAAACGATGTCAAATTGCCGAGATAGGGTGGTGCCCTTTATTTACAATGGGTTTTGTTTATTTCAATGTTTCCAGGTGACCACCAAAATTTCGTAAAATTCTGAATAAGAAAATGAAATATGTCTTGAAAACGTCCCTCAAAATTCTAAATCAAGATTTCAACAATTCTCATATTAATCTTGAAAAAAAAACTGAATTAATCCATCCTAATCCATTATGAATTAAGCCCTTTTGAGAACAATAAAAAATCACATTGGATTAGAAATCCTAAATCAATTTGGGACTGTGATTATGAAAATTATCACAAATTATACATAAATTCTACATAGATTCCTAAAAGTCATATGGGTTCTAACTAGATCATATGTATGATAAATCAAATAAAATCACTTTAAATTAAAATCATAGTACCAATACCAATAATCTAATATAAAGAGGCTCTGATACCACTTGTTAGAATATTAATTAAAATTCATCAACATATTAAATTATCGAAATTACCTTATAAAAGAATTATAGGAATTGTGTACCTGAATCCATAGTGATGATTGAGACTAAGGGGTTGGAGGTCTTCGACAGACTAATCCCTCTCTCTACGAGTTCTCTCTCATTGATGGGAATGAGGAGGAGAGTCTTTGAGTGCATTAGCCCTAGGGACCAGAACCCTTCATTACATTTATAGACATCTAATTAGAAGCCCATAAATTCTAATTAGCTGACTCTTGAGTAACTAATAGGTGACTCTTGAGTAACCAATAGGTGACTTTTGGGTACCGCACATTTCAGATTCCATACTTACCGCTGATATCTTTTGAGCTTACCTAATTAGATCACTTTATTTGCCCATTTAAAAATTGAAGCTCAAATATAATTACTATTTTAATATGTGAGCCCACATTAAATTATTTGGAATATATAAAATGTTCCAACAATGTCTTGTCCGGTGATGAGGAGAGTTTTTCTCAAATGTCCCAAACTAGAGAGAAAACAAAGAAAGAGGTGGGCCCTTCTGAGGATAGCTTTCACGAAAACGAGAACCTTATATTTCTTATAACATATAGTTAGCTTATATATCCTAAATGTGTATTTATAGTATTTGTAACACTTTTTCCAACTCTTTGAGTGGGATAATATTTTTTTTGGAATGAAATTCCAATGATTATCCTTTGTCTTATGTATTTTCTTTCCACTTTCTTTCATTACTTATGGGCATGTGATATTGATTTGTGCATTGTAGCCATATTTCATGTCTTTCCTTTATAGTATAGGAGCATAGGTTCACAATATTTTTCTTTTGATCTACGCAATTAGAATTGTGTAAACATATTCCTCATAATATTGTGGGTAAATATATAATTTTTTTAAACAAAGAAAGTGTGTTTCCTTTTATTTTAGAAATTATGTGGCTACCTTGCTCGCTATTTTTGTTTTGTTTTTAAGTCAGCATTTAGTTGAAAATTTATCCCCTCAAAATAGAATGGGCAATGCATTATGTTTCAAAAGATCATTTTCCCTGACACGTTGGGAGTTCTTGGACCATTCTGATCGTTGTATTTTGTTTTTGAAGTGAAATGACACTAGCTTTGAAATGTAACCCCTCACATCATGTTACGAGAAAATACATAATAAAAATATAGTTTTGGTTATATAATGCCGCAAGCAAGAGTTATATAATCATTATAAACTTTGAATAATATCACTTAGCCAAGTATAAGCGATTTCATTCATTCTATCCTAGACATGAATTTTCCTAAATATTGCTCATACAAAAGGGGGCTACTTTATCATATAAGAAACTTTAATTTCTTAAAAGAAATAAAATAAATACATACTATGATACCTCATGATTAAATTTCTTGAGCAAGTTGTAGTTGATGGACTAAATACAATCATTTCCAGGCTTTAAATCTTGCAATACCGTAACTTGTCCACTCCTCTCATCAAGAATAATCCTTCCCAATTGGAATTAAACTTTGAAGTTGAAATACTCCTCAAATTATGAGTGGATGCTCGAAGAACTAAGTCCTCATATATAAATTCCATTAGCTTAATTAAGTTCTCTTTATAATTCAAAAGTTATTGGGCATAAACTTTGAAGTTTTCCTTGGCCTTATACCTATGGTCATCTAAGGCTTCCAACTGCACATACATTGGGTTTAGTAGAAAATCATAATTGAAATTCATTCTTGCAAAGGGTAATAATAATTCCACGAGAAGGATAACTTATGTTCCATAAACCATAAAGAAATGTGTAATCCTTATTGGTTTCCTCTTCTAGGTTCTATAGGCCCACAAGATCATTGGCTATTTTTTATCCAAAGTCCCAGGTATATCTTCCAGTATGTTATTCAAATTTTTATTAGTGTTTTTTTGGTTACCTCAGCTTGATCATTCCCCTTTGGATAAGAATTAATTGATCTATTTTGTGCAATCTTGTACATATCTATGAGCAGTCCATATCCTTGTATACAAATTTCTTACCATTATCTATGAGGATTAGACCTGTCAATTGAGATGAGCAGGCCCGAAGGCCGCTTGCTCGACCCGCTAAATTTTGGCCGATCTTTTATTGAGTTTGAGCTGCGTCGAGTTTGAGCCGAGATATTAAGCCCGAATTCAATTTCAGCCGAGTGTGAGTGAAACACTTTGAAGCCCGAACTAGGCTCGATCCGAAATTATATATATATATATATATATATATATATATATATATATATATATATATATATATATATATATATATATTAAAATAAAATTGTTTTTATAATTTTATTCTTATGCAAATAAATTATTGGACCTAATATTAAAGAAACAAAAGTAAGATGGGTCATTTATTAATTTATTTTAGTGCTGAAATATGGTTTTTTTTAATGCTGAAATGTGTTTTTTATTGCTGAAATATGAATCTTTATTATTAAAATAAATAAATACGTATTGGATTATATGAATATTTATTATTAAAATAACTAAATACGTATTGTTATATTCAATCCGGGCCTGCTCAAATTGGGTCTAAAGCCCGATTTGCTTTGTGAGCTGAGCTTGAGCCAAACATTCTCAGGCTCGTTCGAGCTGAGCTTGAGCTTGAGCCGAGTAAATCAAAATTGGGTCGAGCCTGATTAACCGGAAGCTCGACTCATAGAGCCCGATTGACAAGCCTAATGAGGATGACCTTTGGAATGGTAATCTTTGTCCACCCATGTGAGAGGTTTCATGAGCTTCTTTTAAAAATTTATCCATTTCTTCTTTCGAAACATATCTTAATGTCATCTCATTACATCATTTCCTGCATACCTCTCCCTTGACTAGGTAAAAGCGATCAACCATTTTCTTCAGGTAGATCTCATATGCTCACTCAACGAGCAATTCTTCATTCTTCTGGTAAGCTATATATGCCTTCCCCCAATCATCTAAATCCTCTACAAAATTTTCTTCAGATGAATGGTCAAACTGGGTCTAGAATTTTATGCAACCCTTTTTAATGGATTAACATCTTTTTTTATGTTGGGTTAATAATAACCCCATCACTACAAATGCTTATAAAGTGGGATGCGTTTGTCCCCACCATGCAACTCGTTAATTACTCGCATCTTATCATGGGCTTTTTCCTCTTCCATGCACCTTTCCAAGTATCTCCTGAAACTCTTGAAGTTGATTATACCTTGCAGCAGTATATAAACATCCATCAAATTTGATGTCTTCATATTTCCTTCATGTGATTCAGCTGCTTGACTATGGAGGATCTCTAATTTTTGAGCTCCTCACTTGGAAATAGAGATCTCATTGTTTTAGGTATTATTATCATCTGAATGATAATTGTAGTTTTAGGCTCATCCATCTTCAATTTTTGAGCAATCGTTGCCAGAGCATCTGGATGTCTATTCATTATTTAGAGAGTTCTTTCTATTTTGATTTACCAAAAACTAATGCAACAAACATTGGATGATTGCTTGGTAAGGAGCAAGATTGGCATGTTTGAGATAAATTACCCATTCACAACTACGAGATTAGAATCCCCTCATATACGTAATGCTCTTTCTCCGCATCTTAAAGCTTCCAATAGCTCAAATATTAGTGCTTCACCAAATCTGTCGAATTGTCACGGTCATTGACCTTGACAGGTTCAAATTGTCAAGGTCAATGACCGTGATAATTCTTGGGGTGACAAATTTTTTGTCACGGACTTGTCATGGTCATTGATCGTGATAAGTTTATTTGAATTATCACGAAAATGTCACGATCCTTGACAAGTTTGTCACGGTTAAGGACCGTGACATGCCCGTGACAATGGTTAAAAAATTATCAAGGTTATTGACCATGACAAGTTCGTGACAAGTTTCTTTGTCACGAACTTGTCACGTTCAATGACCATGACAATTCTGGTCAGAATTGAAAAAAAATCTGCTGGGCAGTTTGGCCACTACCCCTGCCCAGTAGTATATTTGTACCTATTATAGCAACATTGTACCTGTTCACGTCCATGAACTAGTGCACCTTGGATGATATTCGGGTCCCTCAACCTCCGCCCTATCCGCTGGCCATCAAATATGTCCATTATAAACACGCTCGGCCAACCAAGTGTCGACATCGGTCTGTTGAAGGGAGCCAAATAGGGAAATGGATCATCAAAGTCCGCACGTGTCGGCAATGAAGCAGCGAGGTCCACATCCTCGTCCTCCCACACCTTCTCCCGCACCTCCTCTCGCACCGCCTTCTCCTTCCCTTTACCCTTACGGTTTCTACCCAACGAACGCTTCACTAATGAGTACATATCCTGGATCGTCGCCTCCAAATGGGACAGCTTCGGGTTATGTAAATCCACCGTTCGAGCCAACCCGGTGTCGCTCTTCTCCAATCCGATGATCCTAGATTTGGCCACCCGCGAGCTCACCCCATTGTCCTCCCCTTGCGATCAGAGCCAAGCACTTGGCTGAGTGCGTCTGTGGACAAAGATGCCTTGTCAGCATCAGACTGCGACTCATGCACTTCCTTAAGCTTTGTCTAAAATGACAAAAAGCACATGATTAGTAAAATAAGTAAATTAAAAAATTATAACGTAATTAACAAAAAGTAAACTGTCGGATTACTTACAATCATGGCCGCGATGCTTGGGGACACTTCCTTGTCCTTCCCCTTCTTCATTTGAAGAGCCACATAAGTATCGAGCCTATGTGGTCTACCCCCAGGGCCACTCCCTATCCCCTGAAATAAAATAAAGTAAAATTAGTATCGGCCCCGCAAAGTAAAATAATGCAGAAAAATATATTTCTGTAGTTATAGAAAAATTAAATCTTACCATCGTCCTATGCTCCACCTTGGCGTAAAACGTCTGGACGGAGTAGTACACGTCCGTCTTTTTTTCCCGATTTTCCCTCCTCGATTGGCGAGATGCCAATTGTCGCTTCCCGATCTCATTGTCAATGAACGTTTGCCATTGTGCCACTGAGATCGGTTCCTTCGGCGGGACGAATTCACGCATTCGGATAACGAACTCTCGTGTCTTCCCAAAGTACTAGGTCCGCATATTTTTCTTCCGCGTCTTGTGTTGCTCCCTCAACTGCTCTAAGATGGAATCACGTAGCTTTGGATCCAGGCTGAATTGTTCCTGTTCAACAAATACAGTGTTAGTTGCGAATAAATGTAAATAGAAATATAAAATGAAATCGAAATTGAAATATTCATATAAATATAGATATAAATACATTACCCGTAGTGCCACCCAAATAGCTAACTTGAGCTCATATGGCACCTCCTTCCAACTAATGTACCCTGGGCCGATGATCGTCTTTACCAGCTCGAGGGATCTCGCTAATAGCCCAGACTTGTTCTCGATGGCTATCCCCAATTTTCCGTATTTGGGGAGCCTAGGGGCCAAGGAGCCCCTGTCGCCTCCGCTACCACCGAGCCCAGACGACATCATCATAACCAGCATCATCATCCTCGCCTTAATACCTGAAGGAGACATTTGCTGTAACAAAATGTTATTAGTACAAATCAAAATTAATTAGAAGAAGACATGCAAATATGTATAATTACTACAAATAAAAATGAATTGTTACTCTTAAAGATCCTCACCCCCACCCCTACTTCCCTCACACACGCACACTACACAAGAGTGAAAATGATAAAGTGCAAATCAAAAATGGATGTTTCAGTACAAATTGAAAAATTTATTACCATCCCTGCCCCCTCCCCCCTCGCCACCCCTTCCCCCACCACACACACACACACAAACAGCCCCACCCCCCACCACACACACTCACGCACACACACCCAAACCCACCCCCACCCCTTCCCCCACCACACACACACATGCACACACACACACACATGCACGCACACACACATACACACACATGCACATATACACACACACACACACACACACACACACACACACACACACACACACACACACACACACATACTGTTAAACATCCCCACCCCCACCCCTACTGCCCACACACACGCACACTACACTAGAGTGAAAATGATAAAGTGCAAATCAATTAAAATAATTAAAAATGGATGTTTCGGTACAAATTGGAATATTTACTACAAATTGAAAAATTGTTTAAAATTCGGGTTATCATAAAAAATGGATTGATATTCTGTAGGAGCAGTCAAGTCATCCACACTACTATTTAGATGTTTTGGTGCATGTTGGATAATTGGCCACAGCTCGCTGTTGATATACTCCGAGTAAAACACTTGGTTAACCTTTTGAAATGCACAAACAAACGGCTCATCGCTCACGTGGCCGTTGCTCTTCTACTTGGACAAGTCAACCATGATCAAATTGGTGACAGGATCAACTTTACACGCATTTTTATCCTCAACTCTTACCCAGTCACAGTAAAATACAACCTCTTTGAAGCTTGTATAATCCAATTCAAATACATTTCGGATTACACCATAGTAAGTCATTTCAGCTTTAATGAGATTTTTATCTTTTGCGCTCGCTCGAAAGAAAGTAAGAGCCTTGTATGAAATTCTCGAGTTCTATACATTTGTACTTTTCTTGTACACTTTAGCGCTGAAAATGTAATCGTTCAATCGATACTTTTTGTATTCTTGTGCCACGAACAAAGGTCCAGTGGCTAAACGAGCAAGCCTTGATCTCGCATCACCCGTCTTTAAGAGCTAAGAATATAGATATATTAATTATATTAGTTGTAAAATTTGAGTGTAATGTAACGTTATATAACGATCATTTTCATTATAATTACCTCTTGTGTCAACCACAGCCTAAATTCGCTGTCTGATTGTACCATTTTTTTCGTCTTTTATTATTCTCACAGGCTTCATATTTTCTGCATATTACAAAATTAATCATGTATAAAATAATCTAAAATAATGTTAAACATTATAATAATCGAAACTTACTTTTTCCATTGTTCGACATCTTCATGTGTGTCAAATAGATAACGATTTACTTGTTCATATTGCAAACTCATTAATTTCACTCGTTTTCCCATCACATGATCACCATCATCAACGAACTCATTAGTGTCATCAACGTTGGTCGAGTCAGGCATATATTCCCGAGTATATATTGATGACTCCACGATGATGTATTCCTCTGCAATATATCGCGTATTCTTGAAGTAATATTTAAAAACATTCATCAATCTTTCAAACGAATACATCCACCGATATCTAACTGGACCATAAAGAAGTACCTCGTCGCATAGGTGTACCAACAAGTGAAAACTTATATCAAAGAATGCTGGGGGAAAGTACTTCTCCAACACACAAATCGCTTTGGTCACCGCCAATTTTGTGGCCACTATGTGTTCTCGATTGACTACCTTCTCACACAAGAGTGAGAAGGTAAAACTAATTTTCATAATAGCCCTCCGCAAATCCTTGTGCTTGGAGAAACAGTGCTTAAACAATAGAGGAACCAATTGCATGATCACATGACAAACGTGGGACTTACACTTATGTAAATCATGAGTAGCATAATTCACAATCCTCTCCAAGTTGGACAAAAAATTAGATGGGCCCTTTAAATTATATATTGTGTCTAAAAACACCTTCCTTTCCCCGCTCGTCAAAGTAAACGCACCAGGGGGAATTATTGTCCTTCCCGTACTATCTTCTTTAAACCATAGTTGTGGCTTAAGTTTTAACGATTTAAGGTCTTTTCGTGCATTTTCTCCATCCTTCGAATGATTCCCCCAAGGAAAGTGCCCACAATATGTTCAACGAAGTTCTTCTCTACATGCATCACATCCAATACATGGCGCACCGGGTTATTCTTCCAATAAGGCAAGTCAAATAAAATTGACCTTCTAGACGATGCCTTTCTTGTCTCAGTTTCATTCCCAGTTGGGGTCTTCTTATGCTTGACATTCTTAAATTTGGGATTCTTACCTGGCATATTAGGGCCATATTCAGAAGATTTACTTTCAATTTCTGAACCTGAAAGTTGTCTCGGCGGTAGCCTATGTTCAACCCTGCCCAATAAAAAATTGGAACATTTCTCAAATCTAAAACTATGAGCTGGGGGTAAAAACATCCTATGGCAATGGTATACATTTTTTGAGCTAAAGGATAGACGAAGAGATTCAATCTCCTCTCCACAAATAGGACACCCCAAATAACCATGTACTACACAACCAGATAATCTCCCATAACCTGGAAAATTATGAATTGTCCACATCAACATAGCTTTCAGCGTAAACTCTTCTTTTTCTAAAAGAGTCAAATGATTGTACACCCTCTTCCCACAAATAATTTAATTCCTCTACCAAAGGAGCCATGTAGACATCGATGTCATCATTTGGTGCCTTTGGCCCAGGTATCAACAAATCCATCATAAAAAATTCAGGTCTCATATACTGTGAAGGAGGGAGGTTGAGTGGGGCTAGGATCACTGGCCATACACTCTGATTGGTGCTTAGATTTCCAAATGGATTGAAACCATCTGTTGATGTAGCCAAATAAATGTTCCGCTGTTCTCGAGCAAAATCGGGATACTCATAATTCATCCTTCTCCAGGCTATAGAATCAATAGGATGACGCATGATATTACCCCTATTTCTGTCCTAGCATGCCAAGTCATTGCCTCCGCTATCCATGGTAGTGTGAAAAATCGCTTTAATCTAGAACCAACGGGAAAATATTTCAATACTTTTTGAGGCACTTTTGAGCTTGTGCCCTCCTTACTAGTAGATTGGACATATCTAGGTTCATCGTATACCAAACAACGATCGAGATTTTCATAATCCTTTCAGTATAGTACGCAGTCATATACACAAGTATGAATCGATTTATACTTCATTGCCAAACCTTTCAAAATGTTCTTCATAACATGATAGATATTTGGAAGCGTATTCTCCTTGGGTAGTAAGCCCTTCACCCATTTCGGAATTCCTGTCATGCTATTGCCAGACAAATTGTACTGTGTCTTCAAACTGTGCAAATGAACCATGGCATGTAAAGTTGTTTGATCTTTCTCATAGCTAGAGTATAACGGTTGGGTTGCCTTAAATTTTAAACTTTGGTAGTCATCGTCAGGGTTTATCTTGATATCTTCAAGAGCACTTGAACCGTATACATCATCAGTAACCTCATTCTCCTCTGCTTCATAAATCCGGTACGCATCATCAACTAAATCCTCTAATATATTATGATCTACGTCGTCCCCTTCTACATCTATCCTACTTGTTAAAGGTTGTTGTGAAGGTTGGTCGGGGACAAAAGGAACTTTCAATTCACCGTGAAAAATCCAAAATTGATAACTATCTTGCATAACCAATCTTAACAAATGTAGTTCAATTGTTTTCCACTCAAACACCTTACCATTCTTACACCTAGCACACGAACATGGAAAGTCTTCATCATTATGACATCTCTTTGCTTATTTCACAAATTCATTAGCTCCGCTGCGAAACACATCCGCCATTCTATTTGTCTCACCCATCCACTCTTTGTATTTCAGATATCCCATCACAACTACCACAACTAATCACCTATTAAAGGTAAGAAGCGTATATTCATGGATTAGTATAAACAAAACTTAGATTTATGGTATGTTTCATTTAATTATGTCTTATTTATATTTGATTTTTAAATTTCAAATTCAAATTCAATTTTTAATAAAAATTTCTATTTCCTCCATCTCCTCTAAAGGGTGAGTGGTCCTATCCCATTCAAGACCGCATTTTTCTGTAATATACTTAACAGCTCATGCACATTGTTACGATTTGAGAAAAATTCGGCAGCATATCCCCGTAGTTATCCAAGTACACAACGTAGATTGGCAAGTGTGAGTGTTATTTTAATTGATCAATTGAAATAACAGTCACACTTGTCAATCTAATGTGTACCCAGAGAACATTAGGATACGACTGCAGAACTTCCTCAAAAAGTAACAACTTTAAGCCACTATGAATATTATTATATAGAAATTATGAAGTCCCAAACTGTCCAAATGGGACAATTCGAGAGATCTCGTTATAGGGGTAATGACTCTCGAATGGGTCTAAGGGCTATTGAAGGCGTACGCATAAGAACTAGAAGGCTAGTATCTATGCTCACTATTGATGTAAAAAATTAGATTATCTCTAATTATTCAATCACAGATAGAATAAACAAGACAAAAGATTTTTAAAGTGGTTCAGCCTTATAAGAATGGCCTACGTCCACTGCTTTGTTATTGCTGACTGTTTGTTTGGAATTCTCGATAACAGGTTTTACCAAGAAATTCCGAGTCCCCCTATAATGAGGATGATACAATGTATTTATAGCCCTGAGGCTGTACATGAGAAAGAATAATACATAGCTGTCTAATAGGTGTGTACATCTATATGATAATAATGAGCATTTAATGCGCAGTCATCCTCTTGATTATCCGGATATGAATGCTCTGTACGAGATGCAACTCGAACCGCCTAAGCTGCTCGGACCGCCTAAGTAGCTCGGTATACATGATTTGCTCGGTACAATAAAGTTCCTCGGAGAGCACTTATTGCTCGGAGCGCATGAGTTGGTCGGGGAGGTCGAGCTCCTCAGAATCAAGGTGTTGTTCAAAAAATGTTCGCGGGTGCCATGTAGGTTGACACGTGTCTCCACTTAATTGATCCACATCAGCAAACTAAATTTAGTATCAACAGAAGCCCCCAATGTTTCATAGTTTGACGCTGAAGAAAAGTATGGAACATTCTGCTGCCTAGACTTTCAGTTTTTATGGATTTTAGACAAAATTTTGTTGTACATAACTCCTTTTTTGAGTGCATAATATCAGGCTTTTAAAGTATTTTGAATTTCCATAATCTCTTTGTTTTTTGTGCCCCTTTCTTCTTTTTAGCTGCCGGGTACGCAATCATCCATCCTGGTAATCATTGTTCTTCTCTAATTCCGAGGAAAAGTATTTAAACGCTTCAGAAAATTCGATCGTCTTTTACTTTTTCAAATCTGCATCTTAGAACTTCTCCACTTCTTCTCTATCTTGTGCATTCCTTTCTTCCATTGTTCGTTGTCAACTGATCCACCCTTTTTCCTGTAAGATCTTTTTCCTTATCTTTTATTTTCTTTGTTCACCATGGTTTACCTTGTTGAGTCTCTTGATAAATTTCGCTCTGATTTTTCTATTCCTTCATGGGTTATATTGGAAGAACTTTCTGAACCTTCTGACTATTTTCGTTTGGCTGAGGGACATTGGTTACCCAGTCTCTTTGTGGCCGAATGTGGCTTTTCTTTTCCTCCAAATCCCTTGTGTTTGGAATTGTGTCAATATTTTGATGTTGTACCTGCAAAAATATCTCCCAATACATGGAGAATAGTTAATGGAGTCCATAGGTTAAATCAGATTCATGGAACCCATTTAGGAATTCCAAAAATTATGTTTTGCTATAGATGGGCTGTCAGCGATAATACTTTTTATTTAAAAACTAGGTTTTTAAATAGGGATTTAGTTGTCAATCTCCCAGATGCCAACAGGGATTACTTCGAGCATGAGGTTGTTATGAAAAATTGGCAACATGCTCCATTAAATGGAAATGATGTATATCAGGGTCCTAGATGCCCTCCCTATGGCAATGGGATAGGTTGTTTTTATTTTATTTTATTTTTGAAATTATGTTTTCTTTATGTTCGATAAAATGCATCATTGACATTTTAATTTTTGTTTATTTGCAGTTGACTGCAAAAGAAAATCTCCAAAGGAGATAGAGGTTAATTTAAAGCATTTGAAACTTATCTGGAGTTTGCACCAAACCGTTGCTGACGAACACATTAGATCAGCCTCTTACTTGTTGCAGTACAAGAGCTACACTTCATCTTCTACTGCTCGTCCAGTGGTGAGTGACATCGACCCAGTACCAGCTTCTGAAGGTTCTTCCCCTGAATAGAATATTCCCCTCAGCATCAGAATGAAGAGACGAAAAGCTCCCTCCTACTTTGACAAATCAGATTCTGCCTCTGTGGAGGCAAAGAGAAATAAGCAAGATGTCCCAGAAGAAGGGACAAGAAAAATTGATGCACCCCCTCCAGTTGTTGCTAAGAGAGTTGCCGAGAAGCCCCCTGTGGCTCCGAGCAAGGTTGTTGCTGTTTCTCCTCCAGGCGAGGCTATCGTTATATCACCAACCAAGACAACATCCTTGGTTGAGAGTGTTCCTGTTCCTACGAGGAAGTTTGAGAAAAGTTCCTCAGATAAATTGGCTGAATCTATCTCTCAGCCTCTAACTGCGGGAAGTGGTGTTCCCACTTTTATTGCTCCGAGCTCTGCCATGAGCTCGATGAAGTGTTGGATTATCCCAGAGATCCAAGGTATTAAAGACAGTCTTTCTCGGGATAGGGTACCACCTTGGTAGCTCAACATATTTCCTCAGTAAGTATTACTAATCTAAACTTTCATTTTTCAATGTTATGTCCCTGCACTGACTTATAATTATTTTCTTTTTTCAGCTGGTAACCTGTTTCAACACTATTCTGAAAAAGGATGAGGCCATCAAGGCTGCGAGCTCCTCGGGAGGTGTAGAGGAAGCTTTTATGGGTCTGACACAATCCTTAAAGGATTCTCATCAGAAATATGACGAAGATAAAGTTGCTTGGGAGAAGCAACTAAAATCCATCGAGCAAGAGAGAGAAAGCTGTGGAAACCTCTCAGGAGTTGGAGAGGAAAATGAAAGAATTTGAGAAGAAAAATAATGAGCTTGAGGAAAAACTCAAGAATGCTATAGAGCTTGGGACCAAGCTCAAAACTGCTGAAGAGGAACTTGGCAGACTCCGTGATGCTAATCGCTAGAAGGTAGAGGTAGAAGGGAAGTTGAAGGCAACCGAGGAACTTCTTACTGAGAGGATCTCCTCGGAGAAGGCAAAGAGAAAACTTGCTGTTAAAAAGTCCTTTAGCGCTGGCTGGGACAAAGGTTGGAACAAATGCCTAGCTGCCATGTCCTCTCAAATGGAATTTACCAGCCTTAAATACTTCAGGGATGGATGGATTGCTGCTCTGCAGGAGTTAAAGGTCTCTGAGAGTTCTGAACTTTTTCAGTTCCATGTTCATGGTCCTCCTCCCTCTCCTGGAGAAGAAGAAGAGGATGAAGCTGCCTCTGAAGAGTCTTCAATGATGATTGGGGATCAGGTCCCTACTGTTGAACTTCACTACGAGCAACCCCAGCCAGCCAACATGTCTATCGATTATGTTTCTCTGCCCTCTGAGCAACCTACCTCTTCGTCCAAGCCTCTCGAGGAAGTCTTAGGAAGCAAGGAGAAGGTGTAGAGTTGTTCGGACCTTTTTCTTAGCTTTTTATTGAATGTAACTTTGGTCCATGTACTTCTTTTTGTGATGTAATAAAATATGAAATTTTGGTTGTTCATCTTGACTTCTTCCTCTTCTTGCTCTGTCTGCATTCTTATTATTTATTTCTATCTCTTTCCTTTACTAGTTTATGGCTAGAATGGAGCTCTTGTCAGCCCACGATACTGAACTGATGAAAAAATATAATGACTACTTCAAGGCTGGCCATGCTGACCTGAAAGAATCTCAAATCATCGACATCCTCGCTCCAGATGCTTCTGAACGAGCAGTCGAAGCCTACCAATATTTGAAATGCTTGCTCGACCGTGCAGTTGCCAATAATGTGGCATATTATGATAGATTGAAGATCTCCAAGGTACCCTCGAGGAACTCCAACAACAATAAGGAATCTTCTGACCTTTTGCATCAGGGGTATGAGAAAAAATATCAGCAATTAAATGCTGACAAAGGGTATGATAAGTTCATCGCTGCTTACGAGAAAAAGGAAAAACTTCTAAGGGTTGAGGTCGAGGAGCATAGGCAAATCGCGAAGCTACTGGAGAGGGAAAACAATAACTTAAGAGGAGAGATATCCCAGCCAAAATCTGTAGCATCTACCTCGGTAGCCTTGGTCCCTGTCAATGACGAAGGTTTCTATTTCTTGGAGGTCGAAAATGCCAACTTGAGAGATGAATTCGAAACCTTAAAGAGGACTGGACCCTCTACTTCTGCTCGCGAACGAGCAAGGGCTGCTCGGGTTACTGTTGAAGAATAAAGAACTCAATCAGTATTGGGGAATCAGGCCTTCCAATTGATGGCGAAGAATCAGGCTTTGTCAGAGATGTCCAAGAAGATTCTGAACCTCAACGAGCAGCTTTCCACACAAAGTTCAGCCTTGGAGAATAAAGAACTTTTAGCAAAGAACCTCCATGAGCAACTGGAGAGGTTAACCTACCAGTTTTACAAACAGCCCAGAGAGTTTTGGATGGCTGGTTATAATGAAGCCCTCTATCATCTCGATGATCGGATCCAGAATTCAAATAACGTGGGTTACAAGCAAGGATGGCTGAATGCACTGGGGGTGTTACAGTTGGAGCAGGGCCATTATCTCTGGGATTACTATGACCTTGGGTTTCTCGAGTTTCCAGTGCCACCTTTCAAACTTGATATGAGCTGGATTCCTACTCGGGCGATTTCTCAGTGCTTAATCTCCAAGTATCTCGGCGACTACAGTCTTCATTCTAATTTTGAGATATCTCGCCCGGAGCACTTACTTGATCGGCCATTAATGATGAATGTTAGGATGCTTAGAGACTTGAACTTCATAAATTCTCCTTACGCCTTAGATGATCCTCCTGCTAGAGTAGAACCTGTTTCAAAGGCAGAAGGGAAAAAGTCAATAGAATAGGATTTTTGATTCTTCATGTAATATGTAATTTGTTCTCTATGTAATTTGTTTTCTATGTAATTTGTTTTGATTTTAATGAAGATTTTTTTTGTTTTTCCTTGCAATCTTGATTGTCATTGCTTTAATAAACATCTATCTTATTTACTGATGAATGTGTATGTATATCTGTAAAAAGACAAAAATGTTCTGTGTTATTTTAAATTGTCGACCAACTGGAGTTGGTGAAAATTTACTGTTGACTATCTTGAGTTGGTGATAATTAAATGACGACCAACCAGAGTTGGTGATATTTTGTTTCCCGACCAACTTAGAGTTGGTGGTAATTTAAAATGTCACAAGTAAAGAAATTCTATTTTATTTTTTGATTATAGTGACTTATCACTTTTCAATTCTAAGCCATAAAACGACTTTCATCCTATGATCCTGCTTTGTTTAACTAACTGTTCCCGACCAACCGTAGTTGGTGGACTTTTATTCCCGACCAACTGTGGTTGGTGGATTTTTATTCCCGACGAACCGTAGTTGGTTGATTTTCATTTTCGATCAATCGTAGTTGGTGGATTTTTATTCCCGACCAACCGTAGTTGGTGAATTTTTATTCCCGACCAACCGTAGTTGGTGGATTTTCATTCCCGACCAACCGTAGTTGGTGGATTTTTATTCTGGACTTGATGCATAGTGTGTAGCACTAGTACTCCGAAAAAATTTCAACAAAAGGAGAGAATTGGGTAAAACATCCAAAACTTTATTCATATTGAAGAAAACTGCATTACATAGGGATTGAACTACTGATAATATTTGCGTAGATGCTCTGCGTTCCATGCATTCTTAAACTCTTCTCCTTCTAAGGTTTCAATCCTATATGTCCCTGGTCGAACAACCTCTGTTACTCTATAAGGCCCATGCCAGTTAGCTTCGAGTTTGTTGTGTTTTTGAATTACTTTCTTTTGCACATAATCTCCTTCCTTCAAATCTCACTTCTTTACTCTCTTGTTGTAGAACAGAGCTATTCGTTGTTGGTATGCAGTATTCCTGATTGCTGCTTCTTCTCTAACTTCCTCGAGCATATCCAAGTCTAATCTTCTCATCAAGTCACTGATAGGATAATAGAAATTTAGCACTTTGTGTATTGGGAGGTCCAGCTCAGCAGGTATAACAGCTTCACTTCCAAATGCCAGTATGTATGGAGATTCTCCTGTTGCTGCTCATGGTGTAGTATGATAAGCCCACAACACTGAATGTAGCTCGTTGATCCAATTTGCCTTCGCATTATCCAGTCTTTTCTTCAAACCATTCAGCAGCGTTCTGTTTATTACCTCAGTTTGTCCATTGCTCTGGGGATGGCCTGGTGCAGAGTGGGTTTTCAATATGTTCGACTGATGATAATACGCAGCAAACTCCTCGTTGTCAAATTGGGTTCCATGATCAGTAATGAATGCATGGGAAAGACCATATCTACAAATGATATTCTTCCAAATAAATTGATACACCTTGTCATATGTCATTTCAATGAGATGCTCAACTTCCACCCACTTAGTAAAATAATCCACCGCGACCACAAGATATTTAAATCTTCCTCTGGTCGTTGGAAGTGGCCCGACCAAATCTATTCCCCACATAGCAAATGGCCAAAGGGAAGTAATGGGTGTTAACAATGCTTGGGGAGTTCTTCGGATAGAGGAGAAGGGTTGACATGTGTCACATTTTCTGGCATAGGTTATACAATCAGCCCTCATTGTTGGCCAATAGTATCCTTGCTTTATTATTCTTTACAAAAGCGTCCGGCCTGCTACATGGGCTCCACAGGACCCTCCATGGACCTCTTCAATTAAGTCTTTCACCTCAGAGGGATGCACACATCTCTGCAAACCTGCTATAATTCCTCGTCTATATAGAATACCATTATTCAGTACATAACGAGCAACTTTAAACTTCAGTTTCTTGGCTGCGAGTTTGTCAGTTGGTAATTTCCCTTCCTCAATATATGCACTGACGGGATCCATCCAAGATGGTCCTAAATCAAGGGTAATAAAGTTCATCATCAGATCTTCGTCTATGCTCCGACTAGCCAAGACTTCAATTGGGATTATTCTCCGTAGATCGGTGCGTGTGGCTGAAGCTAACCGAGCTAAGGCATCTGCTCTTATATTCTCCAATCTTGGTATTATAATTATCTGTACTGCAATCAGGCTTGATAAAATCTCCATTGCTTTTGCGTGATACTTGATCATTATTTCTCCTTTGGCTGCATATGCCCCCAGCATTTGATTTACGATTAACTGTGAGTCATTGAATGCAATAATCGGCTCTGCCCCCATGGTTTTTGCCAAACTAAGACCTGCAATCATATCTTTATATTCAACCTCATTATTAGAAGCCTTGAATTAAAAGCACAGAGCATACTCCACATCGATTTCATCCGGGCTATTTAAAACAATCCCTGCCCCACAACCTGTACTGCAAGATGAGCCATCCACATACAGATTCCATATAGGTACTTCATCCTCAAATTTTTGATCGGATAAAATTCCTCGGTGGAATATTTGTTTCTTCTTTATATCCTCCCTTATCACTTTTTACTGCTCGTCGACCATCTCCTCTTTCTCGTCAATCGTCTTAAGTTGGTCAAAGTTTAAATTTGATGATCCTGTAAAATCCACAGGTTGGTCGGTATTCAGCTTTTGCTCCTCGGAGGTGTCAGGATAGGTGAACTCTACTATAAAATCTGCTACTGCTTGTCCTTTAAGCGACGATCTAGGCTCATAAACTATGTCATATTGACCAAGTTCTACTGCCCAGTACATCAATCTCCCTGATTTTTCTGGTTTATGAAGATCTTGCCTTAATGGCATATCAGTATACACAACTATGGTATAAGCTTGGAAATACGACCTCATTCTTCTACTTGCTTCGATCAACGCTAGTGCCAACTTTTCCAGTCTTGGATATCTGATCTCTGCTCCTCGGAAGGCCTTACTAGTGTAATAAATTGGTTTTTTCTCTCCGCCCTCCATTCTTATCAATGCCGAGCTAACTGCATTCTCCGAAACTGCTAGATACAAGTACAATCTTTCTCCCATCACTGGCCTGGACAATAGTGGAGGTGCTCCCAGGTATTTCTTCAACTCTTGAAAGGCCTTCTCGCATTCATCATTCCATTCAAACATTTTTCGGAGTGTTTTGAAGAATAGGAGGCATCTATCAGTTGCTCGTGATACAAATCTATTAAGTGCTGCAACTCGACCTGTGAGACTTTGCACTTCCTTCTTCATTGTTGGAGATCGCAGTCCCAATAGAGCCTTGATCTTTTCAGGATTTGCTTCAATACCTCGTTGATTGACAATATACCCGAGGAACATGCCTTCTCGTACTCCGAATATGCATTTGGTAGGATTCAACTTCATTTGATATTTATCTAATTGATCAAAGGTCTGACCTAAGTCAATTAGATGGTCAGCAGCTCTCTTGCTCTTCGTCAGCATATCATCAGCATAAACTTCCATATTGTGACTGATTTGTTCTGCAAACACCTTGTTCATCAACTGCTGATATGTTGCACCTGCATTTTTCAATCCAAAAAGCATAACATTATAACAATAAGTTCCTCTAGGGGTAATAAAAGAGGTACTCTCAAGTTTCATTTTAATCTGGTTGTAAGCAGAATAAGCATCCATGAAGCTCAACAGCTCGTGTCCCGAGGTAGCATCTACTAATTGATCAATTTGGGGCAAAGGAAAATGATGCTTTATTGAGGTCGGTGAAGTCTACACACATCCTTCACTTGTTCTTCTTCTTCTTCACCATCACCATATTTGCTAACCAGTTTGGATATTTGACATATTCAATAAATCAAGCTTTCTGGAGCTTCTCGACCTCCTCTTGTATAGCTTGGTTCTTTTCGGGGCTCAACACTCTTCTTCTCTGCTTCACTGGCTTGATTTCCTGATTCACATTGGGCTCGTGACATAAGAAATTTGGATTTATCCCTGGCATGTCCTCGTGGCTCCATGCAAAAGTTTATTTTTTGCTTTTTACGAAGACTATTAATTCCTGTTTTAGTGAGGCATCCCTATTTGAGTTGTTAGTTCCGGGTGCTCGTCGTCCAGAATGACATTTTCAGTAGCTTCTACCACCTGGCTTTTCACGAGCTGCGACTCGTCTCTAGGATCTAGTGTTTCAATTTTTGCACCTTCATCCACTTGATAGGTAGTAGTCTTTTTCCTAGATTCCTCCAGTTCTTCTTGTTCGGCAGATGAATAGTAGCATTCCTGAGCTACTTTTTGATCACCCTTCACAATCCCTACTCCAAAATTGGTTGGAAATTTTAGGCATTGATGCACAGTAGATGGTACTGCTTCGAACATCTTCAAACCTACCCTTCCCATGATGATATTGTAAGCTGATTAGACATTCTTATCCATCATGAAAAGTGAACTCTTTCTGTTCGACAAGCAGGCCATGTACCGATGAACATATCCAACTTGATCGTCCCAAGTGGAAAAACTTTCTCGCCAGTAAAACCGAGGAGGGGCTTGTGATAAGGCTCCAACTGAGACAACTTCAAATTTAAGCTGTCAAAGTATGAGTTGAACATGATGTCCGACGAGCTGCCATTATCCACCAGTACTCTTGAGATCATTATTTCCTTTATCCTCATTTTGATCACCAATGGGTCATCATGAGGATATAGCACTCCTGCAAGGTCATTTTTAGAAAAACCGATGACCAGTTTATCTTTGTTCACCTTCCTCGGGTGATCATCCTCAGCTAGATTTATTCGTTCAATGTATGAACAAGCTTGGGCCTCATTGAGGTAAGCTTTCCTCTCTGCGGTAAGGTCTCCACCTCCTGCATCTCCACCTGTAATAACATTACAATCAAATGATCCAAAACGAATTGAAAATAACTCACGTTCTAGCTGTCTTGGTCTTTTGGGGAGATCGGGGTCGTCTTCTGGATCATCTTCATGATCTCTTTTCTTATCTTCTTCTGATCGACGAGGAGATCTAGACCTCTGTCTTGCTCGGTTGTTGCTCTTTCCATCATTTCTTCGATCAACATACTTGGCCAAATTTCCTCGTCTGATGAGTGATTCAATTTCATTCTGAAGAGCTATGCAATTTTTGGTCGTGTGACCATGGTCTTTATGGAACTCACAATATTTGGGCTTATTCCTCTTGTCAGGATCTGTCTTTATTTTCTCTGGCCAGTTTAACTCCTCACAGTTCTTGATTTCTTCCAGAACGTGGTTTATGTTTACTTTCAAAGGAGTATAATTTCCAAATTTCTTCACCATTTCCCATGATGGCTTTGCTTTTGACTGCTTGTTACCACCATTGTTCTTCTGTTCCTTCTTCTCAACCTTCTCGGCCTCAACTTTAGTCTCCTTAGCGTCCATGTTCTTCTTCGCAGCCATAGCTTCCTGGGCATTCATGATTTTGGATGCTTTTGCCATTAGTTCTGACATGGTCCTAGGCGGATCTTTGACCAAAGTGTAGTACAATTTATTTGGCAACAGTCCACTCATCAAAGCAGTAATTGTTGTCTTTTCCTCGTTATCAATAACTTCGAGCTTCTCGTTATTGAAACGAGTTATATAATCCCTAGATCTCTCACCTGCTTTTTGTCTAACACTTAACAAATGTGATACTCGTTTAACTGGTTTTGTTCCAAAACAGAAATTTCCAATAAAGAGCTTGGCCAGTTGAAAGAAAGTTGAAATCTTACCCCAAGGAAGATTATTGTACCATATTTGAGCAGATCCGATAAGAGTTTCCGAAAATGCTCTGCATCTCATCTCATCTTGCACGGCATAGATATCGACAACAGCTTGGTATTGTTCTATATGAAGGACAGGGTCAATTTTTTCATCATATTTAGGAGTCACAACAGGTGCTTTGAACTTTGATGGTGTGGGAAAATCCACAATTGCCTTGATAAAAGGTGTCCCTTGGACAAAAGTTCTTTGTAGAGGTTTCTTCGCCTAATCCATTTCCCCTAGTCTATCCTCCAACCTCTGAATAGAGCCTTTCCATGCATAATTTCCCTCCTCGGGCCTGTTGGTTCGAGCAACTGATCGTGTCGAATTTGCTTCCTGGGATCTTTCATTACGAACAGTTGGTCGTAATTGGGTAGGACCCTCCCTTAGATCGGGTGGTCGTCAAAAGTTCCTCGACACAGCCTTAGGAGGACTTCTATTCCTCCTGGGTCCCAAACGGTCAAAAGGAGAGACCCTACTTAATCTCTCCAATGCACTAGTCCTTTCTGGAGATAGAGTGATGTTTTGTTCAGTATCTGTAGCTCGTACTGATGAAGTTCGACCAGGTTGATAAGAGAAATCATTAGATCTCTCAGTGCGATATTAATCAGTACGTCTAGATCGAGATTCCTCTGAGAGTAACGTTCGCCTATAAGGTAACCGGGTATTTCTTTGAACGCTTCGTTATCCTGAATGGGTAGATACTCCACCCTGGACAGTTTGTATGAGTTGTCGCATAGTTTATTGCATAGTTGTTTGGCCCTGGGCTAGATTAGCCATTATTCCGGCCAGATCTTGGATATTTGGAGGAGTGGATGGATTTGGAGGAATCTCAGCGTTTTGATTACTGGATTCTGAATGTTCTGCCATTGATGATGAATGATTTTGGTGAAAAATAAAAATTACAGTCGTTTTCCACAGACGGTGCCAATCTGTTGATGTAAAAAATTAGATTATATCTAATTATTCAATCACAGATAGAATAAACAAGACAAAATATTTTTAAAGTGGTTCAGCCTTATAAGAATGGCCTACGTCCGCTGCTTTGTTATTGCTGACTGTTTGTTTGGAATTCTCGATAACAGGTTTTACCAAGAAATTTCGAGTCCCCCTACAATGAGGATGATGCAATGTATTTATAGCCCTGAGGCTATACATGCGAAAGAATAATACATAGCTGTCCAATAGGCGTGTACATCTGTATGATAATAATAAGCATTTAATGCCCAACCGTCCTCTTGATTATCCGGACATGAATGCTCTGTACGAGATGCAGCTCGGACCGCCTAAGCTGCTCGGACCACCTAAGTAGCTCGGTATACATGATTTCCTCGGTACAATAAAGTTCCTCGAAGAACACTTGTTGCTCGGAGCGCATGAGTTGGTCGGGGAGGTCGAGCTCCTCGGAATCAAGGTGTTGTTCAAAAAATGTTCGCGGGTGCCATGCAGATTGACACGTGACTCCACTTAATTGATCCACGTCTGGAGACTAAATTTGGTATCAACACTCACTATATGTAATTTCAAGTACGTTTCATTTAATTATCATACTATATATTTATATATTGTTCATTATACAAACTAATTTTCAAAAAAAGTTGAAAAATCCCACCCCCATATGGACAATAATCCAGTGGTCATACCACTTTTAAAATTAACCAACCCAACATCAATCCACTATAATCCAACCGCAATGTTAACAATAAATGTGTATCCCGTACTCCTTCTAATTCATCTACTCAATTAATTATTTTCATCAATTAAACTAACAATTAAAGTATACAATTATTAATTTACTAATTTACAATGAGGAGCAATCCTACTTTCATATATTAATTTACTAAAAAAATTAATAATCAATCAATTCGTTTACAAGGGACACTACTTGCATATGAGGGAAAATATCTAATAAACCAATCAAAATTAAATAAAAAAAATTAACAAGCCCCACCCCCTCCCACCTCCCCCCCCCCACACGCACACAGACACGCACGCAGCCCCACCCCCATCACACCCCCACATCATTTCCCTCTATCGCACATACGCACAAACATGTACACTACACACACATATACACACATGCACACACGCAGCCCCACCCCTACCCCACCACCCACCCCCATCCTTTCTCCCCCCCCTTGCCCCACCCCCTTCCCCCACCACACACACACCCTGCCCCACCCCCACCACACATACACACACAGCCCCCCCACCCCATTCCCCCACCACACACACACAGGCACACACACGCACGCACGCACACACATACACACACACATGCACATACACACACACACACATACATATATAAATGGGAGAGAGAGAGAGAGAGAGAGAGAGAGAGAAACCAACATGAAAGTAGAGAGAGAGTGAGAGCAGCGCGGAGAGAGAGAGAGAAATTGGAGGGAACGCGGTGAAGGAAAAAGGAGGGGAAAGGGCTTTTTGCTGACAGATTTGTCACGGTCATTGACGGTGACAACTTTAGAGAATTGTCTTGGTCAATGACCATGACAAGACTTCATCACAGACTTGTCACGGTCATTGACCGTGATAAAAAACTCGTGCTTTTTTGTCACGGTCAATGACCCTGACAAGGCTAGCCGCTGAAAGGGTGTCAATTTTCCCATTTTGGTGTAGTGTGATGGACTAAATACAATCATTCCCAGACTCTAAATCTTGCAATACCGTAACTTTTCCACTCCTCTCATCATGAATAATCCTTCCCAATTAGAATTAAACTTTGAAGTTGAAATACTCCTCAAATTATGAGTGGATGCTCGAAGAACTAAGTCCTCATATTTAAATTCCATTAGCTTAAATAAGTTCTCTTTATAACTCAAAAGTTATTGGGCATAAACTTTGAAGTTTTCCTAGGCCTTATACCTATGGTCATCCAAGGCTTCCAACTGCACATACCTTGGGTTTAGTAGAAAATCATAATTGAAATTCATTCTTACAAAGGGTAATAATAATTCCACGAGAAGGATAACTTATGTTCCATAAACCATAAAGAAATGTGTAAACCTTATTGGTTTCCTCTTCTAGGTTCTATATGCCCACAAGATCATTGGCTATTTTTTATCCGAAGTCCCAGGTATATCTTCCAGTATGTTATTCAAAATATTTATTAGTGTTTTGTTGGTTGCCTCAGCTTGTTCGTTCCCCTTTGGATAAGAAATAGTTTATCTATTTTGTGCAATCTTGTACTTATCTATGAGCAGTCCATATCCTTGCATACAAATTTCTTACCATTATCTATGAGGATTAGACGTTTCAATTGAGCCGAGCAGGCCCGAAGCTCGCTTGATCGACGCTAAATTTTGGACGAGCTTTTATGGAGTTTGAGTGGAGATATTAAGCCCGAATTCAATTTTAGCCGAGCGTGAGCGAAACACTTTCAAGCCCGAACTGGGCTCGACGCAAAATATTATATATATATACTAAAACAAAATTGTTTTTATAATTTTATTCTTACGCAAATAAATTGTTGGACCTAATATTAAAGAAACAAAAGTAAGATGGGTCATTTATTACTTTACTTTAGTGCTGAAATATGTTTTTTTAATGCTGAAATATGTTTTTTTTTAATGATGAAATGTGTTTTTTATTGCTTAAATATGAATCTTTATTATTAAAATAAATAAATACTTATTGAAATATTCAATTGGGGCCTGCTCAAATTGGGTTCAAAGCCCGATTTGCTTTGTGAGCTGAGCTTGAGCCAAACATTCTCAGGCTCGTTCGAGCTGAGCTTGAGCTTGAGCCGAGTAAATCAAAATTGGGTCGAACCTGATTAACCATAAGCTCGACTCGTAGAACCCGATTGACAGGCCTAATGAGGATGACCTTTGGAACCACCTGGGTGGTAATCTTTGTCCACCGATGTGAGAGGTTTCATGAGCTTCTTTTAAAAATTTCTCCATTTCTTCATTCTAAACATATCTTAATGTCATCTCATTATATCATTTCCTGCATACCTCTCCCTTGACTAGGTAAAAGCGATCAACCATTTTTTCAGGTAGATCTCATATGCTCACTCAATGAGAAATTCTTCATTCTTCTGGTATGCTATGTATGCCTTCCTCCAATCATCTAAATCCTCTAGAAAATTTTCTTCAGATGAGTGGTCGAACTGGGTCTAGAATTTTATGCAACCCTTTTTAATGGAGTAACATCTTTTCTTATGTTGGGTTAATAATAACCCCATCATTACAAATGCCTATAAAGTGGTATGCGTTTGTCCCCACCATGCATCTCATTTATTACTCGCATCTTGTCATGGGTTTTTTCCTCTTCCATGCACCTTTCTAAGTATCTCCCGAAACTCTTGAAGTTGAGAATACCTTGCAGCAGTATATAGAAATCCATCAAATTTGATATCTTCATATTTCCTTCATGTGATTCAGGTGATTGACTATGGAGGATCTCTAATTTTTTATCTCATCACTTTGAAATAGCGACCTCATTGTTTTAGGTATTATTATCATCGGAATCATAATTGTAGTTTTAGTCTCATCCATCTTCAATTTTTGAGCAATCGTTGCCAAAGCATCTGGATGTCTATTCATCATTTAGAGAGGTCTTTCCATTTTGATAGCCAAAAACTAATTCAAGAAACATTGGATGATTGCTTGGTAAGGAGCAAGATTGGCATGTTTGAGATAAATTACCCATTCACAACTACGAGATTAGAATCCCCTCATATACATAATGCTCTTTCTCCGCATTTTAAAGCTTCCAATAGCTCAAATATTAGTGCTTCATTTTATTCTTCGTTGATCGAGTACATGAAGTCTAGCTTGTAGGAAATAGTTATCTTTTCATCACTATTGGAAAGTATTATTCCAGCTCCTTTAGTACTTTGTGTTGATGAACCATTAAATTCGATCTTCCATTGTTCCATCTCCTCACACAAACAAGCTTAAAAGGTATCCCTTAGTAATTCCTAACTTTGAAATTTAAAAGGTTGGTTTGGGAAGTTGGCTAAAAGATAACACAAGTCTTGACTTCTAAGGGTCCGTTTGATAGCCTCTCAATTCCAGGGCAAATTCAGAAAAGTTGGAAAATTCTGGTCTTTTCGAGCTTTTAGGTTGTTTGATAGCCTTCATTTGCCTTGGAATTTGTTTTCAATGTACAACACCCCTTAAGCACAATTTGCCACCCTAGGGTGGAATTTAATTCTTTGGGGGGACCAGGTTTTTGTTTGCCACCTTTGGGTGACAAATCACTCAAAACTAAATTTTTTTGTAAACTCTATATATTTCATAAATATATAAATATATATTGTTAATAAATATGTAAATATATATATTTAGTATATTCTTATATATATATATATATATTATATATTTAGCACATATATGTATATTGCGTATATTTCGTATATTTATATATATTTCATATATTTATATATTTCGTACATTTATATAATTTATATAATTCATTTATTTTAATATATATTTATATTTCGTATATATATTATTTATATTTCGTATATATTTCGTATATTTATATTTCGTATATATATTTTAATATATATATATATACTGAATATATATTATTTACAGAATATACACATATATTACATATATACTGAATTATATAATATATATGGATATATTCTGTAAATAATATATATTTAGTATATTCAATATATAATATTATTTACAGAATATACACATATATTATATATGTACTGAATATATATAATATATGGATATATTCTGCAAATAATATATATTTAGTATATTCAATATATAATATAATATATATTCATATATTCCATAAATAATTATATAATATATATATATATACACACACGAATATATATATTTCGTAAATAATATAATATATATATTCCGTAAATAATATAATATATATATCCGAAATATATATTCCGCAAATAATATAATATATATATTTCGCAAATAATATAATATATTCATATATTTTGTATATTTAATTTTTTTATGTATATATATATATATTCCATAAATAAACTTTCCACATTTATATCTATTTTCCAACTTTTGCGTTTGATAGAAAATGTGGAAAATTGATGATTTTCCAACTCGTATCAAACAGACACAAGTAGAAAAATATTCATTTGCCTTGGAATTGGTTGCCCTGAAATCAAATGCCCTGGAATCATTTGCATTTTTCCAATTTTCTATAAAACGGACCCTAATTTCTTTTGGTGAGAGGCACTTCAAATCATATTTTGAGAGTATGATATACCACCTAGCTACTCTCCTAACTAGGATAGTTCTCGTGAGCAAGTACTTGATAGGGCCACTCTTAGTAATGAAATGCACTATCAATGCGAGTAAATTATGCCTTAACTTTTGCATCATAAATACCAAGTCTAAGTAATGCCTTTCAACACTTCTGTACCTGAACTCAGTCCCAGATTTTACTCTGCACAAACAATACAAAATTATTTTCATGTCTTTATTTTTATTGAAAAGTGGATCCCCAATAGACCTTTCTGTAGAAATTATTTTCATGCCTTTCCAAACTTGTGTACTTGAACTCACTCTCAGATTTTACTCTGGACAAACAATACATATTATTTTCATGTCCTTATTTCTCTTGGCAAGTGGATCACAAATAGACCTTTTTGTAGAAATTACATACAATAGTAGAGGTTTACCTGCCTATAGGGGGATCATCATTTACGAAGAGGTCAAAATATTCTTAATCCTCTCGAATTCTTTTTGATGCTCGTTCCCCACGCCCACTTCACTTTGTCCTTGATGAGCAACGAGAAATAAGGGTCCGTTTGGTTGTTAGTGGACAAAAGCATGGGCATGGCAAATATGACGCTATCAAATAACATTAGGCGAAATTAAAGTCAATCCAATTAATTTATTTAAAAATAATTTTTATATTATATTAAAAAATGTTAAAAAATTTGTAAAACATTCTCTTAACAATTTTTTATAATATCAAAAACAGTTTTTAAAATATTACAAAACAAATTTTAAACATTCACAACAGTTTTTTTAAACTCTTTAAAACAGTTTTAAAAAATGTTTTTTAAAACTTTAAAACAGTTTTTATAATATATCCAAAACAGTTTTTAAAAATGTTAAAAACTGTTTTACAATATTTTTATATTACGGTTTTTCAAAAAATTTGTAAAACATTCTCTTAACAATTTTTTATAATATTAAAAGCAGTTTTCAAAACATTACAAAACAGTTTTTAAATATTAATAACAGTTTTTTTAAATATTTAAAACAGTCTTTAAAATTATTTTTTAAAACTTTAAAACTGTTTTTATAATATATTCACAACAGTTTTTAAAAATGTTAAAAACAGTTTTTACAATATTTTGTTAATACGGTTTTTTAAAAAAATTGTAAACATTTTCTTAACATTTTTTTATAATATTAAAAACAGTTTTTGAAACATTACAAAACAATTTTTAAATATTCATAACAGTTTTTTAATTATTTAAAACAGTTTTTAAATTATTTTTTAAAACATTAAAATCGTTTAAGAAGTTGGCAAATTTGTGGGCAAATATTTCCCACTCAAACAGGTAAGCAAAATTTGCTCACAGATTGTGCATAGGAGGTGTTGTACATTGGCAAATAATGCCTAAGCAAATTATGCAACCAAACAAGCAAAA
The DNA here is from genome assembly GCA_949130495.1 of Sambucus nigra. Classification (NCBI taxonomy): domain Eukaryota; kingdom Viridiplantae; phylum Streptophyta; class Magnoliopsida; order Dipsacales; family Adoxaceae; genus Sambucus; species Sambucus nigra. The sequence continues at coordinate 466,685 of CASBWL010000624.1, read as the reverse complement.
TGTGAGTAAATTTTTATATTTGCCTACTTTTTGGCATTTGTCTAGACAAATTATGCCAACCAAACGGACTCTAATGGTTAATCTCCACCGTGGGAATTTATTGCATGATATCATATGAGAGTTAAAATGAGATATAAAATCTGATAGACCATCGTCTGACGGACCTTAATAAAATCGACCCTACCATGGGAATTGAAATGTTATCCCACATTTGATACGTTTATTCCAATAAAACATTGGGTTTCTTCAAAATATATGGGTATGAGATATAAAATTCCATGGAGCTTGATAAAAAAACTAAAGATGATGGAGGTCAGACCAGATAAAGACGATTGCTATTACTTTGACCCACAATAGTTTTAAACTTGATAAATCACCAAGAAAATACATAAAACCCAACAACTTTGCCTTGTCTAAATATACCAGCATTTAAATATGAGTTGTTTCTACAAATACAAAATAAAATAAGCATAATTATCTGTAACAAATAAATTTTTTAAATGTCTTGATTGACCAACAATTCCATGATTGTAAATCATCCATGTATGGGTATAAATCGAATCACCGTGGATGCTTAATTCGATGGAGCTATAAGGATCTTCATGGAAACAATGGTCCTCAAATCACCATGGTTGCCTCAAACAAAATAAAATCACTGTTAAAATTAGAACCCAACACACTATGATTTCATAAATAAATTTACATATGAGAAATTGAATCGACTTATCACGATTTCAAATTTGTGTACAACTCGAAACAGCTTAGTTTCAAGTTAAATGAACGTTTAGGTGTTAGAACGTTTCTAGTTCTGTTTAGAAATTAAATCATCATGAGCATCCAAACACTACTAAACATTTGATGACACACCATACACGGGTGAAAAACTGATTCAACTAAAATATTAGACCGATAGAGCTAAGGCACCAAATTGACCCACTATAATCGTCTTGATAGACCTCGGTATGGATATAATATTTTTCCTCTACTTCAATGTTTCACTTGTAGTTGGAGTAAATATCGACTAACCATGAGAAACCGATATAATTGACCGAATAAAAATCCAATGGACCTTGTTTTATATAACCAAAAGTTGAAGAGCTTTGTGATACTCAACTATCATTTTATTCAAATCGAGCTTCCCTGATAAATCAACCTGATTCACCATCGAGGGAACAAAATCCACTCACCGTGAATCCGCTCACCATTGTACGGGTCACCATGGAGTTTACACTTGAAGCACGAGTCATGATAGATTTATATGTTGATACAAATTGACTCACTATTAGTCCAAGATAGAAACACATTGATGATTTCTCACATATATCATCATAGGTTGTACAGTATAGATTATCAACGGTTTCTCCCATATAACTCTCATAGCTTGCTATTATCTTTAAAAAGTGACATTTTGAGATTTGAAAAACAATATATATATATATATATTGTGTCGGGTACATGGATTAATGGGCCATCTTTGGCGCAAATATTAATATCTCAAAATTAACCTTATGCATGCTTTATTCCATGTAAATTAATCTCAAGGTTTTACTGATGATACATGGAGTGTCTGTTCATATATGATCAAATTGTTGTCGGGTTGCTATTAGGTCTCTTAGGTGACAATAGTCCTGTGATTGTGTTTATGTATATATGCATATATAAACATATACGAAGTCTCCAAAAAGACATATATGAAGTTGGATTTAAGGATCAAAAGTAATTTAAAAAAAATGCAAGGTTTTTCTTCCCTCACATTGTTGGAACATTAAATAAAATTCATCAACATATTAGATTATTGAGATTACTTGATAAAAGAATTATAAAAATTGTGTACCTGAATCCATAGTTGTGATTAAGACTTAGGGGTTGGAGGTCTTACAGAGAATAATCCCTCTCCCTATGAGTTCTCTCTTATTGATGGGAATGAGGAGGAGAGTGTTTGAGTGCATTAGCCTTGGGAACCAGAACCCTTCATTATTGTTGATACCAAATTTAGTCTGCTGACATGGCTCAATTGAGTGAAGACACGTGGCAATCTGCGTGGCAATAACAAACACTTCCGAACAACACTTTGACCCACTCAGATACTCCGAGAAATAGATGCTCTCCGAGGAACCATACTGCAATGAGGAACTACTCTGCTTCCCCGATCAACTCAGACGCTCCGACCAACGAGAGTTCTCCGAGGAACTTTAATACACCGAGCAACTTATGAGTACCGAGCTACTTAGGCGGTCCGAGATGCACCTCGAACAGAGCATTAATAGCAGGATAACCAACAGATTAACTGCGCATTAAATGCTTATTATTACCATACTGATGTATACGCGTAATGGACAGCTATGTATTACCCTTTCACATGTACAGCCTGAGGGCTATAAATACATTGTATCATCCTCATTGTAGGGGGACCGAGAATTTCTTGACTAAACTGGTAATCAAGAATTCCCAAACAGTCAGCAATAATAGAAACAATGGACGTAGGGCATTCTTATAAGGCTGAACCACTTTAAAATTTCTTTGTCTCATTTTATTTTATCTGTGATTAAATAATTAGATATAATCTAATTTTTTACATCAACAATTATATTTATAGAAATCTAATTAGAGCCCCATAAATTCTAATTACGTGACTCTTGAGTGACACGTCTCTTGAGTAACCAGTATGTGACTTTTGGGTAACCACACATTTCAGATTCCATACTTATTGTTGATGTCTTTTGAGCTTACCTAATTACATCACTTCATTTGCCCATTTTAAATTGAAGATCAAATATAATTACTATTTTAATATGTGAGCCCACATTAAATTATTTGGAAGATACAAAATATTCCAACCATCTCCCACTTGGGCTATATAATAATTCCGAATGTAATTATATTCAATAACCTTATGTGCGCACCAAATTACTTTCTATCCTTAGGACATCTCTCAAATCAATCTCGTCCATCTCTTATACCAGTATGAGACCAAAGCGAACTTCCTTACATTTATGTCATAACACGATCCATCAATGATCACCACTCCAAATATATTCAACGACATAGATCAAGTATAGATGTGTGGCTGGAAATTACATGCAATGTGATCTCAGACATGCCTATTTCCAATTGGTCCTAACTTTATTTCGTAGTGAGATCAAATCTTAGTCTTTTAAACCTTATGTTATACCACAATTAAAAGATAATACATTCAGAGTAAACAACAAAATTAAAATACCATCAACTTTATTCTGTAGAAAACTGAAACATACATAAAGTATCTGAGTAGTGTCAAATGAAAGCACATTAAACCAAATACAAACTCCTACTAAAACTGAATATCATCAAACTGAACAACACCCATATGAGCAGTGTGCTCATGAAAGACCTTGGGTGATAAGCCTTTAGTAAGAGGATCCGTGAGAATGGAGTTTTTTCCTATATGTTTAATAGACATCATCTTACTCTGAACTCTTTCAACAAGAAACTTAATGTATATGTTCTTAGACTTCGACATGCTTCTATTGTTATTCGAATATAGAACTGCTGAATTATTATCATAATATATCTTTAGTGGTCTTTCAATGCTATCCACAATTCACAACCCAGTGACAAAATTTCGCAGCTATATCGCATGATTTGTTTCCTCATAACAAGCTATGAACTTTACTGCCATAGTGGAAGGTGCAATGAGTGATTACTTAGCACTCCTCTAGGATATAACACCTCCAGACAACATGTATACATAGCCAGAAGTGGATCTCTTAGTGTCTTGAAAACCCACAAGATTGGCATCAGAATACCCAATGATCTCTAAATTATCTGACTTTCGATGACTATATAATCTTTTGTTCTCTATAAATACCTCATAACCCATTTGGCTGCTTTCTAGTGATCCGTTCTAGGGTTACTCAAATATCTGCCTAACATACCCACTGTGTACACTAAATCCAGACGCGTACATACTTGAACATACAAAAGAATCCCTATAGCTGAAGCATAAGGAACCTTTTTCATTTCTTTACTTTCAGTCTCATTCTTGGGGCATTGACAGAGACTAAACTTGTCTCCCATAGCAACATGAGTATCTCCTTATGCATAATTTTTCATGCGAAATCTAGCGAGCACCTTCTCGATATAGCTCTTTTGAGATAACCCAAGGACACCCAGAGAGTGATCTCGGTGTATCTTAATTCCCAATACAAAAAAGACATCCCCAAGATCTTTCATTTCAAAATTCTTAGTTAGAAATCTCTTAGGTACGTGTAATAAGCCTATATCGCTGCTAGCCAATACTATGTCATCGACATAGAGCACAAGGAAGTTAAATTTACTCTTATTGAACTTATGATATACACGGTAACCAACTTCATTAACCTCAAAATCACATGACATAATGACTTGATGAAACTTATGATACCATTATGAGAAGCTTATTTAAGACCATATATGGATTTCTTGAGTTTGCAAACCATAGACTTTGGATCACCTGGGTCAAAGGTTTCTGGTTGCACCGTATACATGGTTTCCTCAATGTCACCATTGAGAAAAGCCATCTTAACATCCATCTGATGCAGCTCTAAATTAAAATGATCTAAAAGTGCTCATGAGGTTGTTGAGTTTGCTCTTCTAGAACAATTCTATGATTTTGAGTAGGGAAGTCCTTATTATTGTCTTCTTGAACACTTCCAGTAGGCTGAACAATGTTTGGGAGAGGAATTTATTCTTTTTCAAAGACAACTTTCTTATTCTTAATCGTATCTTCCCCATCAAACTCAACATCCTCAAGCAATCTCGCATTTTCCATCTCGAAAAAGGACTTAGTTGATGGATCATGTAACTTGAAACCCTTTGTTTGTTCAGCATACCCAACAAAATAGCAGCTAATAGTTCTTGAGTCCAGTTTGTTTTCAGTTGGACTATAAGGCATTGCCTCAGCTGGACATCCCCAAATGTGTAAATGCTTAATGTTAGACTTTCAGCCTAACCATAGTTCATAAGGGGTTTTAGCTACATCTTTACTAAGTACTCTATTTAGAATATATATTGCAGTCTTAAGTGCCTCTCCTTAGAGTAATTCTGGCAAAGAAGAATGACTAATCAAACTTCTTACCATGTCAAATCTCTAGGAATTTGGCAAAAGATTATGGACGTTGTTCACCGAATCCATTATATCTGCCATTATATTCACCACTATGATCAGATTTGACTGCTTTAATCTTCTTGCCTAATTTATTTTCAATTTCGGCTTGGAAGGCCTTAACATATCCAGAGCTTGAGACTTATCATGAATTAAATATAAGTACCCATAACGAGAATGGTTGTCTATAAAAATGATAAAATATAGTTGGCCATTTCATGAAGCCGTAAGGAATCGACCGTAAATACCAGTATGTATTAATTCTAAGACATCATAACTCCTTTTGGCACTTAATTTCCTCATGTTTATATGTTTCCCCTTTATACACTCAATATAAACGTCAAAGTCTGTGAAATTAAGGGGTTCAAGTATTCCATCTGACATAAGTCTCTCTATTCTCCTTTTAAAGATATGACCTAAACGATTATGCCATAAAGCAACGAAATTCTCATTAGTTAATTTTAATTTTGCAAGGTTTCATTAAATGAAACATTGGTATTTAATAAATATAATTTATCAATTAAAGAACCAATCGCAACCAAAGTAGAATTAAGAAAGGGCGCAACTTTTTTATTTCCATGTGAACAAGAATGACTGTATTTTTCCAAAACAGAAATATAAACCAAATTTCGTCTAAAAGATGGTACTGCATAAGTCTCTCTTAATTTAATAAAATGACCATTTTCAAAAGATAATCAAAAGGTCCCAATTGCTTCAAGTCCCACTGTTTTTCCATCGCCCATATAGATGAATCTTTCAGCATCATTTGGCAATCGGCTCCACAGGCAACAATGCATAGACATACTTACATGAGTAGTAGCACCCGAATCTACCCACCAAGTATGGCTGGGTAGAAAAGTCAAATTAACTTCCGAATAAACCAAAGTGAGAAGTGTACCTTTCTTTACACACCATGTGGCGTAATTAGAATAATCCTTCTTCACATGCCCAGGTTTATGGAAAAGAAACAAGCAAATTTTGAATCCTGAACTTGTTTCTTTTATTGAACTTTAGGTTTGGGTTGTGATGTTACAACTATTGTACCCTTATCATTAGTCCTTTTCTCTCTCTTATGTTCCTTGAGGTAGATGCAATTTGAGTAATTTCAATTGTCTTTTCTCGCTTCAACCTTTCCTCTTCTTGCTCACAATGTGAAATGATCTCAATAAAAGTACATTTATCCTTTTGAGTATTATAACTCACTATAAACTGTCCATAGTGTGCACGAAGAGATATCAGTAATAGATGCATAAGTAAGTTACCATACAACTCTAACTTTAGTACTTTAAGTTTTGAAGCGTTGTTAGACATCTCCATAATGTACTCCCGTATGTTTCCTTTTTCTTTATACTTTTTTTGAATAAGGTTAGCTAAAAGCGTATATGTCTTAGCCTTTTCGTTCTTTGCAAAGCGTAATTCAATATCTTGAAGGAAACTTTTGACAGTTACCCCATAGAACATACCACCCCTGAAATATTCTAGAACATTGCGATTTAACATCATTAGACTTAAGCGATTAGAACGATCCCATTTCTCAAAGTTTGCTTTACCTCAGAGGAGCGGGCTGTTCCTGAAAAAGATGTTACTAATGCCATTTAATACAAGATTAAACTGTATAAGCAACTCCAAGTTATTTGTTGAAGAAACCCTTTTCTTTTGAAAATAAAATAGATAAACAACAAGTTGTGTTTACAAAAACTTATGTTCGAGAATAATCAAGACTTTGTAATCAGTTTTAAAACTAAGAAAGTTTCAAAATATCCGCACACTATAGAATGAGATGAGGAGATGAAGATAATCAGAACACACTATTTTTAACGTGGTAAAACCTTTCCCAATAGAGGAAACATCCACGATGACTTCTAAGTCACGAAAGTAAAAAATCCACTAAAAACAAATAGCAGTTATAAACAATACAACATACATGCACACAACTCAGCCTATTTTAAGTTTAGGAATATACCCCACTTGGTGTCCTTCTAACTTCTTTGTAGATCTGATTGTGGATGATGTTCTTCCAGTTTGATAACTTCCACTTTGCTTTAGCTTTCTTTGCGTCGACTCAATAATCTTTGATCTTATTCTCAACACTTTCAGTGTGTTAGTGTGTCAAGTGTTTGTGATGTGATTTCTATCCACATGCATGAACTCACACACACTTAGTTTGTACAGACAGTCCTAGAAAATTACATATAAAGACTATATGCTGTGATTTTCTTTTCTTTCTTTCTTACAAAACTTGAAACCTTTTGACCTTTTAATCTATCCCAGATTCCACGGATATCTTGCTTCAAAATCAGTCAAGATCTTAATCAATCTCAGTTTTGAAAAGATTTTCGAGATTGAAAACCTCCAAGTGAGAATCCAACTAGGTCAAGGTTTAGTTTCACAAGAACAAGAAACATAAAACATTTACAGATTTAAATCAACAAAGATTTTCACAAAACGAGAAACAAATATGCAGATCTAGTGATATGGTTTGAAGTTACGAAGGTTGTGTTTGGGGTTTTGAAATTACGAAGGTTTGAATATGGTTTGAAGTTGTTTAGGGTTAGGGTTTCTTTAACTCAGTTTCCCTTTCTCTCTCCTTTCTTTCTTTTCTCTCTTCTCTCTTCTCTCTTTTTTCACTCAATTTAGACGACTGCCAAAAGTCTCAAAAGGCTAAGAATGAGAGGGTTTAAATAGGAGCCAAGGAAGATTCTGGATCGAAGATAGCAATCAATGGTTGAGATTCAGTCTTCCTATATTGACTTTGATCCAAAGGTGCTAAGATAGCGGTGGTTAAAACAAAGATGATTGGTCCACAGTGATAACACACGGATAGTCTTTAAACACATGCAGGCCGTTGATAACGTTTGATCTAACGATCCACAATTCACCAGGCTGCTCTCTCACAAAACAAACACAAAAGAGATAACAGGAGCTTGACAAGTATTGGCATGTAATTGGCTGGCAAACGCGCGTCCAAACTAATTACAAGCAACACCCTAATGTCTCTGGCGCATTGATATTCTACCCAATCAAACATTCTAATGAAAAAATAATTTTTCATAATATCATTTTAACCCTACAAAGTTTATAAACAAACTTTTATTAAAGAAAACATTATTTTAAAAATGTTTAAAAATTCCCAAAAAATTATTAAAACAACATTTGAAGGGGAATTTAACACACAATCAATATGAGCAATATATACACATGTATGCACTTCTAATGTGTGTAGTGAGATTCAATTTATACCTTTTGGATCATTGAAGAGGATTAGAGAGTGAGTAAGTCTGAGGTTCTTTGGATTCTAGGTTATACAACTAATTTTGTCACTATTTCCAAACTAGATGAACACTTATACAATATAGACTTAAGTAAGTCAAAGGTATAAGGTGCTTCAGTTCCTTCCTTATCGCATAGTCTAAATTTATGCAACTGAGAACTATCAGAATGTCTTCTTTCCAGTTCTTAAAGTTTGTGTCGTTAAGCATATGAATTGAGGTCATGTTCGCAGAAATATTAACTGAATAAGCACTAACTTCATCCAAAAGAACAAATAAATTACAAAAGCTCCAATTTAAAATTTATGTCATGGCATATTATAATAAAATAAACTAATAAATACAAGACATAAATTTTGTAAAACTGTAATGGTGGAATGGTGGACCCATCAATGAGAGACCTAACACAACATTAACATTTAGTCTTTAGACATAAATATTAACTTGTAAGTGGTACTCTCAGTGCATAAAAAAAATTTATAATAAATTCGGTCAACTAAACGTCCTTCGGGCTGATTAACTGTACACTATAAAATTCAGTCAAACAACTAGCCTTCCTTTGGGCCGATTAATTGCCCACATGAAAACTATAGAATTATCACATATTTAATTCTGGGTGTATATTTATTATTTAGTTAAATAATAATCTTCCTTTGGGCCGATTATTACCCGCAGGAATAATAAATATATTAACATCATTTTTATATCTCAAAATAAATTAATTTATGCAATAGAGGTTACTTTGGCAACGTATTACTTTAATTAATTTATTTTAGATATAATACATTTTCTGTATTTTTTTTAAAATACCCCGAATGGGAATCAAACTTTATTAAAAATCTTAAACCAAATAATTTTTAATTTAATATGCAAGTATTTGGTCCACCTAATTTTATACTTGTCTTTGTTCCAAAAAAACACTGCATTTGGAAATAATTCTCACACAAAAAAAAAAAACTGATTTGAAAAGAATTTCCACAAACGCCGAATTTGAATTAATTCCCAAAAAAAACTGAATTGAAAATAATTTTCATTAAACAAACTGATTGAAAAAAAATCTCATATTAATTTTGAACAAAAACTAAATTAATCCACGTAAATCCATTATGAATTAAACCCTTTTTAGGAAAATCGAAAAATCACTATGAATTAACATCCTTAATCAATTTGAGACTATGATTATGAAAATTATCACAAATCATACATAAATTCTACATAGAAACCTAAAAGTCATATGGGTTATAACTAGATCATATGTATGACAAATAATACAAAATCACTTCTAAATTACAATCGGAGTACCAATCTCAATAATCTAATATGAAGAAGCTCTGATATCACTTGTTAGAATATTAAATAAAAATTCATCAACATATTAGATTATCGAGAATACCTAATAAAATAATTGTAAAAACTGTGTACCTGAATCCATAGTGGTGATTGAGATTTGGAGGTTGGAGGTCTTCCACAGAATAATCCATCTATGGGTTCTCTCTTATTGATATGAATGAGGAGGAGCGTGTTTGAGTGCATTAACCTTGAGGACCAGAACCCTTCATTATATTTATAGACATCTAATTAGAACTACATAAATTTTAATTCGATTACTCTTGAGTAACCAATATGTGGCTCTTGAGTAACACGATTCTTGAGTAATCAGTAGGTGACTTTTGAGTAACCACACATTTCAGATTTATAGTTAGTGATAATGTTTTTTGATCTTACCTAATTAGATTACTTTATTTGTCCATTTTAAATTGACGCTCAAATAAAATTATTATTTTAATATGTGGATCGACATTAAATTATTTAAAATATATAAAATTTTCAATCAGGCAGGACAAAATGAGTTATAGAGGTGGGTCTAAGTAAAGCAGCAAAATTGACAATATGTTTGGATCATTGCTGCATCATTTTGTGACACCTTTCACACCACATCACTATTCAAATGGGAAAACAGGTTGGAGTTGGTGTCAAAGGTCCTGAAACAAAACCAGCAAATTGATTGTCTTTATCTCTTTCCATATATTATGTATGTTGTATTCATATTCAATAAAATTTAGTAAGCGAAGGTTTAAGAATGAAGGTCAAGAAAGCACAGCTGCCCAACAAAAAATGGAAACTTTCCAATAGGTGGACAAACCTTCAATTTCAACTTTCATATTCCAGTCCCACCAGTTTAGGCGCGTAAAAACATAAGCTCCCATTAGAAATTTAACTTGGTCAAAACTTGTAGGTGGCCTTTCGGAACTTTCATTGACTGGAATATTTTTCTCATTCATCAGGTATTCCTACGGTTGACTAAATGCACAAGGATAACTATGAGTATAATGAAAAAAATGCACTAGTCTTATGTGCAAGTTATTACGTGATTTATTGGAAAGATGTTAGGGGTTTCAAGTACATCCTTATAATGTATACTGCTTGGTAAAACTAGAAGAAGAATAACAAATCAAAATAATTGTTTCAAGTCCTGTAAGCAGCGTCCTAAAAACAGTATGTTCTCCCTCTAGAGTGGTTCACAAATGGGTTTTTGCAGACTTGTTGTAGTCAAGATACAATTGGACCATCCCTGAATGCGTATTACAATTATGAAAACTGGCAAATGATAGTTGTCAAGGAATTTTGTAATGGTAATGGAAACAATCAAACGGAGGTGGGTATTTGTAAGAGAATTTCTAAAAGGAAATGAAAAAATTTCTGTGATAAAATATGATGGAGATTGACCATTTATATAGACAAAACCACGACTGTTCAAAACAATCATGACTTTTGATAAAATGTTTGCATCCAAAACACATGTATGTTGGGATAACAATGGCATCTTATTGATGTCACTAATTTTCGTCACTTTAAAATATGGTGCGAACTCAAAGTGATCTTAACCTCACTATAATATTGCACCGTACAACACAAAGACGCACCTTCCACTGAGCCCACTGACCAGCAGCCACAAATCACATATAAAATGCCAACTGGGTCCTCAAAGCGTACCATTATGCCCAACGAGACAGGGGCCAGGCTCGGACACGCATCATGCAAGTCGAGGGCCTAAGGACACACTACCCAAAGGGTGGTGGTGCATGGTATGAGCATGAACCTTACATACAATAAGTAATAATATATCCAACAAATGTCTTTACATACTCCACCAAATATGGGTATCTTTGGGACCAAGTTCCACGCAGAACCTTTCACATTTCTCAACTATTCAAATTCTTTAAACACAAGAGTTTTACATAAACCCTCGGGGTTGTCCAAGTTGGTAATAAGTGTGTAGCTGTAAATCCACGCACCTGAGTTCGAAACTTGACATTTGCGTCTTGGGTCACGGACCACAGGAATTAAACGTCTGTTCTGCAAGCATTGTTCAGGGAAAAGGGGATTAATCTCGAGGTGCGCGCAAGCTGACCCCGGTGATCACCCTTTCCCAAAAAAAAGAGTTTTACATAAATAAATCCTATTAAAAATACTATTTTATTTTTGTAAATATATTTAACATTCATCCCATGATGTTGCATAAAAATAAATTTCGTACACTCTATTATAACAAATATAGAGTGAAACATTTTATTTATATGCCATGCCAATTGGGGCAAAGTTATGCCCTAGTTCTTATTGTTCAAGCGTTTATTTTAGTTAACGCATCACATTGGGATGAGTGTATCCTATAATGATGGGTGGGGGGGGGGGGGGGGGGGGGGAAGGCATACAAAGTACTTAGTTAGAAGTCGCTGTAGTGAAGAGTACGAGACCTTCAGTTAGTGTCGTGATAGGGACTTAGGATTCAAATTTCTAGGATGTAAAACGGTGAAATAGTTAGTGTCACCTCTTAAGATAGATAGTTATGGTTAGGAAAGTACCTTGGGTGAAATGATTATAGGCTAGTAATCTTGACGATTAAATATTTTAGAGAAAAGTGTATCGGGAGGTTTCTTGTTTAAATTTTATGTCTCACGCGTTGAGTCTAGCCTTGGTTATGAGTTGGGAGATGATGTGATGCTTTGACGCTTGAGTCTAGTAGGGATCTTATTATCATTTGGGTTGAGATATATGTCTAGATATGAGTTGGCAGTTGATGCTTAGTGATCGAGTATGACAGAGACTCTGATAGTTCTTAGTAACTCAGGTAGTAAAGTAAAATCTATTATAGTTATGAATCTTTAGAAATTTTTCTTAAGGGTAGATATCATTAATGGCACCGAGACTTTATATATCATAACTATGTTACTTCCCGATTAGGGAATTATGAGATACTATTTGCAGGTCATTGTTTATGTATTTGGAACTCATATTTGATGAATCGTCAGGATTGCATGGTTTTAGTATTCTCAATATTTATCTATGTTTGTCTTATATAGAAGATTTCTTGCAATGAGTTTTTACCCCCATTTGTTGATTACCATTTTCAAGTTTTGTTACGGGGACAATAGGTTGTGCTTGGCAGTGTCATTCCTTAGCATGGGTAGTGGCTAAGGATATGTGCAATATAAAGTTTTTTTTTTATATAGTTTTTATGGTGTTTGAGTAACTTTTATATTTATATGTATAGTTTCATTTCATTCAGAAGTTTGTATCTATTATTCCATTGATTAGTTTGAATTCAGAGGTGTTGTAATGATATTTGGGTTGTATGAGATTTATGTATGTGAATATTCAGGTTTTTATTTATTGGCATATTTATATGGTTTGATATTATACATATTCCTTTGCACTCTTATGTTATTTCACATTCTTAGAATGTTATTAATTATTTGAATCTCATAGATTGGTTATATAAGAATGATCACCCTAAATATGGAATTAGAGAGTGTCACAATTGGTATGAGAGTATGTTCTATAGCGTTTGGGTCTCTGTGAGGACATTCCATTAATCTAATGTGGGTAGAGATTTTCATAGTTTGTTCACTCTTGTTTCGTAATGTCTCCTGAATCGGTATTGATTGTTTTTATTTGGTGAGGCTGGTGAACTTGAGGAGTGATAAAGAATATAATGACCTAGACGAGGAGAATCTGTTGGAGAATAAAGAGCCAATAGGGATTCACATGGTTTTATAAGGATTTTATTACACATTGATTCCCCACAACGATGACACTACTAGATGTGAAGGATACAATGGAAAATGCATCATATTATCCGGGACTCCTTTACAGAAAAATCTTAATGAGTTATATAACACGCTGCATTTGGCAAGGCTAGAAAAGGCTGATTTTCTTGCCAGACATGCCTTTTGAGGACGAAAACCAAAAGAACCTCCCAAACTGCCCATGTGAGAGGTGCAAACACCTCGCACGGGATCAATGTACTTGTGGGAACTCATCAAGTGGTCAAGGGACCCCCAATTTGAGAATATGATGATAATTTGAGAAAATCCACACTTCGATTTAAAAACGTATCGTTAGAGGGAGAAACCCCTTAGCGCCCCCAAAGTGGCCCCTTTAGGGGAGCGATCATCGCGCATGGGTCCAATGTAGCTAGTAGGATCTGATCGCATGGTCACGGGGCCCTCAGTTTGAAGGCATGGATTATAATAGAGAATATGCTTGAAAATGTGCTGCCAGGGGGCGAAACCCCGCAACGCCTCCCAAATGGCCCCACGGGTGGTGCCAACATCTCTCTGAGGATCAACGTAGCTCGTACAAACTGACCGTGTGGTCACAGGACCTTCGGTTTGAGAGCAAGGCTCAAAACAGGGAATGTCCACACTTAGGCTTGAAAATGTACCGTCGGGGGAGAGAAACCCCTTAGCTCCCCCCAAACGGCCCCGTGAGCGGCGCTAACATCTCTTACGGGACTACTGTAACTCGTAGGAATCGATCACGTGGTCACAGGACCCTCGATTTGAGAGCATGACCCAAAATAGATAATATTCACACTTATGCTTAAAAATGTGTCGCGGGGGGTGAAACCCCTTAGCGCCCCCCATATGGCCTCGTCAGCGGTGCCAATACCTCACACGGGTCCAATGTAACTCGTAGGAACTGATCACGTGGTCACATAACCCTCGGTTTGAGAGCATGACCCTAATTTCAGAATGCCTACACTTAGGCTTGAAAACGTGTCATTAGAGGGACAAAGCCCCGCAACTCCCCACAAACGGCCCCATGGGCAGCGCCAACCTCTCGATTGGGACCAACATAGCCAGAACAAACCGACCGTGTGGTCACGGGACCACCGATTTGAGCGCACGACCCATATTTCAGAATGCCTACACGGGTCCTGTGACCGCGTGGTCACGGGACCCCCGATTTGAAAGCACGGGACCCCCGCGAGGTCACCCGAGGAGTACTTGCATCAAGTGACTGATTCACTTCCCGATTCGAGGATTTTTTATTATTATTAAAGCTGCTCCGGGCCCAAAGTCGTGACCATCTACAGAGTAAGCTTGGGCACGACCCAAAGCCGTGACTAAATTGACATCTATAAAAAACTTAGTTATGGCCTAAAGTCATGACGAAGATTAATCATAAGAAAAATGGTCACGGCTTCAAGCCGTGACTAGCTTTAATTATACACAAAATATGGTCACGGATTTGGGCCATGATTAGATGGTTTTTAAATTGGGTGATGGTCACGGGTTTGGGCTGTGACCATGCTTGTAAATCGGGTCAGGGCTATTGGCCATGACCATGTCTGTGACGATAAGAAGTCCATGACCAAGGCAGTGGGTCAGGGATTTGGGTCATGACCACTGACATTGGTCACGCTTGATTTGGTCATGGACCAAATTCGCGACCCCCACTGCCTGGTTAGGGATAAAGTCCGTGATCAATCGCCTAGTTTGGTGTAGTGGTATGTATATCTGTAAGGACATAAATTTCTAATTGAGTCCCTATATTGTTTTGACTTAATTCCGTGAACAAAACTGTGTTTGTAATATATCGTAGGGAGAATTTTATTTTGTCACGATCCCACTCGGTCTATGACGTATTGAAGAAATTGAAGACGTTGCGGCAAAGCTTCAAAGTATTAATCATGTCAATATTTTATTGGTGAAAGTTTAATCGTCTTCAAAGTTAATTTCATTCCGAGATCACTCAAGTATGAATGCGCATAATTAATGGTGCTCGGAATTATTTTTATAAAATATAAGGATGTATTTTTTATAAAGAAAAATGTTATTAAATGGTTTTAAGTGTTTTAAAAGGTTTAAACTTCGTTTTATGATGATAAGCTCAAAATAGAGTTTGACTAATTTGAATCTCTTTGTTAAGAGACGTTTTAATTAGAAAGTCAAAGAAAGTCAAACTTTCGCGAGGTCGCTCGAACGACATTGGATCTCGTTCGAACGAGATACAATGTCGCACGAACGACATGCTTAAGTCGTTCGAACGACACATTTTTCGAGGAGGCATTTTAATCCTATTTAAACAGTGTTTTCATCATAATTTCGTAAGTATGCTTTATGGAAAAAGTTTTACGAACCAGAACCTTGTTTGCACATGTTTTCTAAGGTTTAATAGTCTTAAACACATCCTTAGAGTTTGAAAAGATCCGAGTTATCATTCTTATATTTTTAAGTGATCTTGCTGCACCAAAGTTGTTTGTTCTACACATTGAACATCAAAGGGTTTTGCGGTGAAGAAGCGATGGACATTGTGTTCGACATCGCAGACGAATCAAAGCCATATTGGTGGACACAGAGACATACGTGGACGCGTGTGTTGTGGACAGGTATCGTGGAAGACGGAAGTTCTGCGTGGGCACTATTGAAGAACAGTTGAATATCAGAAGGAGCGTCAAGACCCGTGGGGATCGAGTTTTAGGGTAAGACTAATCTGTCTTTGTAAAACCATTGTTCATAGTGATTGTCTGGCTTGAGCCGTCCGAGGTTGTTTTCCTATTTTTGGGTTTTTTTCTCGTACATCCAGCGTTGTGAGTATTCTTTACTTTACTTTACTTTCTTTAATCGCTAGATGCATAATTAGGATTAATCAAGATAAAACTGGTTTAAAGTAAGAATTGGGTTTTTCACAACTTGGTTTGGTGCATAATTAAAAGTTGGATCTTTTTCGGAGAAAAAATAGTTTTGTTTATAACACACATATCAGACACTCTTCAAATTGGTATCAGAGCTAGAAAATATATTTCATTTGTTTTGTGATCCCGTGTGTTTGTTTATCTCTCTTGTGTTTGTTTTCTCTCGATGGATTCTCTAAACATTGACGATTTGCATCGTTTGAATTTAAAGTTTACAAAATGTATTGAAGTTTTGGAAAAAAAAAATTCTGGTTTTAAAAATAAGATTGAATATTTGCAAACGTTTCAAAGTCAATGAGATATTTGTCGTGAACACTTTAGTTCCTTGTTTAAAGATTTTAATACATTCAATTTGGTCAAAAAGGAGAGTGATGATAGAGTCCTCATTTTAGAAAAAGAGTTAGAGGATTTGAGAAATTCTAATGTTTGTGCTGTTGAGGAAAATATTTCGATTAATGATTTTACGGCACGAGAAAAGACACTTAGGGATAAGTTTGCTCAAATTGAGGGGGAGAAAGATAACCTTCTAGGGGTAATTGAAAATTTAAAGAAGGAGTCCCGAAAGTTTGAGGTGTCTAATCTTTAGCTTGAGTCGAAAGTTTTGAAGTTAAAAAATGATTTAAATGACTCGAGTAGTGATGGTAGCGGCTTATCTTGTTCTAGTGGTTCGATTGTAAAAGCCAAAACCATAGTTTGTTTTAGAGAATCAACCACATCCGAGGGTATTAGAAAAGGTCAACCTTAAGGTCTCGTTCCGCGTCGTGTTTTCACATGTTCGCATTGTGGTAGGAAATGTCACCTTAGGAGTTTTTGTTTTAATCTTAGAAAAGACCCTAAGAAGATTAAACGTAGTGTCTCATTGGTTCCCAAAACCCGTTTTGTTAGGTATACACCTGTTTGGGTTAGGAACTCCATTTTGGAGATGCTAAATGCTTCATTGGTTGATTCTCACATGGATGCACATGATTCATCTCTTGCTATTTCTTATGGATAACAGCTTGCATGCTTTGTCATATGCTAGCCCTTTCATCATGATTTATTATTTGCTAGTGATATGACATGTTTATCTCTTTGTATTTTATTTTTCACTTGTTTGAGTCTTATTTGAAAAATACTAAAAGATTTTGTCTTTGAGAAAACTTTTGAAAATCCAAAAAGATTTTTCTTTTCTTCGAGTCAAATATGTTTGAAAAGCCAAAAAGATTTTTAGTTTTTCATTTTTGAGTTTGCATGTTTGATGTGGCATATTGGTGTGCTTGGACCCCCCGCCCCCAATCGTGTCATTATCCATGTGGCTAGGACATTTGGTAATTATTATCGATGCTTAGAATGATCTTAACCATTGTTTATATGGGGTTGTTTCGAAATTGATATGCATTTTGATTCGACTTTGTATATATGCCAACATTGCACACATGCACGAGTTTATATGGATGTTTGACTTCTCTTGCATATTTGAATTTGGTGAGGTGTACTTATCTCAATCTTGTCATATATGCTTAAGTAGACTTAAGGGGAAGTGTGCATGTAATAACCGTTTACCGTGAGGATTTAAAATTGGTAAAAATGATGAGTGATTCACGGGAAAGGGCTGCGAGAGTTCAAAATTGATGTGGATACAATTTTGTAAACAGAGCATTAACCCAGATGTGTCGTCCCACAACATATAGACATTAAATATGAACATGCAAATTAGATATACTTTCGCCCAGTTCGTGCTACAAAAATTTGTATGACAGTTATAGATATGCTTTCGCTCAGTTGGCCACGTGCAAATTTTTACAAATTTTAAAAAAATAATACCAATTGGATGGAAATTAGATACACCGTGTATGTTTTGAAAGATGTCAATAAGGTATATACATATATGCGTATATATTTATATATACAATCTTGAACATGATTGTCATTAATTTTTTGTTTATTTATTTTATTTATTTGTTGAAAATGACGAGAAGGAATAAAGTTTCTCAACTAAATAGCAAAACTTATCCTCCAACATAATCATATCCCAATCCACCTATTGAATTCTCAACAGCAGCCGGTTCGTAATGATCAACTCCACCACATGTTCATTCTATTACTTCATATACACTGTCTTCGAGTCATCAAACTCCATAAATCCTTTTTAATTTAACTCCCTAGATCCCATTGTCGAGGAATCCCAAGGATAAGATAAAAAGTACATTGGGTACTCTAATGTCAAAAATCCTACCAGTAACAATAATGATATCCATAATTTTAAACCCCATTATTTGTCTCTCAGGAAAATGACCGTGGGTGTTGGGCTATAAACAACTGTAAGAATGTTGATCGTTTCATAAAGGATGATGTGTGGGATCAACTTTGTAAAGATTTTACATGCCCAACAGATTTGAAGGAAGATGTTATTTAGTGAGTATCTAAATAATTAAAAACCTATTGAAAGAACCATCGAAAGGTTCACTTTCCAATGGGGACATTAAGTGCTAACATTTTGAGTTTGAAATACAAAGTTCCCTAAAATGTTAAAATTCCCATCCAACAATGGAACAACTTCTTGAAGAAAGAGGCCAGGGAGGAAAACCTTGCACAAAGGGGGAAAATAGACAGATGAAGACAAAAAAAAATTGACGTCCACAAACTTGGGTCCAAAAATATGATTATTTGAATTAGGAATGGGTGAAATGGACCAAGGGGACTCTGGAAGAATGGAAAGACGCTAATTGGGTTAGCTTGAACTTGCATGCCCGACGGTATAAACAAACCAAAAAATTCTTAGACAAATTGGCTCTGACTCTAGTGAGATTGAATTTGATGATCATATATATACACTTATAATAAAATAATGTTGAAATTATAGTTTTAATTATAATTGTTGATACCAACCTTAGTCTGCTGACATGGATCAATAAAGTGAAGACATGTGGCAGTCTACATGGCAACAACATACACTTTCGAGGAACTCACACGCTCCGAGGAACAATACTACAACGAGAAACACTGATTCCCCGAGGAACTCGTACGCTCCGAGGAACGAGAACTCTCCGAGGAACCCTTGAGCACCGAGAAGCTTAGGTGGTCCGAGCAACTCAGGCGGTCCGAGCTGCACCTCGAACAAAGCATTAATAGCGGGATAACCAACAGTTTGACTGCTCATTAAATGCTTATCATTCAAACACACACGCTTAAAGGGCATTGAATGTATTACCCTTTCATATGTACATCATTTAATGTATTACCCTTTCACATGACAGCCTCAGGGCTATAAATACATTGTCCAATCCTCATTTGAAGGGGACCAAAATTTCTTGAGATAACTTGTAATAGAGAATTCCCATACAATCAGTAATACCATAACAGTGGACGTAGACCATTCTTATAAGGCTGAACCACTTTAAAATTCTTTGTCTCATTTATTTATCTGTGATTGAATAATTAGATATAATCTAATTTTTTACATCAATAGATTGGCACCGTCTGTGGGAAACGACTGGTAATATCGTTTTTCCATAAAAAATAATCCATCACAAATGACTGATATTCCAGAATCAAGCAATCGAAATGCTAGAAGCCCTCCAAATCCATCTGCTCCGCCAAATATTCCAGATCTGGCTAGAATAATGACAAATCTGGCTCAGGGCCATACCGTTATGCAAGAAACTATGCGTCAACTCATACAAACCCTCATTGGCGATGCATCAACCCATTCAAGACCACGAAGTATTCAAAGAAATACCCGTACAGCTTCTTCGCGTACTAGGCGTAGCAATTCATATCGCAATGAGGAGTCTGAAGATTTTTCTTATCAACCTGGACGAACTTTGTTAGTGCGAGCCACAGATACTGAACAACGTATCACTCTCTCCCCAGAAAGGACCAGTGCGCTAGAAAGATTAAGCAGAGTATCTCCTTTCGATCGATTAGGTCCTAGGAGGAGCAAAAGTCCTCCTAGGGCCCCATCGAGGAGTTTTCGACGACCATCAGACTTAAGGGAAGGATCTGCCCAGTCGCGACCAATTGCTCGTCAATATAGATCCCAGGAATCCACCTCAACGCGATCATCTACTCGAACCAACAGGCCCGAGGAAGGAAATGATGCATGGAAAGGCTCTATTCAAAGGCTGGAGGATAGATTGGGTGAAATGGTTAAAGCTAAGAACCCCCTACAACGAACCTTTATTCGAGGAACACCTTTTGTCCAGTCCATTATAGATTTTCCAACACCATCAAAGTTCAAAGCACCTGTTGTGACCCCCAAATATGATGGAAATACTGACCCTGTCCTTCATATAGAACAATACCAGGCTGCAACCGACATCTATGCTGTTCCAGATGAGATGAGATGAGATGCAGAGAATTCTCGGGAACTCTTACCGGATCTGCTCAAATATGGTATAATAATCTTCCTCGGGGTAAGATTTCAACCTTTCTTCAACTGGCCGAGTTATTCATTGGGAATTTCTGTTTTGGGGAAAAGCCAGTTAAACGAGTAGCACATTTGTTAAGTGTTAGACAAAAAGCTGGTGAGAGTACCAGAGATTATATAACTCATTTTAATAACGAGAAACTTGAAGTCATTGATTATGAGGAGAAGACAATGATTACCTCCTTGATGAGTGGACTACTGCCTAACAAGTCATACTATACTTTGACCAAAGATCCACTTAGAACCATGTCGGACCTGATGGGAAAAGTGTCCAAGATTATGAATGCCGAGGAGGCTATGGCTGCGAAGAAGAACATGGATGCCAAAGAAACCAAGGTGGAAGGTGATAAAGCTAAAAAGAAAGAGCATAAGAACAATGGTAATGACAAACATTCAAAAAACAGGTCGGTATGGGACGTGATGAAGAAATATGATAATTATACTCCTTTGGAGAAGGATATCAACCATGTTCTAGAGGAAATCAAGAGCAACGAAGAATTAAACTGGCCAGAGAAAATAAAGGCAGACCCTGACAAGTGGAATAAAGCAAAGTATTGCGAGTTTCATAAAGATTATGGCCATATGACCAAAAATTGCATAGCTCTTCAGAATAAGATTGAAACACTCATCAGACGAGGAAAGCTGGCAAAGTACGTTGATCGTGGAAGCGAAAGAAGAAACAACGACCGAACTAGAGAAAGGTCTAGATATCCTCGTCGAGCAGAGGAAAACAAGAAAATAAACTATGAAGTTGATCCCAAAGAAGACCCCGATCTTCCCAAGAGACCAAGGCAGCCAGAACGAGAGGTATTTTCAATACGCTTTGGGTCATTTGACTGTAATGTTATAACAGGTGGAGATGCAGGAGGAGGAGACCTTACTGCCGAGAGAAAAGCTTACCTCTGTGAGGCTCAAGCTTGCTCGTACATTCAACGAATAAATCTAGCTGAGGTGGATCGCCCGAGAAAGGTGAACAAAGAGAAGTTGGTTATTGGGTTCTCAAAGAATGACCTTGCAGGTGTTCTATATCCTCATGATGACCCATTGGTGATCAAGATGAGAATGAAGGAGGTTATAATTTCAAGAGTACTGGTCGACAACGATAGCTCGAAAGACATCATGTTCTACTCGTGCTTCGACAATTTAAATCTAAAGTTATCTCAACTGGAGCCTTATCACAGACCCCTCCTCGGCTTTGCTGGAGAGAAAGTATTCCCACTTGGGACGATCAAGTTGGATATATTCATTGGTACGTAGCCTGCTTGTCGAACAGAAAGAATACATTTCTTCGTGATGGATAAGAATTTTCAATCATCATACAATATCATCATGGGAAGAGTAGGATTGAAGAAGTTCGAGGCTGTACCATCTACAGTGCATCAGTGCTTAAAATTTCTAACAAATTTTGGAGTAGGAGTTGTGAAAGGTGATCAGAAAGTAGCTCGGGAATTCTATTATTCATCCGCAGAGCAAGAGGAACTGGAAGAATCAAGGAGAAAGACTACTACCTATCACGTGGATGAAAGTGCAGAAATTGAAACATTGGATCCTAGAGATGAGTCGCAACTCGTGAAGGGACAAGTGGTGGAAGATACTGAAAATATCATTTTGGACGACGAACACCCTGAACGTACTACTCAAGTAGGTTCGTCGTTGGAAGCCTCACTAAATAGGAATTGATAACTTTCCTTAGAAGCAGAAAATAAACTTTTGCATGGAGTCATGAAGATATGCCTGGGATTGACCCAAATATCTTATGTCACGAGCTCAATGTGAATAAGGAGATCAAACCTATGAAGCAGAGAAGAATAGTATTCAGTCCCGAAAAGAATCAAGCTATATAGGAGGAAGTCGAGAAGTGTAATACCCCGTACTTTTGGCTATATTTATTTTTAGGATTAATTAATTAAATTGCGTATTAATTGGAAATTAATCCGGGTTAAAAATACTAATGTGATGCGAGTTAGTATTTGATTATGTGCATATATGATTATATATGAACTTGGTATTATAAAATTTGTCGTGGGATTTATATACGGCATTTTAGAAATTTTGTTGAGACGCGTGGGACCGCTGCGTCACGGTATAATATTTTGTTAATAAAAGTGAATTTAAAATCTATAATCCGTATGGTCGTTTTGAGTGCGCCAACGCGTCCGGAAGGGTCGAGATAGTCAGAAAACACTAGCCGGGGGTATAGTTTGGGTCCCGGGGTATTTTTAGGCCATACCGGCACCATAAAGGGTATTTTGGTAATTTTACATTTTGAGGAATTAAAAGTGACGAAAATTAGAGATGTAAATCTGATGTGGATATTGACCCACTAAGGCCATAACCAACCCATATTAACCCTTTAAGCTACGGAGGCTAACATTAGGTTTACAATCTTCCCCAAATCAAACCCTAGCCACCTTGAGCCACCATTGGAGAAGAACTTAGAGAGAGAGGAAACTCTGCAGAATCTTCACCAAACCTACACCAAATCAGAAATCAAACCAAGACAAGTGGTTTAATTATGTTTAATTTCAGCAAATGTTCTTTCCATGTTAGAAAATTCGGATTTATGGTTTGTTCTTGATAAATATGAAAACCCATGTAGTTTAGATCATAGAACTTGAGAAATTGTGAAGAGAATTGCATGTAGAATAGTTTGGAGACAATTAATCTGATGTTAATACATGATTGGGTGAAAGAAAAACGAATTAAATTCCGGAATTTGATGTTGATATATATCTAGGGTTCATGTTCTTGATAATATTGGGGAAAAGTATAAAATCTTGGGATTTAATGATGTTTAGGATGCCTTATTGCCTTAAAAGACGTTAGTTTATGACCTAAGCATGTTTTAGTATGATTAGAGGACTTAAATCATTGTTAGAACGAACTTTGGAGAAGGATTGAAGTGATAAAAATGGTGAAAAACGAGATGGGAAAAATCTGGGCCGAAACTGGTAGCTCGTTAGAAGCAGCCCCCAGGTCGTTCGAACGAACTCGTTCGAACGAGCTTCTAACGAGTTGACCAGTCATTACTAACGAGAAGGGATCTCGTTCGATATCTCGTTCGAACGAGATATCGTTAGAAGGAACAGTTCGTTCGAACGAACTGGGATCTCGTTCGAACAGCCTCGTTCGAACGAGACTTCTAACGAGTTGACAGAAGGATCTCGTTCGAACCTCCTCGTTCGAACGAAACTTCTAACGAGTTGACAGTTTGGTCCTTTTAGAACTGTTTTGACTTTTGGAGTCCCGGAAACTGGTTAAAGGGTAGAGTTAGCATTCCTTTGATGATATAGGGATAAAATTGGGACTTTTGGGCAATTATGAGAAGTAAATTATATGCGAGAGTTGTATTACATGGACGGTTTGGGATGAGACGTGAGCGTCTACGACGACATGAGAAATTATAGTGCGTATAATTACAAACCGGAATAGTGTAGTTTGTGATAAATATAGTTAGTGCGAGAATGCGATATGTACTACGATTAAAATACGGTATTACTAAGATGTGTTTACTTAGTATTAGTATATGGATTGTGTGTATGACATACCTACCATACTTGCTATCACGGGAGGTTGCGTTCGCTTAGGACCCTCTAATCCTTGTGTGCCTACGGGGGGGATATAGACTGGTACCTCGATGAACATAGGTCATAGAAAGACTTATTGTGATATTAATAAGTCCGCTGACCGTGGGAGCGTAGGTATGTGCGTGACCCACGTGATGGTGACTGTGTTCGCCTCCACTATTTGTGATGTGTGTTATCTGAACTATTCCTGAGAGATTCGGAATGTGTGATCCTTATGTACGTGATGTACCGGGATGGATAGCAGAGTATGTGTGCACCATAGATTAGATTGCGGGGTGCTTGTATTGTATATTTATGATATGAATAATATACATTAAATTAATGGGAATCCTCATGTTAATGTTGTAAAAATATTACGGTATTGTTTCGAGATATATAATGAGTTAACTGATAGTTATATCAATGGCATATTTAGTAACTGAGTTTACGTTAAACCTCTATTTAATTACGAGCGTTGTTATGTTAAATGGAACCGAGTAATATGGGTAGAACCTTTGTCAGTCTAGCTAGTTATGTTGTCAGTTAGCTAGTAGTATGGGTCGATATAGATGGGTACTTACGTTAGGAGTGCACAGTTAGACGAGAGGTGAGAATATCATGCGAGTGTACGTCCTAACATGTACTTTGCATTTAATGTTTTAAATGTTTTTAAAGCACTTGCAGGTTTTTAAAATATAACTCCACATTCGGTCTCTGACCCGTTTGCTTTTCAAATCTCTTTTTCTTTGTAAAACCATTTTAGGTGCCCAGCCACAAGGACACCAAGCATAGGATACTCATTCAGGTGACGAGCTGTAGCTGCTTGTGGAAGCTACAGGGATTTGCATGTAGACGCTTCTATCTTTTGGATTCCAGAGTCACCATCTATCAGTTGTAGGGCATGTTGCCCATTTCTTTAGAGACATCTTTTACATTTCAGTTTTCAGACTTTAGCATATATTGTTTCAGTTTATTTATTTCAGTTGTGGGATTGTAGTGAGGAGTTTTTCCTCCAGACTTTATTTACTGTTATGTGATGGTTATTCATTTTACTTCAGTATGGTGAATGGTGTTATTTATTTCTTCATTACATTTGTTGCATGTTAATCAGACTTAAATTAAAATTTGGCAACTTGCTTTTTAAATACTAGGTGGTTAGTAATATTAAAATGTTTTCGACAGTGATGCTATTAACTGAGCCAACTTGGCATTTTGAATTAATTTAATAAAGGAGTAGCTACCCGGTATTTAATTAGTCGGGGTGTCACAAGAAGCTCCAGAAAGCTTGCTTCATTGAAGATGTTAAATATCCAGACTGGTTAGCAAATGTGGTGATGGTGAAAAAGAAGAACAACAAATGGAGGATGTGTGTAGACTTCACCGGCCTCAACAAAGCATGCCCAAAGGATCACTTTCCATTACTCCGAATTGATCAACTAGTATATGCTACCTCGGGACACGAGCTGCTGAGTTTCATGGATGCTTATTCTGGATAGAATCAGATTAAAATGAAACCTGAAGACAGGGAGAGTACTTCTTTCATTACCCCTAGAGGAACTTATTGTTATAATGTTATGCCTTTTGGTTTAAAAAATGCAGGTGCGACATATCAGCGGCTGATGAACAAGGTGTTTGCTGAACAAATCAGTTGCAATATGGAAGTATATGTTGACGATATGCTGACGAAGAGAAAAAAAAGTTGCTGATCATCTAGTTGACTTAAGTCAGACTTTTGATCAACTAGATAAATATCAAATGAAGATGAACCCGACGAAGTGCATATTTGGAATACGAGAAGGCATGTTTCTCGGATACATTGTCAACCAACGAGGCATTGAAGAAAATCCTGAAAAGATCAAAACTCTATTAGGGCTGCGATCTCCGATGATGAAGAAAGAGGTGCAAAGTCTTACAGGACGAGTAGCAACACTCAACAGATTTGTATCAGGACCAACTGATCGATGCCTCCCATTCTTCAAGACACTCCGAAAGACTTTTGAGTGGAATGATGAATGTGAGAATGCTTTTCAAGACTTGAAGAAATACTTGGGAGCACCTCCACTGTTATCCAGGTCAGTGATGGGAGAAAAATTATACTTGTACCTAGCAGTATCAGAGAATGCAGTTAGCTCAACGTTGATAAGAGTGGAGAATAGAGTACAAAAACAATCTATTACACAAGTAAGGCCTTCTGAGGAGCAGAGATCAGATATCCAAGGCTGGAAAAGTTAGCACTGGCACTGATTGAGGCGAGTAGGAGAATGAGGCCATACTTCCAGGACCATACTATAGTCGTATATACTGACATGCCATTGAGACAAGCCCTTCATAAACCAAAAAAATTAGGAAGATTGATGTACTGGGCAATAGAGCTCGGTAAATACGATATAATCTATGAACCCAGATCATCGCTTAAAGGGCAAGCTGTAGCGGATTTTATAGCAGAGTTCACCTATCCTGATACCCCCGAGGAGCAAAAGTTACTCCCTGATCAACCTGTGGATGTTACAGGATCAACAAACACAAGCTCAGACCAACTCCGATTGGTAAAAGGGCAAGTGGATGTTACAGGATCATCAAATTCGAGCTCAGACCAACTCCGGTTTGTAAAAGGGCAAGAAAAGATGGTCGACGAAGAGCGAGAAATATCAGGGGAAGATGAAAGGAAGCAACAAATATTTTGCCGAGGAACTCTGTCAGATCAGAAGTTTGAAGACGAGTTACTTATATGGAGGCTATATGTAGATGGCTCATCTTGCACAATAGGAAGTGGGGCAGGGGTAGTTTTGAGCACTCCGGGCGAGGTCGACATAGAGTACACCCTACGTTTCCAATTCAAAGCTTCCAATAATGAAGCTGAGTATGAGGCCATGATTGCAGGTCTTAATTTGGCGAAAATTATGGGGGCGCAGCAAATTATTGCCTTCAGTGATTCTCAATTAATTGTAAATCAAATGTTGGGAATATATGCAGCCAAAGGAGAATTAATGATCAAATACCATGCAAAGGTGATGGAGTTGGTATCAGAATTTACTGCAATTCAGCTGGTCAGAATACCAAGAATGGAGAATGCATGAGCAGATGCCTTAGCTCGATTAGCATCAGCTACTCGTACCGAGCTACGAAGAACAATCCCAATTGAATTTTTGGTTGGTCAGAGTATTGATGAAGATTTGGCAATGAACTTTATCACCCTTGATTTAGGACCATCTTGGATGGATCCCATCAGGGCATATATTGAGGAGGGAGAATTACCAATTGACAAGCTCGCAGCCAAGAAATTAAAGTTTAAAGCTGCTCGGTATGTATTAACTAACGGTATTTTATATAGACGAGGAATTATGGCAGGTTTGCAGAGATGTGTACATCCCTCCGAGGTGAAAGAATTGATTGAAGAGATCCATGAAGGGTCCTGTGGAGCCCATGTAGCAGGTCAGACGCTTTTACAAAGGATGATGACGCAGGGATATTACTGGCCGACGATGAGGGCTAATTGTGTAGCCTATGCTAAGAAATGTAACAAGTGCCAGCGCTTTTCCTCCATCCGAAGAACTCCACAAGCATTATTGACACCCATCACTTCCCCTTGGCCATTTGCCATGTGGGGAATAGATTTGGTTGGACCACTGCCAACGACTAGAGGAAGGTTCAAATACCTCGTCGTCGCAGTGGATTATTTTACTAAATGGGTGGAAGCTGAGCCTCTCATCGATATGACGTACGAGAAGGTGTACCATTTTATTTGGAAGAACATCATTTGTCGATATGGTCTTCCTCATGCTTTCATCACAAACCATGGAACACAATTTGATAACGAGGAGTTCGCTGCCTATTGTCATCAATCAAATATTTTGAAGGTTCACTCAGCACCAGGCCATCCTCAAAGCAATGGACAGACTGAAGTGACAAATAGAACGCTGCTAAATGGCTTGAAAAAAAGATTGAATGATGCGAAAGAAAACTGGATCAACGAGCTACAATCAGTACTATGGGCTTATCGAACTACTCCCCGAGTAGCAACTGGAGAATCACCATATATGTTGGCATTTGTAAGTGAAGCTGTTATACCTGCCGAGTTGGTCCTCCTAACACACAGGGTACTAAATTTCAATTCCCCTATCAGCGACTTAATGAGAAGATTGGATTTAGACATGCTCGAGGAAGTTAGAGAAGAAGCAACCATCAGAAATGCTGCATACCAACAACGAACAACTCTATTCTACAATAAGAGGGTGAAGAAGTGCGACCTGAAAGAAGGAGACTATGTGCTGAAGAAAGTAATTCAAAAGCACAATAAACTGGAGGCAAACTGGCATGGGCCATACCGAGTTACAGAAGTTATTCGACCAGGAACTTACCGAATAACGTTAGAAGGGGAAGAGTTTAAGAATTCATGGAACGCAGAGCACCTGCGCAAGTATTATCAGTGATGTGAATTTTCTCCTTTTATTGAAATTTTTTTGGGGAATACTAGTGCTACACACTACTCGGCAAAACTCGAGCTACTCAAAATTTTTCTCAAAAACACCAGCTAAGGTTGGTCGAGAAACAAATATATTCCTCCGGGAAGTAAAGCTACCAATATTCCTCCGGGAAGTAAAGCTACCAATATTCCTCCGGGAAGTAAAGCTACCTATATTCCTCCGGGAAGTAAAGCTACCTGTATTCCTCCGGGAAGTAAAGCTACTTGTATTCCTCCGAGAAGTAAAACTTGTATTCCTACGGGAAGTAAAACTATATGTTTCTCATGAAATAAAAATATTTCTAAAAATGCCAACTTATGTCGGTTAGGAAATAAATATCTTCTCGAAAAGGCTAGCTTGAGTTGGTCAGGAGGTAAAATTATTTCAAAAAGTGCTAAAAGTTGCTCGCAGGGGAAAAATCCACTAACATGGTTGGTCGGGGATAAAAACCCACTAACTGTAATTGGTCGAGAAGGAAATTTACTACCTTGGTTGGTCATAAACATTTTATGAATACTAGAAAATGATCAATCAAAATTATTGATACTCGTGACTTTTTAAAATTATTAGTAAGTTGGTCGAGAAACAACTTATTGAGTTGGTCGAGAAACAACTTAGTAAGTTGGTCCAGGAATAACTTAGTAATTTTTTATGACTACCACAAATTCAAGCTAGTCGACAATAAGTTGATCGACAAACAAAACAACACAATATTGTTATCTTTTTAACAGACATATATGCACAGATGTAAAGTATTTTACAAGACAATAGCAATTAAGATTGCGAATAGAAATGAAAGTCTTTCATTAAATCCAAAACAAATTACATTGATAATGAAATGAAAGTTACATTGATATTGAAATGTATACTAACTATTACATCAAAATTCCTACTCTACTGGTCTTTTCCCCTCTGCTTTTGACACAGGTTCCTCGCCAGAAGGCGCATCATTTAAAGCCAGGGCAGAATTTATGAAGTTGAGATCCTTTAACATCCTGATATTCATCACGGATGGTCGATCTAAGAGGTGCTCGGGACGAGATATCTCGGCATTTGAATGGAGATTGTAGTCACCGAGATATTTGGAAATCAAGCATCGAGGAATGGCCCGAGTAGGGATCCAACTCATATCCAGTTTGTATGGTGGCACAGGTAGGTCGAGCAGCCCAGGATCATGATAGTCCCACAGGTAATGACCCTGTTCAAGTTGCAGCATACCTAAGGCATTCAACCATCCTTGCTTGTATCCCTCATTATTGGAATTCTGGATACGATCGTCCAAGCGATAGAGAGCTTCGTTGTATCCAGCCATCCAGAATCCCTGGGCTGTTTGTGGAATTGATATGTTAGTCTTTCCAGCTGCTCGTGGAGATTTTTCATGAAGATTTCTTTATTCTCCAAGGTAGACTTCTGCGTGGAAAGATGCTCTTCCAGGTCCCTGATCTTCTTTGACATTTCAGCCAATGCCTGGTTCTTCGCCATCAGCTGGAAGGCCTGGTTTTCTAAAGCAGAATGAGTCCGCTGTTCCTCGATAGGAATTCGAGGAGCTCTTGCTCGTCCTCGAGGAGCTCTTGCTCGACCACGAGAAGATGTAGAGGGACCAGACCTCTTCAAGGTTTCCAACTAATCCCTCAAGTTGGCGTTCTCGACCTCCAAGAATGAGAATCCCTCATCATTCACTGGGATTAAGGCATTTGAAGTAGAAGCTATAGACTTCAACTGTGACAACTCTCTTTGAAGATTGTTGTTCTCTTGCTCTAACAATTCAGCTATTTGCCTGCATTCCTCAACCTCACCCTTCAGAGTTCTCTCCCTCACATCTTAGCCGGCAAAAAGTTTCTCGTAACCCTCGTGCAAGAGGGCAGTTGACTCTTTGTATTATTGTTGAAGATCTTCGAGGGTGCTTTGGAGATCCTCGATCATGTTGTAATAAGCCACATTATTGGCCACTTCTCGATCAAGTAGACACTTCAGATATTGGTATGCTTCAACTGCTTGTTCAGAAGCATCTTGACCGAGGATGTCGATGACTTGTGCTGCACTTAGATCTGTGTGACCAGCTTTAAAATAATCATTGCATTGTCTCAGCAGCTTGGTATCGTGAGCAGATAATAATTCCATCCTAGCCAGAAAATAGCAAAGGAAGAAAAAGCAGTAATCAATAATCAAAACATAGCATGAAGAAGAGACAACAGTATGAATAAATGCAAGTTCAAGTTTTATTATATCATGAAGATCAGAAGTACAAGGTTCAGAGTTACATATTCATGGTTACATTTGACAAAAGAAAAATATAAAGAGAAACCCGAACAACTCTACACATTTTCCTTGTCTCCCAAAACCTTCTCGGGAGGCTGGGACGAGGAAGTAGGTTGCTCGGAGGGAGTAAAAATCTGCTCGGGGAGCGCCAACAGTTGCTCGGAAGAAGTAATAATTTGCTGAGGTTCCTCGGGAGCAGGCTGGATGGCTGGGGGATGATCTCCCATTACCATAGAAGACTCTTCGGAGGCAACTTCGTCGTCTTCTAATTCTTCAGGAGTTGGAGGGGGACCAGGGATGTGTCACTGAAAGAGTTCGAAATTTTCATCCACTTTTATCTCATGTAGAGCAGCGACCCATCCATCCCTAAAGTACTTGAGGCTGCCATATTCTACTTGCGACACCATGGAAGCCAATCCCTTGTTCCACCCCTTGTCCCAGCCAGCGCTGAAAGACTTCTTCACAGCCAATTTTCTCTTTAACTTCTCTGAGGAAAGCTTCTCGGACAAAAGGTTTTCAGCAGTCTTCAATTTATTCTCAACCTCTTCCTTCTACCGACTTACTTCCTGAAGATGGCCCAATTTTTCCTCAGCAACCTTAAGCTTATCTTCAAGCTCCCCAGCAGTTTTGAGCTTCTCTTTAAGATCTTTATTTTTCTTCTCCAAAGCATTCACTTTTTTCTCCAACCCTTGGGAGACTTCAGCAACTTGAGCTTTCTCCTGCTCGGTGGAGGCAAGCTTGTTCTCCCAGATTGCCTTGTCAGTAGCATATTTCTGGAGATAATCTTCCAAAGACTTAATAGCTTCCTTCAGAGCTTCCTCCACACTAGATGAGGAGCATGAAGCTTTAATCACCTCATCTTTCTTCAAAATTATATTGAAGCAGCTCGTTAACTGTAAAAAAGAAAATGAAAGCAAGTCAGAAACAGAAATGACAAGGGAAATATGAAAAATTCAAAGTAATAAGACTTACAAAAGCAATATGGCGAGCAGCTAACGAAGTGACCATGTCCCGAGTAAGGTTTTCTTCAGTACCTTGGACCTCGGGAATGATCCAAGACTTTACCGAGCTCATGGCAGAGCTCGGAGGAACAAAAGTTGGAACACCTGTTCCAGTAACTGGGGGCTGAGTGATGGTGTCAGCCAAATTGACCGAGGAGCTCTTCTTTAGCTTCCTCGGGGGAACAGAGATTTATTCAACCAAGGAGGAGCCCTTGGTCGGTGATATGACAATCACCTCGCCTGGAGCAGCAGCCTTGCTCGGGGCCACTGGAGGCTTCTCGGCAACCTTCACAACAGCAGCCGAGGAAGGTGCATCAATTTTCTTTGTCCCTTCTGGGACATCAATCTTACTTCTTTTGGCCTCTCCAGCAGCAGAGGCAGGTTTCTCGAAAGACTAGGAGGTCTTCTTCTCTTCATCCTTTCGCTTAAAGGAATGTGTGATTCAGGCGAAGAACTTGCAAAGGCTAGTACTGGTTCTGCTTCACTTATCACCGGACGAGCAGTGAAAGAAGTAGTGTAGCTCTTATACTTCAGCAAGTACGAGGCTGAACTAATGTGCTCGTCAGTAATACTCTGATGCAAACTCCAGATAAGTTTTAAGTGCCTTATATTTACGTCTGCTTCCTTTGGACACTTTCTTTTGTTGTTAACTGAAAATAAATAAGCATCACAATATCAGTGGTACATTTTGTCAAACACAGAGGAAGCATAATTTCAAAATAAATAAAATGAAATAAAAATAACCTATCCCATTGCCATAGAGAGGGCATCTGGGACCCTGATAAACTTCATCTCCAGATAAAGGAGCATTTTGCCAATTTTTTATGACAACCCCGTGCTCAAAATAATCCCTATTAGCATCCGGGAGATTGACTACTAAAGCCCTATTCAAAAATCTAGTTTTTAAATAAAAGGTGTTATCACCAACTGCCCATCTATAACAAAACATGATTTCTGGAATTCTTATGCGAGTTCCATGGATTTGATTTAACCTATGAACCCCATTAACTATACTCCATGTATTTGGGGCTATTCTTGCAGGAACAACGTCAAAGTATTGACAAAATTCCATACATAAGGGATTGGGTGGAAAAGAAAATCCACACTCAGCAATAAATAGACTGGGGAACCAATGTCCCTCAGTCAAATGGAAATAATCAGAAGGCTCAGAAAGTTCTTCCAGAACAAACCAGGAGGGAATAGAAAAATCATAGCGAAACTTATCAAGAGATTCAACAAAGTAATCCATGATGAATAAAAGAAATGAAGAAGAAGGAAGAAAATATTACAGAAAAAGAGTGGATCTGATGACAACGAACAATGGAAGAGATAAATACACAGGAGAGAAAGAGACGACGAAAAACTCGAAGATACAAATTTGAAAAGGTAGAAGACGATGGGAGTGTCTGTGAAGTTTAAATACTCTGTCTTGGGAAATGGTAAAGTAATGATTACAAAAAGAAACAATTACGCTACCGGCGGCTAGAGGAACAAAAAGGGCGCGACAATCGAAGCGAAAAGAAACAATTACGCTACCGACGGTTAGAAGGACAAAAAGTATGCGGAGATCGAGGCGGTTATGAAAATTCAAAAAAGCCTGATTCTACGAATTTGGAAAGAGAAATAAATACAAGGGAAACACTCCTAAAAATCAGGAGGACTATTTAAAGCTATCATATTCCGAGAAAGAATGTTCCACACTCCTCAAATTTCGAACTATGAAACATTGGGGGCTTCTGTTGATACCAAACTTAGTCTGCTGACATGGATCAATAAAGTGAAGACACGTGGCAGTCTACGTGGCAACAACATACACTTCCGAAGAACTCACACGCTTCGAGGAACCATACTACAATGAGGAACACTGATTCCCCGAGGAACTCGTACGCTCTGAGAAACGAGAACTCTCAGAGGAACCCTTGAGCACCGAGCAAATCAGTCGGTCCGAGCTGCACCTCGAATAAAGTATTAATAGTGGGATAACCAACAGTTTGACTGCTCATTAAATGCTTATCATTCAGACGCACACGCTTAAAGGGCATTGAATGTATTACCCTTTCATATGTACATCATTTAATGTATTACCCTTTCACATTACAGCCTCAGAGCTATAAATACATTGTACAATCCTCATTTGAAGGGGACCGGAATTTCTTGAGATAACTTGTAATCGATAATTCCCATACAATCAGTAATACCATAACAGTGGACGTAGGCCATTCTTATAAGGCTAAACCACTTTAAAATTCTTTGTCTCATTTATTTATCTGTGATTGAATAATTAGATATAATCTAATTTTTTACATCAACAATAATATTATACTATAGAATATGATAGAAGCCATGTCGATTAGTCAATTCGAGTGTTGTCCTTATGAAATTCACTCAGACTCCCTATCCAGAGTATTATGGTAGGACAACAGGTGTGAGATCTAGGATGCAAAAAACTAAAATACATCATACTGAACCTATAATGGACGAGCTATCTTCGATGAGGATTCATATGTCTAGGAAGGAGAAAGAACATGCCAATATGAAAGAGGAAGTGTCAGGTCTTAAGAGGGACGTGAGATCTGTTACCAATTCCCTAGGACAGATGACTAATGAGATAAAAGGATTGTAATAAAAATTTACTCAATAAAAATGTAGATCTTAGTTTGCGCCTCAGGGTTTCCCCTCTCCTGTGCCTCAAGGTTTCCTAATAACTCCTCCAATATTCCCCGCTCTGCTACCTGCTACACCCTCCTTTTGAAGAGCATCATCATCGTCCATGAATGGTGACAATGATGAGTAGTATTTTATAACGGACTTGGCCAATAGTATGGTCATTTATATGTGCACACTCATCTCTAAGAGTCGGGGAGAACTTGTGCATGACCACTCTTTGCATATAGGTGAGGCTAAGATAGTAGTTGATACTATATACCCGGGTTACACAAAGGAACGTATGCATATTGACCATAGCGACTGGGCTATATTACAAATGTACAAAAATGCATATATTGTCTGGCCGATATTTGCTAGTGAGGATTAGGCAATGAATAATGTTTTAAGTTAGGACAATTTTTTAATGTTCTTTCATATTTTTACATAAGTTTGTAATCATTTTTTATTTTGTGGGACGTGTGATGACATCTTAATGTGTTTTAATTTTAATTTTTGGGGTTGTTAGCGTCCAAAAATGGAGGTAACAAATAATAAGAGAAGCAATTGATAAGAAATGATTATCGTGAAGAATGAGAGTGAAAGACAGTTGGAACACAAGGGTTTTTACATGGTTTGGACCTTAAATCAAAATCCCGCATCCACAGTGTTATTATTGCATTACTTTACACAACTACAGTTTTGGGTTTTCTTGATACAACTCCAGATTTGAGAAGGTCTAAAAAGGTAGTTCCATTCACGTGTTTGTTTCCTATTTATATGTGAATATCACATATTTACAAAGAGATGGAGTGCCCTTATAATTCGATCAGTTACATCTTTGTACACGTTTATTATAATGTACACCTGCACGCCTTAAGGTGAGAAAGTTTTGATAATGAGAACCTACACGCCTTAAGGTACAAAAGTTTTGATGATGAGATCTCCAGATAATCGTCAGGTAACCAGTCTTGACAGTTGTGATTCCACATGTTTGATAAGGTATGTTTTTCATGTAAATGCTCACAGGGATGTATGTGTATCCCATCTTAAGGTAAACAAGCAATTCGAGCACTCCAATCACTGAGACGACCCAAGTGTATTATTCTAGTTGTGGTTCCTCCATTGACCCAGGTGTGCTCTATATTTCTTCCCTTATTCTAGAAATCCCTTACTTTATCCCTTTTGTTGGTGAGGGTGAGTTTCCAAATACTATTTATATGGATCCCTTGAACCCTGATTCCTTGTTTGTGGATCCTACAATAGATAGGGGTGAGGATAATAGGCCAAAAAATGTGGGTCCCACCTTTCTGTGGCAGGGTCTCATGCTGAGGCTTCTTGGGACGATGAAAAGGAAGAAGAAGTTCCTACTGGTTCTTTTAGTAATTATAAACCTGCTGAGACAACTGCCCATTGGTATTAATGAACGGTGACTGAGGAAGAGCGTGAGGCCATAGGAGAAAGATGTGCCTTTCATATAGACATTCAAACCAGAATGCCAGACGTTTATGAGAGGTGTTACTCTGTTCGAGACTCAGAGGAAATTTTCCTTCCTTTGTGGGCCCTCCAGGTAGGGTTGAGGCTTTATCTTCATCACACCATTCATTCCATTTTTAGAGGTTATAGAGTGGACTTAACCCAACTGCCTCCCAATTCATATAGGACTATTCCGGGGGTAATGATGTTCTGGAAATCTAAGACAGGGTTTGACTTGACAGGGAACCTTTTTAGGTATGTATACAACTTGAAAGACAATGCCAAAGCCCCCGATTATTATTATTTTTCTGCATGTAATCCTCAGTATTGGATGGTCACAGTGGTCCAATCTAGTAATCACAGTTGGAAAGGTTTGTATGTGTTTACCAAGGGAGATTAGTAATTTAAGGCCCATGATAGGGACAGGTCATGTAGGGTCCTCAGAGAATAGAGTGGGAGCAATGACATAGGTAACACTTTCGTACTTTTGTCTTTGTGTTTTCTTATTTTGGCTTACTTTATTGTTCTGAGATTGTTGTTATGCCTTTGAGTTTTTCAGTGAAGTGATCTCCCAGGATACCCAAGTCGTTGGTCGATCTAGTTGTCTCTTATTGTGAGAAGAAACCCACCACTTTCGAGGATCTATTTACTGTTAAGAAG
The DNA here is from genome assembly GCA_949130495.1 of Sambucus nigra. Classification (NCBI taxonomy): domain Eukaryota; kingdom Viridiplantae; phylum Streptophyta; class Magnoliopsida; order Dipsacales; family Adoxaceae; genus Sambucus; species Sambucus nigra. Next base: position 429,837 of record CASBWL010000624.1, on the reverse strand, counting down.
TTTATTATTGCTAGGTGATAAGAAGCTTTTTGCGTATGTATCGTTGTAGTGCAAAAGCCACTCTCAAAATTCCCTTGAGTACCTACAAAACTTGTCTAAAAATAACTCGGATTGTGGTAAGTACGGGTATCAATCCAACTTTCAAGGTGAAATAATTAATATGAAAACGTGCAATTCCAATTTTTTTTATAAAAATCTTTTTTTTATATATATATTTTTTAAAAACAATTTCAAGGGAAAAATTTACTAATTAAATGCTAAAATTATAAAATGACTAAATAATAAAAAAGAATGTGCAACCGAGTGTGAAATATGTGAGAAGATCAAGAGATGGGAGTACACTACATTTTCAATTATTTTAATTTCTCAATTTATTAATTTGAAATATTTTGAGATATTATTTAATCGATAATCTAACTCTCGTTAAAATTATAAATTTAATAGAATCTTTTTCAGAAAATAAATTTAGAAATATCACACAATGAAAAATTAGGACTTATACTATTTTCAGAAAATTACTCGCTAGGATCAATTTAAAGAAAACAATATCGATCCTCAAATTTCAATACCGAATTAATATTTAATTATCGGAAACACCTATCTCTAGTTCGATTCCAACATTCAAACATTAATTTGTTCAATGAATTTACTAACTCTCGTTACATAAATTAATTGGTGACACTTAAAATTTATTTACTTAGAAATATAAAATTAATGAAACCAATTAATTAAATTAATATCATTCGTAGTGCATCCCTCCCCTTAAACGGGGTGTTTAGACAAGCATAATGAAACAATTAATCACAACCATAAACATGGAAAAATAAATTAAAGAGTAGAGCAAGAAATACAATACACAAAAGTCTCCCTTTGAATTGATTCCTTGAATCGCGTTCATGCACGTGTGTCCCAATGTTTTCACAAATCTAGCACCTGATCACATAAAAAAATAAAAACTAAACCTAAAATTTATTATAAAGCTAAACTAATTTTTTTTGGAATTTTCTTGGAATTTTTTTATGTACTTACTATGTACATATTATACTCTCTCTCTCTCTCTCTCTCTCTCTCTCTGCGTCTCCCTTTTCTTTTTGTTTCTTGTTGAGAGTCTTCTCCTTTTAAAGTGAGCTTCACCCCTTCTTTTATAATATACCCACAAAGTTGTTTGCAAGAGATTTTTTTTGGATTTGAAGATTGGCTTTTGGATGATAATGGATGCCTACTTTCTTGGGATTTTGTTTTGGACTTGGGGTTACGGGTATGGCAGATTTGGGCGCGGGTAGCGATCGGGTCGAACGAACTAGGGTTCGGGTCTATCGCGGCTTGGCTGGGATCCGGGTTGGACGGGGGACGAAGCGCCGGGGTTGGCTGGGGCACTGTCAAAAGTAAGCCGGAGCTCCGACGAGTGGGTTGGGTTTAGATCGGCGCCGCCTGGTTTTGTCGCCGGCGACGGAGGGTTTGGGGCTAACTGGAGGTGAGGATTGGTGGTGATATGGTGTTGGTTTATTTTGCTAATGGTGGATGAGAGAGAGTAGAGAAATGGTGGGTGAGGTTGATGTTTATGGGTAATGGAGGAGAGAGAATGTGGTGTGGATGGAGGTTGAAGAAGATGGGTTGGTGGTATGTAGTGTGGTAAGGTGAAGGGTATTTTGGTGTGGGTGAGGGGTTTGGATTGTGTTGTGTGTATATGAGTGTATGAAAGTAGGATATATGGGTGTGTTTAAGTTTAAAGTTATTTAGTGTGTGTTTAATTTGTACCCCTAAAATTAACACAACTATATATATATATATATATATATATATATATATATATATAGAGAGAGAGAGAGAGAGAGAGAGAGAGAGATAACTAACAAAACTAACAATATAAAAATAAAATACTACTCCAAAAAATAAAACTAGAACTAAAATAAAAAAATAAAAACCTAGAAATAAAACATTAATTTATTACTAAGAGACTAAAAAAATATAAAAAGAAATAATAAGAAGTAAATAAAACTCTATAAAAACTAAAAAAAACTAAAGATCCTAACTAAATAAATTAAAACTAAAAACTAAATGAAATAAATTCCTAAACATTAATCCTAAGAAAAATAAAATTAAATAAAGATTACAAATTGAAAACTAATAAAAATCAAAATCAAAATAAAGAATTAGAAAAATAGAAAATAAATGCTAAAAAATTCTAAATAAATCCTAAAAATAAAATGACCTAAAATTAAAATCTAGAAAAAATAATAAAGGTACAAACTCAACACACACGGGGCTCGAGGAATGGTCTGAGCTTGGTCTGGGCTAGGTTAAGATTACGGGACTGGTTCGGGGTATCGAAACACATCTCGGCACGCTCAAATAGGACTCCAGACTTCGCGGTCTCCTTTGATTTCTTCAATGCAAGCTTCTGGCCGCTATTGAGTCGTAATTGTACTGATTTAGCATTATTTGTACCACAACTGCATATTGACCTGCAAGAATGATAAAATACGAACATAAGGCCAATTTTATTAGAAACGAGCGACTAAAGTGCATCTATTCGGGGCATAAATTATACACTTTTGGATGCTTATCACTAGGTATCACACTCCTACAGGTGGTAGGATACCTTTGGAGTTTGAAGTGCCCCTTGATGATTGGGTGGCGAGACAAACTCACTTTGAAACCGGTGAACAGACTGTTGGGGAAGGTAGCTCGAAAGTAGGTAGGTTGGAACATCAAATTGTTTAACCTTTTCCGTAGTTGGTTATTCATACTAATACATATTAGTTCACTTATCTTTACAGGTGGGGAAGGACATCCTTTAAAAGAAACTCTAGGCATGGCTCCTCGTTTATTAATCGCAAAGCACTAGCTGAGGCTTTTCAGAAGAGAGCTGGGGTCGGACAAAAGCAGGTAAAGGCCAAACAGACAGTCATTTCTAAGGTGGCCGACTAGGCTACTCAGCATTATGAGGCAGCTGTAGCTGCTAGGGGTAAGGGAAAATCCCCCATGGAGCCCCTAGTTGGAGATAATAGGTCGAGAGTAGATGAAGAAGATAGGTAGTTTCTCCACAAGCTTCTGAGGGGAATTGGTCGTACGCTCGAACCTAGAGTTAAATCAGGACCTGGGCTCATATCTCGCTATGGGAAGGTTCCAGAGTTTGACTTCAACCCTGAGCACAAAGTCACATATGAGGACTTCAAGTCTAACCTCGACTATGTCTTATATCACACAAAAAATGCCTTCGAACTTTGAGTTCTTGCGCTATTCTGACCCTGATTCCCTATAGACTTTGGCTCAGCACCGATTATTTGTGGTACATACTTCCTTTTAATTCTCAGTAACTTATTTATAAGTGTCCCATTATTGTACTTTGATCATGCTTTATTACTTATGACCTAAGCATCCATAGTCTGTAACATCCTGTGAGAGAAATCCGTTATCAACTACGTAGCTTACAATGAGCTGGCCAAGGATAAGAAGACGCTGAAAGCCAGTTGTAAGATGGTTTCTGAGGAGTTAAGGAGAAGGATGGAAAACTGGTGTCCAGAATTGAGGATCTTAGAAAAATGGAGCAAGAAAATGTTTCTCTCAAGGAGAAGTTTAATACTGATGACGCCAAGATCCAAATCCTGAATGATGCTCTCGCGGAGGAGAAGAAAAAGTATGAAAAAGAGCTGCAGGTGGCTCGCGATGCTTTAGCTAATGTTGGTGCCACTACCGTTGAAGCCTTTAAGTCGTCGACAAACTTTAACACTGAGTTCCTCTTAGATAGGTACGAAGAGCTGAAGAAGAGGGTGGAAACTCACTTCCTCGATATTATTGAAACCATAAATAATTGGCAAGGAGGTGATGAGGAGGCTACCGACCTTGCTGGGGAAGAAGGGGATGCCTCACCTGCTAAGGGTTGAAGTGATAGATTCGTTGTGTTTATTTTTATGACTAATATTTCTACTTGACATTGGCTCTGTAACTTTGAACATCGCTTTTTGATATAATCTTTATTGCGCTTCTGTCTTTTAAGATGTGGCTTGGCTTATTAACATCTTATTGCTAAGAATGAAAATATTGATTGAAATGCTTCTGTTCGCAACCTATAAGGTCGTACAGAGTTGCTGTGTAGTGTAGCAAAGTATTGACACTAATATAACTATTCGTGACTAATGAGGTCGTACAGATTTTAGCCCACCACATTATGTTATAACATGTGAGGTCTCACATCACACATAATCAACTACCTCATTCGTGACTAACGAAGTCATACAAGGGTTTAATAAAACTCAAGGGGTTGAGCTATTTAACTGTTCGCGACTCGTGAGCTCATGCAACTTTTCTAGCCGACCATATTATCCTCGAACCGTGAGATCGTACATGTAGTCGACCACCTCATTCGTGACTCATGAGGTCATATAAGGGTTTGGTGGATTTGTGTGAATATGTTCTTTCTAAATAGAGTATTCGCGATTTATGTTATCAACCTGGTATAATTATTTTAACGTTGTTGGTTGCGCCACTTTGTATACTTATCATAGGAACAAAAATCAATGAAATAAGTGAATAAACTTCATTTTATTAATTGAAATGGTGCTTGCTTCATAAATTAAATAACTAACTGGCTACTGATAATACTTACTAAGATGCTCTAAATTCTAGGGGTTTTTGAACTACTCACCCTCTAAAGTCTCAATTCGGTAAGTGATACGACGTAAATATTGCGTATTTCATCCCTCAAACCTACGCATTTTATCCCCCTCGGGTATCTTATTCCCTATATTTATGCTCGTTAATCAGATAACCTCGGATTTCTATGTTAACATGTTTTGGCATGTTTGGATTTCTCTTCCGCCGAAACTCCCGTAACTTCTTCATTTTGAATCGGAATCGCGCACCGTTCGCGGCCACGTGAAGCTTGCGAGGAAGGATAAAACTTCCGAATGGGCACCTGTGAAAAGGCTAAAATTCCCTTGAACGTGCGATCATGTATGGAAATTGAGCAAAAAGCGTCCGAACTTCACACTTAGCATCCAAATACCTATAAAAGCTCAATTAACCCCTACAAAACATGTTAACATAGAAATTCGAGATTGTATGGTTAACGAGCATAAATATATGGAATAAGATACCCGAGGGGGATAAAATGTGTAGGTTCAAGGAATGAAATACGCAATATTTGCGTCGTATCACACCCCCTAACTTACACATTGCTAGTCCCTAGCAATGAAATATGATGCAACAAGAACTACAAGCAAACCAAAACCAGGATGAGTACAAAAATATGGTATAAAAGCATAAGCCCACTTTCACAGGAGATTCGATTGCATTTAGCATATGCAATAAGGCGTTAAACTCCTAGGTCACCCTAGTGGACGAGTTTCATCTCGTGAGGGTTTTCAGGGATGATACCCACAAAATATGCCCAACCCAACATGCAACAAGCCCAATAATGGCGAAGAAGATTTCATACGCATTATTAGCACATTGAATGGATTCAAACAAAAGTTCAAATCATTAACATTATAGAATGCACCTCATAGAATTGAAACTTTAAAATGTGGGAGGGGAGCGAGCACATGAAAAGTATGATTTGGCAAAAACTTAAATAAATTGGATAAGTGTTAAAGCAAGCATACATTCAATCCTCACGGGCATTACACTCATCAAGTGAATTCACTCGAAACATGGAGGCAAAACACGGAATATGCGGGCATATAGAGTAAATGTAAATGGAAACTAGGCCGCACACATGTCACAAATGAAGAACGCTATATATGAAATTAACAATTATAATTTCAATGAAAGATACCGCACATTAAAAGACGCGAAATGCATTTTCACAGATTATCGAAACTATTTAAACCTTTGAATTACATCTACTTAAGATCATATAGGACTTTAATAGGGTTGTAAAGTAGGCTAGGCTAGGCTATGAAATGAAGAAATGTATGTACGGATTCAAAGTGTTTGGAATGAAAACTTGGGATGATGGGAAAATACGGGCAATATCAAAATTGGAAAACAAGTTCCAAAACGGCATTAGATATATCATCGTGAGAGTAATCAAAGCTTATTGAACTATATACAACATTTACAGCTTTCTCTTTCTTTTCTTTTTCTCATTTTTTTCTTTTGTTTTCTTTTTCTTTTTGCTTTATCTTTTTCATCACTTTTTCACATCTTTCTTTTTTCTACTTTTCAAACTCCCATATGCCTAAGTTGCAACCGACACAACAACATCATTTAATACCAAGAAACATTCCAAACAAAGGCATGTAAAGTGTATATATGGTTTAAAACTCCAATTTAGAGTTGGTTATGGCATTTGGGTTATGAAATGAAAGGCTATATTTAGGCTCAAAAGGGGTTAACGAGGGTAAACATATAAGGTGAGGTTAAGGTCAATATGGGTGATATAACAAAGATGTCCTATGATCATTTCCAAAAGTTTACGCAATTCTCGAGTCAAAATAATATATGAAAATCATGATCAAGTAACACATTTCAAGTATGAACTCAATTAATGAACGATCATATGAAAGAATAGAGAGAGTACCAACGAATTCAACGTTTTCAATGAGAAAAGAATAGTGTATACACTCACAAACTACGAAAGGTACAAAGCTTACTCGATTTAAGTATATACAATGCAACAAAAGATTACCGACTTATAAAAATCTTAAACCAAATCCATAAGGCAAGAAAGTGCATATACTCATGGGATTAAAGTTTAATTCATGAAGTTATTCATAATATCAATAATTGACACTAAAGTCTAATAACTTCTAAAATCGAGAACATGCATCATTGGGTTGTCTATTGGATCGGGAAATTATTGAAAATTTTCATCGAAAACAAAGGAAAAATGCCCAAAAAAGGAGAAAAAATAAATAAAATCTTTTTGAAATTTTTGAATTTTTTTGAAGAAAAGCATACCAAGTAACTAACATGTGAGCAAGTCCATGGACTAAATAAATAAATGGATAGAATATCCCATACCCCCTAACTTAAAACCTGACATTGTCCTCAATGTGAATTAAGAACCAAGTTAAAGAGAGGAAACAAGCGATATTACCCAAAATGGAGCGATCTTCGAAAAGTGCGAGTCCGATGATTCTACAAAACAAGTTAGTACTGAGAATAAAAAAAACAAATAACAAAAAGTTAACTAATTACACTAGACTAAAAATAAAACGAAAGAAAGAATAAAAAGGTAACTATATACAACCTATTATTTAGGCTTCACACTAACTATACACTAGAAGTCTAAATAGATGAGGGTCCACCATGAGAACGATTTGACTTTGGAGGATAACCGGTGTACCCTCACATATAAGCATGCCTTCCAAAAAATATGGATTCCGTTTGAAAAATGGAAGGCATGTCTAATGCGAAAGAAATGATCGCTAATTATCAATTTTGGAGGGACGATGGGGGATTTGGATTCAACGGGTGACAAAAACATATGGGGACCGAGAAAAGACGAATATCCTCCCAAAGATTTTGAAATTGGAATGGGAGGTAGTGCATACAAAGGCAAAGATGCGATCGTGGAAGGCGACTCGAGCAAGTACTCCTCGTCGACGAAAAGGTGTAAAACATGAAAGTTTGAAACCGAATCATCGAGTATGTGTGACGGTGTGATAACAAAGAATAAAAATGGGGATGAAAGAAATTCAAACTCATGAGATAAATCATCATCACATGAAGATTGAGTTTCGAACAAAATAATATCATTTTCAATGAAATGTTCTTCTTTGGGGGGCAAAGAAGAAATCATTTCATTGCACATGGATATTAAGTCACTTTCATCCTCACTTTCAATATCTATTATGCAATGGGCAAAGTATAGAATGGTTTGTTCCAAAGTAGGCAAAAGTACCTCATTTGGTTCATTTTGCTTCTTAGACTTCGAAAGTCTCGGAAGCAAAATCGTCGTCGGACTCAAATAATAAATCCAAGTCATGTTCCCACGAACGATTTTCTTCCCGATAATGATTTTCAATTTTCTCATTCTCATACATATGCAAGCCCTCACCGAATGTCATGGGATGAGGTGCGAATACATGAAAATGGGAAATTTGAAAATTACCATTGGACTTAAACGAAAACTCATTATTATAGGAATTTTGAAAACTTTTGCAATTCGTTTCAAAATTCCTATTATAAGGAGGTAAAGGCCCAAAATCATTATCATCATCATCAAAATTCCAATAACCCAAGTTTTGACTTTCGTTATACTCGCCCAAAGCCATATTTGAATTTGAAATTCTTTGGGATTCTAAGTATTAACCAAAAGTCATAGGATTACGGGCATTTTGAGAATGATAACAATGATTACCAAAAGAATTGGAATAAGACATGCTTACCCCCAGAATGGCTCGAAATGGAGAATTCCACAAAGTAGGTGCGCGCGGGAAAAAATCGAGCGTTTCTAAGTGCTCAAATGTGGAAGTTCTGCAAAAATATTAGCAAATAATACAAATAGAAAGAAAATACTATGAAATACTAAATCAAATAAAGTCTAAAACAAGCTAGTCCACGACAACGGCGCCATTTTGATCGAGGGTGAAAAGTAGTGCGTGTCAAACGCTGATCGTTGCTTTCTGTTCACCTCCTCAATACAAAAACCTAAATTACGACTACACTCAACTGATGAGTAAAGCGGTAAGTCAGGTATCGAAAATATCCACTGAGACGATTCGCTAGAATTTAATTGATTTAATACTTCGAAATAAAAGTGTAAAAGATAAATTACAACTAAAAGTAAAAGATGTGAAAAAGGGAAATGATTAATCTGGGTGAGTGTATTGAAACTAGATTAACAAAGCGGTAAAACTATAGGTTGCGTCGAATATTCCTCACCCGAGTTAATTAGTATAAAATGGATACATGGGTCGACGAGTTATTACGAATGCGTCTCGTTTCGACAGTTAATTGAATTAAGAGTTGTCACTCCCCTAAATTCGCATAAAAGCCTAATAAGATTTTGGCGTCAACAAATACCCCGAAAATTGCGCACGCAAGGTCGTAAGCATGGGACATACATGATATGCCCTGTCAAATCTTCTAGGTGCAATAACTAGGAAAACGCACCCAAAATAGACCCGTAAATACCATCACCAAAGCCAAGCAATGTGTCAACCTGAGTGAGTTCCATTCAAACACAACCTAATTTAAATTAGCTAGAAAGCATGATAAAAATGCGATAAATGAAAGCGGTAAATAAACGCGATAAATTTACACTAGAAAGCAAGTAAAGAAAGCATGTAAACCTAATTTAGAAATCTTGTAAATTACACTACAAAGCAAGAAATAATGAAATACAAATATATTAATGGAGATGGAAGATGGTAGCACAAATTACAAGCCCAAATGGGTGTCAATCCAAGAAGAAAGGAAGAAATGAGCTCCCAAACCTCCAAAACCCTAACATAAACTACCTAAAACAAATTATATACCTTAATATATAATATTTACAACAAAAATTCTTTATATAGTAAGTGGAATTAAAATAGAAAAGAAAAGGGAAAAGAAAAGAAAAGAAAAGCCCAAAATATCTGCAGAAAATAGGGGATCGATCGTTCGATCCCCTGTGATCGATCGATCGATGCTCAGAAATCCAGCCCACTGTCTCCCACGATTTGGAAAAATAAGAAGGATCGATCTATCGATCCACTATTTTCTGCAAATATTTTAGCCTTTTCTTTTCTTTTCTCTTTTCTTTTCTAATTTAATTCCTTTTACTATATAAAGGAATTTTGATGTAAAAAGGTATATAATTTGTTTTAGGTAGTTTAAGTTAGGGTTTCGAAAGTTTGAGAGATCATTTCTTCATTTCTTCTTGGATTGACACCCATTTGGGCTTGTAATTTGTGCTACCATCTTCCATCTCCATTAATATAGTGGGTATTTCCTTTATTCTTGCTTTCTAGATTAATTTACATGCTTTCATAATTAGGTTTACATGCTTTATTTACTTGCTTTCTAGTGTAGCTTTATTGCATTTATTTACCGCATTTTTACCATGCTTTCGAGCTAATTTAAATTAGGTTGTGTTTAAATGGAACTCACTCGAGTCGACGCGTTGCTTTGCTTTGGTGATGGTGTTTACGGGTCTATTTCGGGTGCGTTGTCCTAGTTATTGCGCCTAGGATATTTGACAGGGCATATCATGTATGTCATGTGCTTATGACCTTTCGTGCGCAATTTCCAGGGTATTTGTTGACGCTAAAATCTTATTAGGCTTTTATGAGGATTTAGGGGCGTGACAACCCTTGGTTCAATTAACTGTCGAAACGAGACGCATTCTAAATAACTCGTCAACCCATGTATCCATTTTATACCAATTAACTCGGGTGAGGGATATTCGACGCAACCTATAGTTTTACTCGCTTTCTTAATCTATTTTCATTTTCCCTCGCCCAGATTAATATTTCCCTTTTATGCATCTTTTTCCTTTTTTAGTTTCTAATCACCTTTTACAATTTTATTTCGGCGTACTAAATCATATAAATTCTAGCAACTTGTCTCAATGGATCTTTCGATACTCGACCTATCGTTGTGCTTGCCTCACAAATGTATTCATAATTTAGGTTTTTGTATTATCACGGTGAAACCAAAACAACGACCGTGCCCTTACACGAGTACGCATTTCACACGTTAGTCAGTAAGTCCCCGGCCGGACAATGCTGGTTACTTTTTATGGTCTGTTCCAGTTCGGCTATAGATTATTGTTCTTTTGTATTACCTTCTTGAGAACATAGTCCCCCTCTTTCAAGATGTTCGTTTTACCCAGCAGTTGTAGTAGCCTGCCACCCTTTGCCGATAGGCGGCCACACGTAATGCCCCATTTTCTCTAACTTTGTATACTAGGTCGAGGTCCACCCTCTGCGCCAAATCACTTATAGGGAAAGAAAAATTAAGGACTTTATGACTAGGGAGACCTATTTCAATGGGGACGACTGCCTTCGTGCCAAAGGCGAGTGTGTACGGTGTTACTCCGGTGGCTATCCGTGGAGTGGTTCGATATGCCCAGATCACGTTGTAGAGCTCGTTAATATAACTCCCCTTTCACTCATTGAGTCATTTTTTATTTCGTTTAATATCGTCGTATTGGTTAATTCTATTTAGCAGTTGCACTATGGATGCTCGGCTGTCAAGTGTAGCTTTTGAATCTTGGATTTGGTGCACTAGTCTTCAAAGTTTTCGTTGTTAAACTGTGTGCCATGATCAGTGATAAACATATAGGGCATGCCATATCGTCATATGATCATTTTCCATATAAAATAAAATACCCTTTCATATGGCATCTCTACCAAGGGCTCGACTTTCACCCATTTAATAAAGTAGTCTACTTCCACCACAAGGTATTTGTACTATCTTTTTATTCTCGATAGTGGTTCGACCCGGTCTATACCTAACATGGTGAACAACCAAGGTGACACAATAGGGGTTAATTAAGCCCTTAGGTAATGATGGATTTTTGTGAATCGTTGACACTTATCACATCTCCTCGCATAATCTGCACAGTCTTCCTTTATGGTCGACCAGTAGTACCCTTGGGTTACTATTCATTTAACCAATGATCTACTGACCAAATGTGACCCACATCATCCTTCGTGTACCTCCTTGATAATATTGTTAAATTCTTATGGATGAACACATTTCAAAAGTGAGACGGTGTACCCTCTCCTGTACAATACTCTTGCTTTCGAAACATACTGGGATACCTTATAGCGTATCTTTTAATGTTCGTGTGAGTCTGCAGGAAGATTTTCCTCTTCAATATACACCTATATGGGATCCATCTAGGAAGGTCCCAGGGTCATATCTTCTACGTGAAGTGGTTCCTCGATGCTCCTCTGTGTAAGTACTTCGATTGGTATGGTTATTTTTAGGACGTTTTGGTTGCTGAAGCTAATCTGGCTAGGGCATCCGCTCGTACATTTTTCAACTTGGGGATTCTCAACACTTTTGTTTCTATGAATTTGCCTAACCTCTGATAAACTATTTCCATGTACCTTGCCATGGATTCATCTCTAGCTTCATAATCTCCCCATATCTAGTTGACAACTAGTTGGGAATCATTATGTGGTGTAATATGCTCGGCGCCCATGGAAGCTGCTAGGCCAAGCCCTGCGACTAGGGCCTCATTTTTTGCCTCATTATAGGAGGCTTCAAATTAGAAGCGTAAGGCATATTCCACATCCATATCATCTGCTGTGGTGAGTATGATGCTCACACCACTCCCTATCGAACGTGACGATCCGTCAACATATAACTTCCATACTGGGAATTCTGGTGTGAAGTCAGCTTCCTTTAAGTTCCCCTACTTAAAGAGTCGATGAGACTCATCGTGGTGTCCTTTTTATCCTTTGGTAGATCTCTCTCCTTGAGGAGTCTGCTTTGAGTTTCCTGTGCTCGTAGTTTTTTCCAGGCATGGTGGTTCGTTACTAAGGGTGGAGCTTTCTCCTAGAGGAGTCTGCTCCACCGATTTATGGTCGTAAGTAAACTTTGTAATAAAATATGCCAATGCCTTCCCCTTTATTACGGTCCTAGGCTCGTACTAAATATTGTACGTTCCTAGTTCCACCACCCATGCCATGATTCGACCAACCTTTTTACATTTGTGTAGGACTTATCGCAGCGGTAAGTCGATGTAGATCACTATGGTGTGATCTTAAAAATACAACCTCATCCTTTGCAAGGCTTCCCTTAGTTCGAGGGAGAGCTTCTCCATCTATGGATATCAAACCTCAGCCCCTTAGTAGGCTCTTCTGGTATAATAAAAAGGTTTTTGAACCCCTTATTCTTACCTCACCAGCGTTGAGCTGACGACTGACTTCATGGTATAAATAAAGTGTTTCTCCTACAACAGGTCATGATAGAGCCCATATATTTCTGTAGTTTTATGAATGCATGTTCTCACTATTTGTTCCATTCAAAAGACTTCCATAACACTTTGAAAAAAGTCAATCAGTTGTCAGTGGCTCTTAAGATGACCCTATTGAGCACCGCAATACGCCCGATTAGTCTTTGTACTTCCTTCTTCGTTATTGGAGACGTCATATTGAGAAGGTCTTAGATTTTGACAAGATTGGATTTGATCCCTCGCTGGTTTACAATAAAACCTAAGAACATCCCTTCCTTCACTCCGAAGACACATTTGGAGGGATTCGGCTTCATCTGATATTTATCTAATTTATTAAAGGTCTGGTCGAGGTCCCTGATGTGGTCGGCTGCCACCTTGCTCTTGGTGATCATTTTGTTCACGTAAAATTCCATATTAACCTCTATATGGTCTTCAAAGGCCTTGTTTACCAATATTTGGTAGTTAGCGCCCGCGTTCTTGAGGTTGAACGGCATGACATTGTAATAAATGATGCCTCGATGGGTTATGAAGAAAGTTTTTTCTCTATTCGAGGACTTTATTTAGACCTGGTTATAATCGGAATATGCATCCATGAAACTGAGTAACTGGTGGCCTATCGTGGCGTCGACGAGCTGATCAATCCTCGATAGTGGGAAAAAGTCTTTCAAGCAAGCTTTATTCAAGTCGGTGAAATTGACGCACATTCTCCACTTGTCATTTTTCTTTCGTACCATAACGACGTTGGCCAACAATTCCAGGTACACGACTTCATCAATAAAGTTAGATTTCTATCATTTAAGGACTTCGTTATGAACAATCTGATATTTACTAGCATACAAAACTCTTCATTTTTGCTTGACCAGTCTGGCGCCCTGCATCATATTTAACTCGTGACATAAAAAGTCAAGATTAACTCCTGGTATGTCCTCGTGGATTTAAACGAACATGATTTTACGTTGATGCAGAAAGTTGATAAGCTCTTTCCACAGAAGAATATCCAATGATGACCCGATCTTTACTGTTCTATCTGGGTGACTATTGTTAAGCAGGACTATCTCGATCTTTTTGGTGGGCCTCCCTTTGACTAGTTTTGCCTCTTCTTGGGGATCGATGGTCTCGATATGGTAGGTGGTCGTCATTTTTTTTGGTCTTCCTTATCTGTCGAAGTGAAATAAGATTTACATTTCACCTTTTGATTACCCTTTACGATGCCTACCCCATAGTGGGTTAGAAACTTTAAACACTGGTACACTATAGATAGGACATCTTTGAATTTCTTTAAGCCGACCCTTTCGAAGATAACATTATAGGATAAGATCACGTTCTTATCCAGGACAAAGAATAATGTTTTCTCTGTTCGAAGGATCGAATTGATGCTGACCATAACTTCTAGTTCTACCATTTCCAATGGGTATACCATTTCTTTTGAAAATACGGTCAGAGGTTGATGACAGGGCGTGAGCTCCACGTCTTTCAGTTTTAATTTCTTGTAACAGCTGTAGAACATCATTTTTGTGGAGCGTTCGTTGTCCACTAATATCCTTGAAACTCGTCCTTCTTAGATGACCATAGTGACGACCAGAGGGTCCTCGTGGGGATATAACACCCCTGAGAGGTCGTCCTTTGAGAAGTTGGCGATTAACTTATTTTTGTTCACCTTTCGTGGTCTGTTACAGGAGCTTGACATCAAATTGACCTGCACTTGCTCGCAAGATTGGGCCTCGTTATGGTAGGCCTTCATATTTGCTAGGTCTTCTCCTCTGCTAACTCCACCTCCTGTAATGAAGTGACAGTCAAAAGCTATTATACCGACATCATGTATAGGTTCCTTGGACTTTTAAAAGAGATTTTGATCATCATTCGAGTCGTCATCCCTCACCCTTTTCTTATCGGTCGCACTTTGGTAGGCGACTCCGAACGTATCCTACCTTTAATTTATTTTGGATTTATTCGGTCACTGTTGTCAACGCATTTTGACAACTTGCCCCTCCTTATCAGCCATTCAATCTCTTTCTACAAGGCTATGAAGTGGTCGGTATTGTGGCTGTGGTCCTTATGAAATTCGTAATACTTGCTTCTATCTCTCTTATTAGCCGACAACTTCATCTTTCTTGGCCATTTGAGATCTTTACTTTCTCTAATTTCCTCTGGCATGTGGTGGACTCCCATCTTGATGGGCGTGTACTCATCGTACTTTCTTGGCTTGTCATCCTTCTTGTCCTTTTGCTCCTGTTTCTCGTTGTTCTTGCACCAAGGGCCTTTGAACCATCAGACTCTTTTACCAACATCGCCTCTTTGGCGTTCATAATCTTTCCAGTTTTTTCTAATAACTCGGTCATGATCTTTGATGGCTCATTGGATAATGCCCAAAATAGCATGCCTAGTCGCAACCCACTCATCAAGGCTGTGATGGTAGTGGGCTCGTTGTAGTTAATTACCTCTAGCTTTTATGTATTGAATCAGGTGATGTAATCACGGATGCTTCTATATGCCCTCTGTCGAACACCGAGAAAATGGGAAAATTGATTTCCCGGCTTAGCGTCAAAGAAGAAATTGATAATGAAAAGTCATCTAGCTGCTGAAACTCTTTATTTATCCCTTGGGGAGACTGTTGTACCATATCTGAGTTGAGCCTATTATGGTACAGGAGAATACCTGACACCTCATTTCATTTGGAATAGAGTAAATGTCTACGGCGACATGGTATTATTCAATATGTAAGATGAGATCCGTCTTCCCATCGTACTTTGGTGTGATGACTGGTGGCTTAAACTTTGTTAAAGTATAAGATGCACGACAGAGGACACATAAGACGATCCTTTTATGAAATCACGTTGAAGGGGATTCGTTGACTTGGCCATTTCACCAAGGCAGTCCGACAGGCACTGGATGGAGCCCTTCCATAACTGGTCA
This sequence comes from Sambucus nigra, assembly GCA_949130495.1. Lineage (NCBI taxonomy): Eukaryota > Viridiplantae > Streptophyta > Magnoliopsida > Dipsacales > Adoxaceae > Sambucus > Sambucus nigra. Next base: position 414,080 of record CASBWL010000624.1, on the reverse strand, counting down.
TCGACTAGTTCATCTGCTCGTCCTCAGCTTTAAGCTGAACTCTCATCCCGGGAGGTCTGCTCAACTTCTGCTATTGGTCGGGTGGAACGACGGGAGATCCTAGTAGCGAACCTTCCTGATATGCTTTTTTGGGATCGTTTGCATGATTCTATCGTATTTTCCAGTGGTTATAATGCGGTCCCAACCGGTCGAACCCACTGGGGTGTTCCTCTGAATATGATTGATTGTCAAAGTGGCAAGGTGATTGGATGGAGGAAGTAGCCCTAGGACGACACGTCTGGTCCCACCGTGAGCCGATTTTCCTGGAGGAGCTGGTGTTAGTACCAGATCCCAGATTCAGTCTCCTAGAATTTTTTAGGGCTCTCTTATGGTATTTGTACTGCCTCTTCTTATAAGGCGCTAGAGGAAGTCGCCTATTGTCGCTCCTAGATGCCTTAAGACTAGGTGTCACATTTTTCGGGTTGGTCACTGGTGGCCTAGTTTGGAGGGTGTGTGTAAATTTCTTGACACTTTCTTGTATCGCCTCTTTCCCTTTAGCGATGTTTACTAATATGCTATGTTGGTCGTTAGCACCGGTAAGGGTAGATGGCGTTTTCATCTCCTTTATGCGACTACTTTTAGGATGATCTGCCATTCAAACTGTCTCTATTGAGAATTTGAATGAGTGGCTTTAAGTAGGAACTGTAATGGCTTATTACAATGTTCTCACAGGCGGTGCCAATTAATTAACGTCCAAAAATGGAGGTAACAAATTATAAGAGAATCAATTGATAAGAAATGATTATCGTGAAGAATTAGGGTGAGAGATAGTGAGAATATAAGGATTTTTACATGGTTCGGGCCTTGAATCGAAAGCCTACGTCCACGGTGTTATTATTGCATTACTTTGTGCGGTTATGGTTTAGGGTTTTCTTGATACAACTCCAAATTTGAGAAGGTATTAAAAAGGTAGTCCCATTCACATATCTGTATCCTATTTATATGTGGATATAAAATATTGACAAAGAGATGGAGCGCCCTTATAATTCGGGCAGTTACATCTTTATGCACATTTATTATAATGTACACCTACACGCCTTGAGGTGCGAAACTATTTTGATGATGAGACCTCTGGATAATCATGAGATGAACAATCTTGGTGGCTGTGATTCCATGTGTTTGATAAGGTACATTTGGCGTGTAAATTCTTACAGGGATGTATATCACATCTTAAGGTAAATATGCGGGATGAGCACTCCAATCACTGAGACGACCTCTTTAGGTGATGAGTCTGAGCACATTTCGTAAGTCCTCCCAGGTTAGTGGGATTTATTCTACACTGAGATTAGGTAGGTATAACAGGTGTATAATGACATCTTAATTTTTTCTTCTTTATTTCATATTGATTGAATGATTAGCTCGAATGAATGTGAATGAGTTTGAATGAATTATCAGCTGAGAGTTCTTGAACGCAACATGACCTTTGTTTTAATCTATTTATATAGGTGAATTGAATTTTGAAGACTCTATAATGTATTTTACACAATACAAAGAGTGGAAGGAAGAAAATTATAGAGTTTTTGATAATCATGTAAAGGGAGTTTGTGAATTTATTAAATACGCAAATGGAACTCTTAATAGTGACAAGATCTCGTGTCCTTGCAACTGTCGTATGAATGATAAATTTAAGCCCTTATAAGACATTGAGTTGCATTTGATAAGGTGGCGTATGTCGCAAGACTATAAGATATGGACATTCTACGGAAAAAAATAATGTACTATATGTTTGGGAAAAATAACTAGTACCCGGCTGGTAATGAAACCCGATCGGGTGGAAGTGGTGAATTATTCGCCAGCACATCATTCTTTCATCGACCAAACTGATGATGCTTAAGGAATTCACCACCATCAAAACCACTAGTCTATGGATTTAGATAATGTGAATTATGACCAAGTCAATGGACATATTTATGTTAAATTGCCTGAAGATCGGGAATATATACGGTTGAAAGCCAATTCGGCTAGACCATTATAGAAAAATTACAATGGAGATCACTCGGTGTTGTATGAAATGATTGGTTTGAATAATTTAAAGAGTTTCTTTAGTTTGTTAAGCAACAGTGTAATTAAAATTATTAAGTGTCCTCAATACATTCTCCCAAAAGAGAACAGGTTACCATATAATTACCTGACCATGAACAAGAGCTTGAAGGGTTTGGGTTTGAAGCAAAAATCTATTTATGCAAGCAACTATGATTGAATATTGCACCGCAAAGGACACGAAATGAATAATGAGTGTCTTGCATGAAATGATCCAAGATATATGGGTTTTGAGAGTGGAAAAACCTAACCCACAAAATTTTACAAGTGCTTGCGAGTTCCACACAAAGTATTGAAGTATTTTCCCCTTAGGCCACGTTTGAAAATATTTTTTAATGTACCGTGAAAAGCAGAGGCCATGACATGGCACGCTTGATTGAGGTGAGTGGGAATATCATGAGTCATCTCGTTGATTCACTCATATGTCAACTTTCAAATGGAAGATACCATAAATTTACAAAGTAAGTTGTAATAACCCTCACTTATGAGAACATATTTTATATTAATTACTAGGTATGGTAATTAGATATAAGTTTTGGGTTATGATTTGAGTCCTAATTTAATGAAGAAAAGTTAATATTCACTATGAGTTTGCATATATACCATAACTATGGGTGAATATTGTTATGTTATGCTTATTAATACCATATGAATTTAAAACGATATTTGGCTTAATAATGAGACCGAAACTTAAATTGAATTATAAAATGTCCAAATGATAATTTGGAGGCCGCAGTTGATTCCGGAACGTGCGAGATAGTCAGATATTATGCCATTATGTGTTTTGAGATTTTGGGCATTTTTGACCGATTATCCCTTAAATATGCAATTGCGTATTATTTTATCGCAATATTGATCAATTGAGTTGGGATTTTGGCTAAAGGCACGATTTATGTCTTGAGTGAATCACTATTCACCTAATTGTATTTCCTAAACCTAGAGAACTAAAGAGAGTAGAGAGAAGAAAGGATATTGAAGATTTAAGAAGGATTCGTGCTCCCACACCAAGAAAATCTGCATTTTCTTCATTGAGGCAAGTTTCTTATTTGCTATTTATGGTTTAAGATAAATGGTTTGTATGAGAATGATGTAGTTGATTATGGTTTACTAGTCTAGGGTTTGGATGTTGGTTGGTTTTGAATCATTAAAGGATAGTTGAATGATTGTTGATGTTGATGGTAGTGGTAGTTGCATTTATGTTGTGTGGGTGGGAATAAATGAGTTGGCTTTGGGAATTGCTTGAAAATAGGAAGTCTTGGTCTAGGTCTGCAGGGACCGATCGATCGCGATTCTCAGACCGGTCGACCGGGTCTTCGGGAGAGGGTTCTCTGCATTTCTTTCAAAGGCCCAAAATTTTGGCGCGGTTGACCGCGGTCCCCTGACGGTCGACCAGCCCTGCCCAAATGAACTTTCTGTTTTTCTTCTTAGGCCAAATCTTGAGACGCGGTCGACCGCAGTCTTGGGACCGGTCGACCGGTCCCCTGTTTTCTTCCCAAACATTTTATTTTCAGTCTTTAACTTCTTATTTTTATAGGAACATATGAACCTTCTTAAATGAAGTAAAAATAGAGTCTTAGAGTATTAGTTGAGTTCGGACGACTCCCTAGACTCGAAGGGGTTCATCTAGGGCTCATGTCAAGGTGGGGGGGGGGGGGGATTTAAAGAAATGTGTAGGCATTTCTTATGTCAGGTAGTTCTATAAGAGTCTAGGAAATCTTAAGGTCAAATTTGGAGACGTTAGTAGTAAATGCGAACTAGATCTCATTTGATGGGTTATTATAAAGTCCAAACAAGGACATTTGGGAGAGATAACTTAGGAGTTTAAATATTCTTCGAGGTTATTATGATGATGTGAAGTATACCATAATGCATTTGATAAAATGTAAAATGGATAAAGTAAAACATAATTTACGGAATCATGAAATGGAAATTAATAAAATGGATGTTACAAACCTCTCTAAATACCATCTTAAGGGAAGTCCGTATGTGAGGTGAATCCCCCTGGCTAGTAAATGCAGGGTGGATATAGTCCTAGGCCATATGAGCGCTTGTTTTATATTTTTCTGCGACGGGTAGGAGATTCTGGGTGTGGCCTTGACTACCCCGCAGGCATATGGCCGCTTCCCGACGTTTGCGATAGGATCCCAGGTTGTCTTATGTTAGGCCCTGGAAGATGATGGTTATTTAGGGGCGCGCACAGTGGGGAAACCCGGACGAGCGGTCTTAGAATCGTTATATATATATTTATAACTATTCTATTATCGAGTTGGACTCGATAGAACATTAATGCCATAAAGAGCAAAGTATATGCCACAAAGAGCATACTATTGAGATAAGTGCCATAAAGAGCACATGGTAATAAATGCATTCCCGATAAGGAATGGAAAGAAGATGGAATTGAAAATGATGAAAGATGAAAAAGGCTTATAAGTACTTTTATTTCTTTGTATAATTGAATTTCATTTTAATAATCATTTAACTGTCTTAGTTCTTTATATGATGTTACCATGCTAGAATATCATCCGTATCATCTATGCTTACCTGTACATTATTGTCATACCTGTTATTTATCTAGTGATCATATAAAACCGGCCTCTGACCGGTTCTTCATTTTCTTGTTGTGTATGTATCTTCTATATTCGTCCAGGTGTTCTGCCTCAAGGTCGCCCGTAATGACTTTCTTTTCTCTGAGTCTTTTGAGGAGCTGTGACATTTTGCGGGTATCACGGGATATTTTGTGTAGACGCCTCTATTATTGTTTTCTAGATAAGATCAGTCTTTATTCGGGCGTATGGACCAAATGGTTGTAATTGTATAAATGATGTATTATGTAACACATGAAACTTATTGTATGTTGTATGGATTGTATCGACCGACGCTTTATTCGGTCCTTTCTTATCTATTGGATTACATATATATGTTTGTGGGAGTTTCCATCCTCTTTTTCTATTATGGGTTGTTGAAAGTGTTTTCTTTAAATTACAAACTAAAAATTTTTGATAACCCGTTTTCTGGAATATTGTGTGGTTATTCCTGATACTCTGTATGATATAGTGATGATGAGAATGGTATTTATCTATGATTCCTGTTTCATCGGGGTTTAGGGCTGGCCACCCTTTATTTCGGATAGCGGGTTGTCACAGATGGTATCAGAGCATCAGGTTCTAGAGTCTTTAGGAACTATGCGGACTTGTCACGTTCTACCGTAGCGTTCTTTGATATAGAGCTTAATGTTAGGATTGTCTTGTTGCTTATGTATGTGATCTTCTGCTAGATAGATTATTTTATATAATATTCTAACTCCATCTCTTCTCTATCTCAGATGCCGCCAAAGAGAGGACGTCCCGCTAGACGCAATAGGGTTGTCGAGGATGAGGTTGGTCCTCCACCGCCGCCACCGGGGAATATCAGTGCCACTGATGTGGCAAATATCGTGGCCCAAGCTGTTAATGCAGCGATGACTAAAGTGGCACAATAAATGCCACAAGCTCAAGCAAGGGGACAAGAAGCATTAGTTCCTACGGGACCTTCTCAGTGGGAACGGGTAAGACAGTCTTTCCTAAAGGGTCATCCCCCAGACTTTGAGGGAGGTTCGGATGTTATAAAGGCAAACCAGTGGAAGAAGGACATGCAGCGCCATCTTAGGATGGTGGAATGTAGTGAGAAGAAAAAGCAAATCCTCGTTACCTTTAAGCTTGCCGGATTGGCCTTACACTGGTGGGAGTCAATAACGACACCCGAACAAAGGGATACAATGTCAATCACAAATTTTTGGGCTTTGTTTGATGGAAAGTATTTCCCTCCCGCAGTTCAAAGGGAGATGCAGAGGAAGCTTCAAGATTTAGTACAAGGGGAGAGATCGGTTGCCGAATACGAAGAGGAGTTTACCTGGTTAGCAAGCTTTATACCGGATGAAGTGACTCCGGAAGCGAAGAGGATCTCCAAATTTGTAGGAGGTTTGCACTGGCGAATAAAACAACATTTTCTTAGAAATCTATCTTTGGTAACCTTTGGGGACGTGATGAATGCTGATTTACTTCACTATCAAGATCATAGATTATTTGTGCAAAACAATAAGAAGGCTGCAGCAATGGGGCAAGTGGTGAAACCGGGAAGTAATGGGATCGGAGGGGGGCATCTTCTTCGTCCCAAACCTCGGGGAACAAGCAGAAAGAGAGGGATCCTCAGCAAGGGGATTTGTCCAAGCGTCAACATTTTGGTGGGTTTAATGCTGGTGGCAATAGTAATAAGAACAGGCCGGGTCAAGGCGGACAACAACAATAGGGAGGTAGAGGTGGAAATGGAGGTAGGGGCCAGCAGGGTCGGGGTGCGAGACAATTTCGAAACAATTAAGGTAGGAATCAGGAGAATGCGGCTAATAAATGTTTTCAGTGTGGGGAGTTGGGCCATTATAAAAGGGCATGTCCTCAGTTGGTTGGAGGGCATCTTCCTAAGGCTCCACAATAGCCGTATGTACAGTTTTCGCCCCAGGTGCCTAATTCGATTGTTCCTCCTCAGTAGGGGAAACTGCAGTATGGACGAGTTTACCATATTCCGGAGGCTATGCTTCCTCCGGCACCGCCAGCGATCGAGGGTAAGTTTTTCATTCATAGGCATATGGGTCGAGTACTATTTGATACGGGTGCTACACACTCCTTTATTTCTAGGAGTTTTGCTCAGACCACAAGTTTGATAAAATCTGCTGAAAGTACCTTTACTAGCGTTGAATCCTCTATGGGTGATGGTTCATTGATTTTCTTTGTTTGTAAAAACGTAGGGATTAACCTTGGTAACTTGTGTTTTGAGGCCGACTTGATCGTCCTTGACTTGGTCGGGTATGATGTAATATTGGGTATGGATTGGCTAGGGAAATACCGCGCGATAGTAAATTGTTATGTGAAAAGCATTGTTTTTGCAGTTCCGGGACAAGAAATGTTCCTGGTTGTTATGCCTTGTATGGAAGGGAGTACGAGTGCTTATTTATATTGTATTGCGGAAGATGCATCTAGGGATGTTGTGGTTTCCCTAAATTCTCTTCCAATAGTTAGAGACTTTGAGGATATTTTTCAGGAGATACCGGGATTACCTCCAAGTCGGGAGATAGAGTTTGTGATTGATTTAATGCCGGGAACTCGACCGATTGCTAAAGCTCCGTATCAAATGGCTCATGTGGAGATGAGGGAGTTGAGAGATCAAATTCAGCAGCTATTGGAGCAGGGCTTTATTAGGCGTAGCACATCGCCATGGGGTGCTCCGGTATTGTTTGTGAAGAAAAGAGACGGTTCTCTCCGATTATGTGTGGACTATAGGGAGTTGAATAAAGTCACCATCCGGAATAAATACCCTTTGCCTCGCATCGATGATTTGTTTGACCAACTTAGGGGAGCGTCATACTTCTCCAAAATCTATTTGAGGACGGGGTATCATCAATTGAGAATACGAGCGCAAGATGTATCCAAGACTGCATTTCTGACCCGTTACGGATCCTATGAATTCTTGGTTATGCCTTTTGGACTAACTAATGCTCCTGCTGTATTTATGGATCTTATGAACAGGGTGTTTCGGGATTTCCTTGACCAGTTTGTTATTGTATTCATCGATGAAATCCTAGTCTATTCTCAGACAGAGTCTGGCCATGCTACTCACTTACGGTTGGTCCTGCAGAGATTGAGGGATCACAAATTGTATGCAAAGTTTGAGAAATGTGGCTTTTGGTTGAAGGAAGTTCAATTTATAGGTCATGTGGTGTCATCCCAGGGTGTATCTGTGGATCCTAGCAAGGTGATTGCGGTGAGAGAGTGGGGTCAGCCCACGACACCCACTGAGGTTCGTAGTTTTTTGGGCTTGGCGGGTTATTACCGTCGATTTATTAAGGGTTTTTCAAAAATCGCTAGCCCGTTGACGAATTTAACCCGAAAGGGAGTGAGATTTGTTTGGGATAATTCATGTTAAGCTGCATTTGAAGAGCTCAAAAATAGATTAACTTCAGCTCCAGTACTTGCATTGCCAAAATCGGGATTGGAATACCTAGTCTTCACCGATGCATCTCTTCAAGGGTTAGGAGGTGTTCTTCAGCACGAAAGACAAGCTATCGCTTACGCTTCTCGTAAGTTGAAGCCTCACGAAAGGAACTATCCGGTGCATGACTTAGAGTTTACCGCAGTTGTTTTTGCCTTGAAGATATGGAGACATTATCTCTTGGGGGAAAAGTTTAGTCTTTTCACAGACCATAAATCGCTGCAATATTTATTTTCCCAAAAGGACTTGAATATGCGTCAGCGTCGTTGGTTGGATTTTGTGAAAGACTACCAATTTGATATCCATTATCATCCTGGAAAGGCGAACGTAGCAGCAGATGCCTTGAGTAGGAAGCCCGAGGGAGACTTAGCTAAAGTGTGGAAAGCTAAGTGGAGAGAGCTCAGTCAGGAGGATGCGGGGGTAAGAGCATTCATTTCCGTGATGACCGTTACTCCTACGATTATAGCGAGAATTGTTGAAGCCCAAGGAAGAGATAAAGGTTGTCAAGACCATATACACCGACTATTGTCTGAAGGAGCGGAGTCGTACTCGATTGGTTCTGAGGGTGGACTACGCTTCCATGGGAGACTTATTATTCCCGAAGATGGGGACTTGAGACGAGTGGTGATGGCGAAATCTCACGGGTCAAAGTTTATGGTACATCCAGGTGGGGACAAGATTTACCAAGATATGCACCTTCAGTATTGGTGGGCTGGTATGAAGAGGGATATCTCGGAGTTTGTATCCCAATGCACTACTTGTCAGTTGGTTAACAACGACCGACAGGTTTGTTACAACCGCTGGAGAGTCCAGTATGGAAATGGGAAAGCATTTCGATGGACTTCATTAAGGGCTTACCTAGATCACAGAGAGGTCATGATTCGATCTGGGTAATTGTTGACCATTTGACTAAGTCGGCACACTTCTTGCCTGTACATACGGATTATGATACCGCTCACTACGCCCAATTATTCATCGAAGAGATCGTTAAACTTCATGGGGTACCTTTAAATATTGTCTCTGATCGAGATAAAATATTTGTGTCCCGTTTTTGGCGAAGTTTTCAAGAGGCCATGGTGACCGAGTTGAAGTTAAGCTCCTCCTATCATCCTCAAATAGATGGTCAAACTGAAAGGGTAAACCAAATGTTGGAGGATATGCTTCGTATGTGCATGCTTGATTTTAAGGGCGGTTGGGAACAATACCTCCCATTGGTTGAGTTTGCTTACAACAACTCATACCAATTTACTATTGGAATGGCACCTTATGAATCTTTGTATGGCCGGACATGTAGATCGCCCGCTTGTTGGTTAGAAGTGGGTGATAACAAATTCCTTGGACCTGAAATGATCTAAGACACTTCTTCAAAGATTGAACTTATTCGAAATCGCATTCGGATAGCCCAAGACCATTAAAAGAGCTATGCCGATGCGGGTAGGAGACACATGGAGTTAGAGGTTGGAGACCAAGTATTCGTGCGAGTGTTTCCAATGAAGGGCATTAAACGTTTCGGGAAGAAAGGAAAGCTTGCACCGCGTTTTGTTGGACCTTTCCCAGTTATTGCAAAAGTTGGTCCCGTGGCGTATCAACTTGCTTTACCAGAGCCTTTGCAATAAATCCACGATGTATTCCATGTATCCTCTTTGAAGAAGTATTGAAGATGTGAGGGTGCCCTTTGGCACATCCCTTTTGAAGATATCGACTTGCAACCCGATGTTTCATATGAAGAACAACCGGTTGCTATTCTTGAGTATGGGGAGCGCAAGTTAAGGTCTCGTGTGGTGCCCTTAGTGAGAGTTCAATGGAGTCATCACAATGTGAAAGAATCAACGTGGGAACGTGAGGACGAGATGCGGGAGAAATATCCACATCTTTTCTTATAAGGTACGCCAGAATTTTGGGGACAAAATTCCCTCATAAGGGGGGGAGTATGTAATAACCCTCACTTATGAGAACGTATTTTATATTAATTACTAGGTATGGTAATTAGATATAAGTTTTGGGTTATGATTTGAGTGCTAATTTAATGAAGAAAAGTTAATATTCACTATGAGTTTGCATATATACCATAACTATGGGTGAATATTGTTATGTTATGCTTATTAATACCATATGAATTTAAAACGATATTTGGCTTAATAATGAGACCGGAACTTAAATTGAATTATAAAATGTCCAAATGATAATTTGGAGGCCGCAGTTGATTCCGGAACAAGCGAGATAGTCAGATATTGTGCCATTATGTATTTTGAGATTTTGGGCATTTTTGACTGATTATCCCTTAAATATGCAATTGCGTATTATTTTATCGCAATATTGATCAATTGAGTTGGGATTTTGGCTAAAGGCACGATTTATGTCTTGAGTGAATCACTATTCACCTAATTGTATTTCCTAAACCTAGAGAACTAAAGAGAGTAGAGAGAAGAAAGGATATTGAAGATTTAAGAAGGATTCTTGCTCCCACACCAAGAAAATCTGCATTTTCTTCATTGAGGCAAGTTTCTTACTTGCTATTTATGGTTTAAGATAAATGATTTGTATGAGAATGATGTAGTTGATTATGGTTTACTAGTCTAGGGTTTGGATGTTGGTTGGTTTTGAATCATTAAAGGATAGTTGAATGATTGTTGATGTTGATGGTAGTGGTAGTTGCATTTATGTTGTGTGGGTGGGAATAAATGAGTTGGCTTTGGAAATTGCTTGAAAATAGGAAGTCTTGGTCTAGGTCTGCAGGGACCGGTCGACCGCGATTCTCAGACCGGTCGACCGGGTCTTCGGGAGAGGGTTTTCTGCATTTCTTTCAAAGGCCCAAAATTTTGGCGCGATCGACCGCGGTCCCCTACCGGTCGACCGGCCCTGCCGAAATGAACCTCCTGCTTTTCTTCTTAGGCCAAATCTTGAGACGTGGTCGACCGCAGTCTTGGGACCGGTCGACCGGTCCCCTGTTTTCTTCCCAAACATTTTATTTTCAGTCTTTAACTTTTTATTTTTATAGGAACATAGGAACCTTCTTAAATGAAGTAAAAATAGATTCTTAGAGTATTAGTTGAGTTCGGACAACTCCCTAGACTCGAAGGGGTTCATCTAGGGCTCGTGTCAAGGGGGGGGGGGATTTAAAGAAATGTTTAGGCATTTCTTCTGTCAGGTAGTTCTATAAGAGTCTAGGAAATCTTAAGGTCAAATTTGGAGACTTTAGTAGTAAATGCGAACTAGATCTCATTTGATGGGTTATTATAAAGTCCAAACAAGAACATTTGGGAGTTTAAATATTCTTCGAGGTTATTATGATGATGTGAAGTATACCATAATGCATTTGATAAAAAGTAAAATGGATAAAGTAAAACATAATTTACTGAATCATGAAATGGAAATTAATAAAATGGATGTTACACACCTCTCTAAATACCATCTTAAGGGAAGTCCGTGCGTGAGGTGAAGCCCCCTGGCTAGTGAATGCAGGGTGGATATAGTCCTAGGCCATATGAGCGCTTGTTTTATATTTTTCTGCGATGGGTAGGAGATTCTGGGTGTGGCCTTGACTACCTCGCAGGTATATGGCCGCTTCCTGACGTTTGCGATAGGATCCCAGGTTGTCTTATGTTAGGCCCTGGAAGATGATGGTTATTTAGGGGCGCGCACAGTGGGGAAACCCGGACGAGCGGTCTTAGAATCGTTATATATATATTTATAACTATTCTATTATCGAGTTGGACTCGATAGAACATTAATGCTATAAAGAGCAAAGTATATGCCACAAAGAGCATACTATTGAGATAAGTGCCATAAATAGCACATGGTAATAAATGCATTCTTGATAAGGAATGGAAAGAAGATGGAATTGAAAATGATGAAAGATGAAAAAGGCTTATAAGTACTTTTATTTCTTTGTATAATTGAATTTCATTTTAATAATCATTTAACTGTCTTAGTTCTTTATATGATGTTACCATGCTAGAATATCATCCGTATCATCCATGCTTACCTGTACATTATTGTCATACCTGTTATTTATCTAGTGATCATATAAAACCAGCCTCTGACCAGTTCTTCATTTTCTTATTGTGTATGTATATTCTATATTCGTCCAGGTGTTCCGCCGCAAGGTCGCCCGTAATGACTTTCATTTCTCTGAGTCTTTTGAGGAGCTGTGACATTTTGCGGGTATCACGGGATATTTTGTGGAGACGCTTATATTATTGTTTTCTAGCTAAGATCAGTCTTTATTCGGGCATGTGGCCCAAATGGTTGTAATTGTATAAATGATGTATTATGTAACACATGAAACTTATTGTATGTTGTATGGATTGTATCGACCGACGCTTTATTCGGTACTTTCTTATCTATTGGATTACATATATATATATTTGTGGGAGTTTCCACCCTCTTTTTCTATTATGGGTTGTTGAAAGTGTTTTCTTTAAATTACAAACTAAAAATTTTTGATAACCCGTTTTCTGGAATATTGTGTGGTTATTCCTGATACTCTGTATGATATAGTGATGCTGAGAATGGTATCTATCTATGATTCCTGTTTCATCGGGGTTTAGGGCTGGCCATCCTTTATTTCGGATAGCGGGTTGTCTCATAAGTACACAATATATGTCTTGGATTATCAACCGACGAGTTTAACCCTTTCGATAATTTAAGCATTAATCTGAGTTATTGACAGATTCTCATAGTGCCTTTAGGTCTCCCTTTAACACTGTGCATGAGAAAAGAGTTCACATTATCGTTATTGTTGATAATTGGTCTAGAGACTCCCAGCGACGATATTGATACTTTTTAGTCCCATTAATTTAAGAACTTAACTAAGTGTGTGATGAAGGCGTGAGGGTGTTGGACACTCATATGGTTGAAGAGTTCACACTTAAAGCAATGGTTTTGTGGGCGAATCATGACTTTCCCGCTTATGGGACTTTATCTACTTGTAATGTTAATGGTTATTATGCATGTACCATTTATGGGGAGGAAAATAATTCCACTTAGCTACATCTTATTGGTAAGATGATTTATGTCGATCATCATAGATTTATGTCGAACAGTCACCCTTTTAGGAATGAAAAGTCTAACTTTTTAAATTGTTGTTCGTGAACATTGGATGCAACTTGCTCGACTTTTTAGTTATCAAATTGAGGAGAAAGTGAAGGTTACGACTCCGTGGAATAAGTTTATAGGCAAGATCCCTCAGTTTACAGGCCGAAAGAAAAAATCTAGGGAGGATTCAAAAAATCCTACTAAAATGAAGGCATGGTCCAAATGATCAATCTTATTTGACTTATCGTATTAGAAAGATCATAGCGTAAGGTATGTAATTAATGTGATGCACATAGAGAAGAATTTTACAAAACATGTCTTGGTGGATCTCGTTCGAAAGATGGAGAGAAGGCATGTCGCGATCTGAAGAAGATGGAAATTAAAAAAATGGTTAAAAACTGATCTTAGAATCGAAAAAAATAAGATTAACGCATGTTCTTTCATTTTGACTACTAATGGAAAAAATATCCTCCTTGACACATTATTCAACTTGAAGACTTCGATTGGTTATTGTGATACTTTGTGTATGGTTATAAACTACCAAAAAAATGACACATAACAGTGCAAGTCTCACAATTGGCATGTCATCATTCAATCAATTCCTCTGTATTTTAGGCATTTGCTTTTCTGAGCACAAAGATTTTTGTAAGGAAATTATATAAATTAGTTTATGCTTCACCTTACTGTGTACAAAAGTTGTAAACATGAAGCACATTAATGATGTGAAAGTTACTTTATCTTAAGAGACTAATGCCTTAAAGAAATATTTTCCTTGATCATTATTTTACATCAGCGTCCACCTACTATTGGATTTATGCGATGAGGCTTTATTGTGGGGTCCCATCAGGTATCGTTGGTTATATCCATTTGAGTTTGATGAAAAAAATTAAAATATTACATTAAGAATATATAGTATGTCGGAGAGTCAATTGTAGAAGAATACATAACATAAGAGTCATTATTCTACGCTCTAAGATATATATATTGAAATAAAGGCTTAGGAGATTCAATTCTCATTATGAACGAGTGTTCAAGGAACCTGGCGAGTTTAGGGATGAATTACCTTTCGGAACCCTAAAGAGGCGTGACTCGCCAATCTTCATTATGAGCAATTAACTCGTTATGTCTTCAAATCGCAAGATGAAGTTCAAGATTGGAGAGAGAATAATTACCTATATATATAACATATTTTATTTGATTGTCTACATTATCTATATTACCATCTAAATTTTACAATTTCATGAACATGTATAGGAAATATGGGAGACGAATTAATCGAAATCAGAAGCAAAAAGGTTCAACGAATGCGATGAATGATCTTAGGGTATGGGTATGAAAAGAGGTAACCGTCACCTGTTTTGCTGCTGTATCTATATTACCATCTAAATTTTATAATTTCATGAACATTTATAGGAAGTATGGTTGAGGAATTAATCGAAATCGGAAGAAAAAAGGTTCAATGGATGCGATGAATGATTTTAGGGTATAGGTATCAAATGAGGTAACTATCACTTGTTTTACTGTTGTCATTTATGTATGTGTTGAAAACATGCCCTAATACAAATTTATTAATAAATGTAACTTTTAAAAAGGGGTCATATCTCTTCAAGGCTTGCATGACTAACCAAAGGCCCTAATTTTTGTGTGAAGGAATTTAAAAAATTTCACGCCATCAATTTTGAATTTGTCTCATACCCATGTGAGAAAAACTATTGATGCAAAATAATAAATTTATGCCTTGACTTCTTGAGTGGCTAGTAAAAGCGATAAAAATCCAAAGGATGCAGTGCTAACCTATTATGGGATTATCCAATGACTCCTGGAACCAGATTACTTATATTTTAATGAAACTGCCTTCTATTATGGCAGGGTGAAGATGGAGGACACTACTAATGTTTGTAAAGTTAATCATGCCTCAAAATGTTTCATGGTAGCTTTATCTGAGATAAAGAGTAAAGATCGAATGGTCGACGAGCCTTTTACTTATTCCTTACAAAAATTTAAGAAGGTATTATACCAAAATGCATAAACGACGATAATTAGTCTGTTGTTATGCATGCACCAAAGGGTTCAATAATGGTTGCGACGGGTGGGTCACGACCCATGACCATGACCAGGTGGTCATGGACCAGGACCGTGACTAGAGACAAAAGTGCATGACAAAGGTCGTGAATAAAAAGGTGACATTAAATGGTTGTGGTCATAGCCATAGATCGTGACCCTAGTGGTCACGACTTGGGTCCATGACCACACTCGCGATCAAATGGGCACCAAAACTCCTGCCAAAGTGGGTTATGACCCCAGACATTGACCACGGGGGAAATAAGTGTTAGATTTTCAATTGAGATGGGTCACGGTCATGGGCCTTGACCATTTTAAAATTATTATGGGAGCTGGTCATGGTCTTAGGCCGTGACCCCAGGACGTGACCATTTATTTTTTTACAGGTTGCCAACCTGATCATGGTTGTAGACCGTGATTTGGTTCATGCGTGTATAAAAATAAATGGTCACGTCCTAGGTCATGTCCTAGGACCATGGCCATACCCACTACGATCACCCTCAAGGCTTATACCTTAGTTCCTAATTTAGAGTGTTCTCATAATTTTTTACACTTTCAACACATTTCACATCTATTTTCATTAATCTAAAGAGACACCCTCCATTCGGATTATGGATTAAACCCCAACCTTGTTCATCTTACGAATTACTTGGAATTTTATTTCATTTTTGGCTGCGTATGTGTCCCGAAGTCATTTTAAAATTTAAATCCTTTCTTACCATTTGGAACATTTGGAAATATTTATAGGTCTAGTTGGAGAAGGACCACTTTGAACATTTTGCATATGCTTTGGAGAAGGAACACATTGAAGATTTTGTTATTTATTTGTATCGGATTAATGTAATTAATTAGATTCCTTAATCGTATTTTTATTATTTCTTTTTATTGATCTATTAGTTAGTTCTACAATGGAGTTGTATATATGTTGGAAAACATGTACATGAATTTTTTTGGAAGCAAATAAATAAAGATTTTTTTAAAAAATAAATTCATTATTGGTTTCAATCCCTGAGACCATATCCATGACAACACTCTATTAAAAGTTTGATTGGTTACAGTCTAGAACTATGACCACATTACTTGAGGTCTCGGATAGGGGTTAAAGTTTAAGATCGTGACCAATCATTCAAAGTTCATAGTATTTGTCACGACCAAGAACCGTGACCAATCAAAGTTCATAATAAGTTGCCATGGAATATGGTCACAATTTGAGACCGCGACCAGAAAAACACGATAATCGTTAGGGTCATGGGTTTGGACCATGGCCATGGATTCACAATCATGGTTAGGGTCACAATTTTGGACCGTTCCCGTACCCCTAACATTAGGGTTAGGAACGATATTGTGACCCTATACTATGGTCATGGATTTGGACCGTGACCCCCGAAATGGTTACCCTTAAAATTATCACGGTCTAGAATCATGACTCAAGAAGTTGGTCACGGTCCCAAACCGTGACAATTTATAATATTTGGCAATGTAGATCTATTTATGAATTTTAATTAGTGTCATACTTGCTTGATCCAAAAGTCTGCTTCCTATCTTAACTATTATTTCTCTCTAATGGATCTCTTTAAAATTCTATCAACCTTAAAAAAATAAATTTAATACTTCTATTTATAATATCAGGGTTTTGCTTTAATACCCTGTATTTTTGTGACTTTTAAATATAGGATTACTTAAATTTAACTTGAGGATTAATTGAGAATTAATCCAAATTAAAATAAATATTAACTAGCAAGTTAAGGGTTAGTATTTATTTATGTGTATTATGTTGAATATTACTGAGCGAATAAAGTAATATATGATTATAAAATTAGTATAATTGTCGCGAGTGAAAAATACGACAGTTAAGGAAAATTAAGTCACGATGCGCGTATGAGTCGTGTTATGACTAATTTAAAGGAATTATGAAGTAAATTAATTATATGTATTCCGAATAGTCATTTTGACTGCGCCAACATGTTCGAAAAGGTCGAGATAATCAGAAAAGTCTATCCGGGGGTTTAGTTTGGGTCCCGGGACAATTTTAGGCCAAACCGGCATCCTGAGAGGGCATTTTGGTAATTTTAATTTTTGGATAATCAATATGCACGAAAGTTAGAGATAGAATATATCGGATACGTGAGTCCAATTAGGGTTATTATTCACAAGTTTCAAGGGAGATCCACAGAGGGTGAGAGAGAACCAAGTCCAAGGGATATAAGCCATTAACCACCATCTTCCACCACCGTGTAGATCGAAAGACGAGGAACACACCCATACCTTTTACACCAGCAGATCAGACCATCGATATTAAGGCAAGTGTTTATTACTTGCTTTCTTTTATAACCATTTATGTTCATGTTAGCATAGGAGAATAGAAACCATGTTTATATATGAATTTTGAGGAAACTAAGAGATGTAAATCATTAATTTGATATTGAAATGAACATAGGTTAATTAATTTATTCATGTAGAGGATATAAAACCACGAAATCATATATTGATTGATGAACGAATCTGAGATATACTTGTTCTCAAATGGAAAATTGAAAAAATTAGGGTTTTAATAGTTTTAATTGGGTATTTCATACTTAACTCATGATTAATGATGAATTGATGGTGCTAGGATGTTAGAATTCGAATATGCATGTTGGTTTATAAATTAATATAGTTGTATTGGTGTTTGGGAAGGCTTTGTAGAGGATTTGAGAATGAAAATGGTGGAAAAAAAACGTATTTAGGGGAAGAACTATTTTTCACAGATCCTCGGATCGGTCCGGTCCATTAGTCAGATCGGTTCGTTTTTCAGCCGGATCGATTCATTTTTGCCCAGAATCGGATCGGTCCGGTCTACTATAATTTTTAACAGAACCTGTAGAACTTTTCTAATCATAAAATTTCAAGATTTATGATGAAGTATAATGAGAATTAGTTTAATAAAACTGTAGCCAAGATTGGGTTTAGGATTATAACTGAGAGGGGGAAACTAGGGGTTAAGCTTAGTTGGTTTTAATCAGAGAAAAATACTTACTTTAGAGAATAATTCAAGACTGAGATATTTGAGAGAAATGATGACTTATACTAGTAGTACATAGAGACCTTACCTACTTTTATAATGTGTAAACTTAAAGATATCCTTCGAGCGATGAGAAATACTCGAGAATGATCGTGAATGAAAGTTAGTATGAATTATTATTACGTAGGTTATTCGAGATAAAAATAAACTACTTATGAAGCGTGTGAACTAAAGTTATAGGTTATGTGAATACCTAATGTATATTGATCATATGTATGACATACCTAGCTACTTGCTATCGCGGGAGGTTGTGGAAGAGACAGTCTTATCTTGAGGTGCCTTCGGGGGGATATTTGACTTGTATCTCGGAACATAAGACTTAGGTTGGATTGACATTTGTGTGAATAATGGTATTGCAGGGGCATTTGGGTGCGTAGGTATGTGCGTATCCCAAAGGCTTATGACTATGTTCACCTCCAATATGTGTGATTTGTTTATATGGTTCGTGGGAGATTTTCGAACCAATTCTCCTTAATTGAGTAGAAGATGTACCTAGACTCGATAGCAGAGTATGTATTGCACCACTGTGTAGTCTTGGGGTGCTGTATTAGTATATGTATATTATAGTGCTGTGTATATATGTATACTAGTGTTATTATCTTCATTGTGATATTTATTGATGATTAAGACGATGAAATCCTAACTATCTTAAGATGTGAATACTTAACTTTAAAGTGAAAACCCTTAAGCGAATTAATAAATGTTGAAAGAGTTAATACAAGTATTTGGGAATACGGGATACTACTTCGAGATATAGATAGTGGGTAAGTTTAGAATGTAGTTAAATGAGACTAGGAAGGCTAGATTGGACTAGATGTACGTTAGGCGTGCACACTAGTTGAGAGGTGAGAATCTCATGTGAGAGTACGAAAAACTATCATGCATATAATACTTACTTTAATGAAAATTTTAAATACTTGCCAAAATATTTTTACAACTCGGGCTCTGACCCGTCTCTTGCATATTTTTCTTCTCATGTACTATTTATATCAGGTGTCCAGCCATAGGGACGCATGGCATAGACGTTCAGACTATTTGACATGTTGTAGCAGTTGTGGTAGCCACAGGTCCTCGTGCTTAGATGCCTTCACTTTCATTTCATTCAGTTCTCTCTAGACATTTTATTTAAGGCTTTTGCAGCCCCCCTTCTTAGTTATTTTATTGGAGAGATTGTACTTCCTTAATTTCAGTATTTAGTATTTAGTTGGACTCAGTTATATTGGTTTATGATTTTGAGACTTTGAGATGGAATGTTTTATCCAGTCTTTTTATTTCAGCAGTTGATTCATATCCAGCTTTTATTTTATTCATATATATGGTAAATGGTTTGTCTAATAAATGGAATTTATTAATAGACTATTTGGGTATGAATTAAAATGGTAAATGTTTTGACACTAGCTTAATTATTTATTAGGCGATTAATAAGGTTAAATGTTTTCGACAGTGATGCTAGGAATGAACCAACCGAACATTCTGTTTTAAATTTAATAAATGACTGATCACTCGGTATTTAATTGGACGGGGTGTCACATTTGCTTGGGTTTTCTTAAGTTTTGGCTTCATTTTCCAATATTCCCTTAGACTAAATCCTCTAAAACTACCAAAATATTTCTCTCCATGTCATGGTATGTTTATTTCACATCATTGATGATAAATTCGTGCCAAAATCAGATTTATATGTGTTGCCTACATAAGCATCAACCCTTTTAACACGATAATAATTTATATCTTTAAAATATGAGTCAAGTTTCATTTTCCTAGCCTTAGCCTCATAAAGGCCTCGACTTATACTAATAACTTTGCGATACTAAAATGAGTTCATAACTAGGGTTGTTTTTATCTTCTCTTATGCACTCTGCAGCGTGTAAGGTTTGATTCATAAAAAATAGGGTTTAGGTGTTAAAAATTACATCGTTCCCACATTATGAAATTATATTGTCCTAACTAAGTGTAAATATAGGAAACAGTAATGCATATCTTGTTGATACACCTGAGGATTATTTTCCTCCATCACTAACTATAACTTTCAAGTGGCCTCTTCCGCGATCTGGTTCATCTCTATCACCTTAATAAAAGATATAAACTTGGTCCACATCACTTGATTATTTAGATAAAATATCTTTATAACTTAAATCTATGCTGACCTCTAGAGGTTTATGTCTTATTATAGTGTGCTCTTTGATATTAAGGGATTGGGATAGGAAAAACATTATGAACATTGACCAAAGGGGAAAATAATTTTTTAGCAAGGTTTAGCCTATATCAAAACTTTTAATGGTGTCAAATATTGAAGACTTAACTTTCCATTCTTCCAAAAATCTCATCACCCCCTTTCAAGGTGAAACCTTAAGGAAAATATTGTCCTTAATATAAAATTCAAGATATGTTATTCAGATATCAACCCATTTATATATAGTCTAATAAGTCCACAACCCTTACTTAAAGGGCTTAACTTTGGTTGTGGCCATCCGTACCAATTTTGGACCTAGAAACCTCATTTCACTTACCTCATCACAATACGCAAAGGTTCAAAATTTTCTTCCATATAGATCCTCATAAGGTAACATTTTAATGATTTTCTAATAACTATTATAGTAGTCCTCTCTTTTTCCCACCAGTAGAATGAATAGGATAAATAGAGAACACTATAGACTAATGGGAAATAACTCATGGGAAAATGAAAAATACTGTAGACTTGGGGGGAAATATTTACGGGTTTATCAATCTATATATTTTTGTCTACATTTAAGCCATAACGAAGCCAAAGGCGATGGACATCTCTCTCTCTCTCTCTCTCTTAAACACACACTCATACACAAATATTCACCAATAATCTAATAACTTTCCTTAACCCGACCAAGGACGATTTATTCTCTACAGTGGTTGTAATAGTTTAATCGTGATATTACCTGGTCGATGATAAAATTAGAGATTCTGGGATAAGTGCTATTATTTGACTTCATGGACAACTAGTCCATCTTTATAAGTTTTGTTTAAATAATCTTAAACAATCCTTCTTATGAATCCCACCTCCAAAACTTTTATATTTTCGTTCTCCCCATTCACAACTTTCATTATGTCCATGTTTATACCGTACCAATATTATTTGACATTTTGCATGGTCAAAATTCTATAATGTTATGTCTTAATTGAAAACATGGGTGAAATAGTGTACTTTGATGCAAGTTTAACCACGCCATTTCAATTGTCTTGCACTTTATTTTCTCGCATCCACGTGATCAACACTTATCACGACACCTAATGGGTACTTTTAACTATACACACACACACACACACACACACACACACACACACACACACACACACACAACCTAATTTTAGCTTTTTCACCACTTGTCTCAATCTTCTTATTTGTATTTTTTTCATAAGCTCATCCTTTCAAACATTCCCAGTCCAATGGAATCCTAATCCCAAATCCAAGAACATTAATTTTAGTCAACCTTGAAAATTTAAACATAAAAGAGGAACCACCGGAAGAAAAATTACATTGTGGATGAAGGCGAATTGATTTTCTTTACGTGTGTGGATACATTGAAGAATCCAATTCTTAGCAAAAATTAAAGAAACTTAGGCATGTGGGAGAATGTTTTGTTAATAGTTAACAAAAAGATCTAATGTAGCGAGTACCTGACCAGATGTTTTCTCTCAAAGTGGTTTGGCACTATTAATAAGGATGTGAGAAAATTTTGTGCCATTGTTGGGAGAGTCGAATGGTGATTAAGCAGCGATCAAACCAACCATAACGTGCTTCCCTTCGTTTGGACGTATAAGGTGGAGATGAATGATCATTTTTGTTTACGATGTTCTAGCTTGCTTTGAAGGACACTTCAAAATGAAACTAAGTTCTCTTAACGTGGTGCAAACCGATAAAAAGACTAGAACTGAGTCAACATCGGTTGGGTGGGAGTGCACCCACTCAATCCAGGCATAAACTATTCTTTGTATCCTCCAAATAACGTTATACGCCTTTAATGGTTAACTCGACATTGGGTGATGATGTCCTCCATACGTATGCCCAATCGGGGGTAAGATGTGCGGTTAATTGACTGATTTTCCGCAAAAGACAAGAGAAAAGTTGACAAATACTGCTCTACCACTAGCTTGTCCGACTTTATGGTGAAGTTGGGCACACTTATGTACTCCCTTAATTAATCCCGTCCCATAGAGGCTCAAATTAAAAAGTCCTTGTTCGAGTCAAAATTAACAATTGTCCTAAGAAAACAACAGGTGATTTAAAAAAAGGAAGAAGGAAAAAATAGTGAACCGCGACTACTATAACTTCACCCCGTATGCAACGCTTACTAGGAGGAAAGAAAACATTTCATCTGCTAAAAGTTAGAGGAAGAGATTGTAGCAATTAGGGCGAGACAAGTCCAACAACGGGATTATGGTTTTTCGTGTAAATAATGATGTTTAAATTTGGAGCATATACCAAATAGTCCCTCGAATTTTTTAAATACACGTTTAGTCCAAGTCTTTTTATTTTGCACCAAAAAATCCTTCACCATACCAAAAAGATTTTATCATGCTGCTGACGCGGACCTTTGAAGATAAGAGAATGAGGAACTTTTTGGTTCAAAATAAAATGCTAGGACTAAGTGTGTATTAAAAAAATATTTGAGGGAATTTTTGGTATTTACTCCTTTAAATTTTAGTATAGTGAACGGAAAATATAATGCAGCTACTAATTTTTTAATATTCTATTAGTATTAAGTTTTATTCTTTAATCAATTATGCAATTAATTTGAATTTACATAATTTTTGGGACTTAACTAAAATTTATTTATAATCGGATTAATTGCTTAATTGGTTTTACATTTAAGTCATATAAAATAAAGTACCCGAGATCTACAGGATATAACATGTTAAACTTATCTCGCATGTACGAACTTCAGTAAGTGTTTGGCTTGGTCTCACCAGTGTCCATTCTCTTCCTCGAAACTAGGGGCGTGTTTGCAGTCGGTAGTTTGGCGAGTCGGTTTAATAACACTTAACTTTACATGTTTTAGTGTAAAAAAATCACGAAAGTCAAGAAAGTCACTCCACGCCAAGAAAATTTTCAAAGGTTACCGATGAAGATGGAAGACAAACAACAAATAAAGACTGCAGGCGAAAGATGCAATGTGGTTGGAAGAATTTGCACGTTACCGACCAATTATATATAGTAAGTTTAGAGAATTTCATCAACTGGCTACAAGTATACAAACAGTGTAAATACATATATGTAGCAGTATAAAACGAGGCTCAAACCCAGACTACTTAGCATCTGTTGGTTGACACGAAATTATTTTTCATAAAAAATAATTATTTTAGTTCATGTTTTACTTTTATATTGCTTTGTTTTAATTATCACTCTCTGACAAAACACAAATACAAAAAAATGTTGTATAATTTTAGAATTTACCATGAAAATAGTTTCATATCCAAATTGCGAAGGCCACGATTTTGTATTTTTACCTAACCCTATTTAATATCAAATGTAAAATAAAGTTATTCCAAAAAATACGGATTGTTCAACTTATGTTAATTTATGTATTCACTTTATACTCGTTTTGTATCATGCCCACTTTTTTCTAAAATTTTGTGTTACGCCCCATTTGTGACCGGGGTTAGTCAAATTGTTGCTAGTAACATTTGAGTACCCTTTATTTTTAACATTTGACTAATAGTAATTAGGGAGTGGGGGTAGTAGTGGCAAAACTATGGGTTGGACTTAATGTCAGCGGGTCAAATATGGGCTGGACTAAATATGGGTTGGGCGTAATATGGACGGGCCATATATAGGCTGGGTCAACCCGTTTTTTTCTCCCAAATAAGTATTATAATTCCAAATATATATTAAAAAAAACATGGTTTACTCTTAATTTTTAAAAATAGGTTTTGTATTGACTCGTAATTTTTTAAAATGGATTTCATATGGACTCCTTATTTGATTTATAGCTTTCAAATATGGGTCTCATATTTGAGTCTGACTTTTAAATATGAGCTTCATATTTGACTCATACCTTTTAAAAATGGGTCTCATATTTAAATGACAGGGCTAATATGAATAGTTTTATTCTTTGGAGTCCATTTTGCCACTACTAAGTGGGGGGTGTAATTATTTGAAAAAAAAAGGAATGGAGTTTCACAAAATCAAGTATAAAGTGCTGAGTTTAGGAGAAAATATAACTTAAATTTGAACTTCAATTTATAGTTGTTATTTTGACTTGACCTTCCATTCCGCTACAGACTTACCCCCAAACACCTCATGTGGCATTCCAGTACTTTATACCCAATTAAAATAAGAGAGATGCTATAAGTTCTAAAAAAAACTTCAAATCATCTTTAAATAGTAACAAGTGCTATATTTTGTGGTATGAATTTCGACATAACACAATACTTTATTATTATTTGAAAAATAGTTTGATAATTTATTTGGGACTCATGATATTATTCTTAAAATAATATAAATAGGTTTTACTATCACTATATAAATAAAAAGAATAATTATTTTGAAGTCTCATTCAATTGATCAATGATGCAAGAGATTCTTTGACTGAGTTAATGGTGTCAAATGTCCTATTTTATCAACTCATCACATTAAAATGACAAATACACCTTCAAAATCACCCTCACAACTCTTTACAGCTCTTGACGTCATTTTTTTTTTAAAAAAAACACAAAATCTTTAAAAGTCCATAACTTCAAATCTATAAATCCAAAATTTATATATTTGGATTCTACTGGTCGAGATCTATCAAACAACACCCAGATATTTTTTGACGAAAAAACCGAAACAGATAAATTTACTTGTTTCTGTAAAACCTCCATTTTTTTTTGCGAAACCTCTATTTTTTTGGGCGAAACCTCCATTTTTTTAGGCAAAACTCTTCTTCTCCAGCTCAGGTGATGGTGTCGCTGGCGCGGACTAAAAAAATAAAGAAATAGATGAAGGGAGAGAGAGAAACAAGGAGAGAGAAACACTCTGGCGAGAATTTCGGCGGCCTCCGGCGAGATTTTTCGATGGGCTGTTTTCGGTGATTCTTCGGTGGGGTGAGGGTGGGGGTGGGGGTGAGAGAGTGTGAGATTATATATTTATTTTTAGAGAGAGTAACTGAGTTTAAAATGGATACAAGTGAGGGTATATTTGTTTAAATATATGTAATCTATAATGAAAAAAGAATTTGGTGCATTAAGAAAAAGTCAATAAGATTTGGTGCATCTTTGATCCAATAAATGAGACTAACTTTGAATTATTCCTAAATAAAATAAAAAGGCACGGGACTTGTGAGATCTCGTCTTTGTACTAGTTATATAGTTCGAAATTCATACCTCATCATTTTCCACGAGTATTGAGTACCTTAGCCATTTGCCTATCAGGTTATATAACACAATATTTGGATCTCTATTTTAAAACTAAATTCGTAAAAGAATTTTAATTTTAATTTTTGCACATGTAAGTCTTGAAAATCTCACGAGCAACGTAGTGAAACATTGAATAAAAATATTACAAATTGCGTTCCCACTAGCTGCAATTGTCAATTCATTGAGATGTTATATTATTGATTATACGTATATACACGGCTACACGTGTGATTATTAGATTAGTAGTATATTTGCAAAAGAGTAACGTGTTTTGTCATGGGTGACTATATAAGAAGATGTAAACATAGAACTTACGTTTCAAAAAATTCTTTGTATTTAAAAGAGGTCTTGCAGTGCTCATGAACTGTGGAGTCGTGTTGGGTTTCTATTGATGGGGCTGGGAGTTCCTAACTGCCCTTCTTCTCTTCACCCCTTAATTATATACCATCATCCTTCTCTCCTTTCTTGATATTTAAGAACAAATTTCTTTCTCTTTCTCTCTACATATATCTTGTGATATATAGATAGCTATATATATATATGGAGGGTGAATGTGAAAAGGGTTTGGTAGAGTATATTAGAAAATCATCACCACCACCGTTCTTGATGAAAACGTTCATGTTAGTGGAAGATAAGTCGAGTGATGAAGTTATATCATGGAACGTAGATGGAACGGGGTTTGTGGTGTGGCAAACCGCGGAGTTCGCTAGAGATTTGCTTCCAACACTCTTCAAGCACAGCAACTTCTCTAGCTTTGTCAGGCAGCTCAATACTTATGTATGCCTATGTCACTTTGTATAAATATATTGGTTAGGTGCATGGATTACGTGTATGTGTATGTGTATGTGTATGTGTATGTGTATGTGTATGTCATGTGTTTGTATGATTCTTCGTTTTCAATAGACACCTGAAAACAGTATCTAAAATCCAAAAGCTCTTCTGCAAATCCTAAAATCCGCTCTAAATCCATTTGAAATCCTAAGATTTAGGGTTCGTTTGGCAATTCAATTCCAAGGCTTGGAATTGGAATTTGAAGGCCAATTTCAATTCCGTGGAATTCAAATTGGCCTTCCAATTTCAATTCCAAGCCTTGAAATTGGGTTGCCAAACGGGCCCTTAGGACCCGGTGGGATCGATTGTTGGAGAGTACGAAAGTGTGTGCGTGTTTCAAAGGGGAGAATTGGTGGGGCGAGGAATAGGGGAGTAGGGGGGTGTTCAACTTTGAAGTGGAGAAGAGGAAGATAATTGTTTTTTGTTTTGTGTGTTTCCTATTTTTTATGTTTCTTCAGTTTTAATTTTGGATTTTTTAAAATAATTTTCTTATTTAAAGTGTCACATGTCACTTAAGTTTGATAGCCTTTTACAAATTCGGGACAATCAATTATACGACGTACTAAAGTCTAATAATGAAAATTAAAGAGGTGCTAACGTCAAAAAGCCTAAAAAAATAGAAACTCGGGTCTAAATCTAAAGCCCCAAGAACCCCCCAATCAATTAATGAAAATTAAAGAGGTGCTAACGTCAAAAAACCTAAAAAAATTAAAAACTTGGGTCTAAATCTAAAGCCCCCACCCACCCACCCACCCACCCACCCATACAAAAAAAAATACAATAATAGTTTTTTCTTTACCCAACTCTCTAAATCTAAACTGATACCAAAGTTACACATAATATCTTGAATTAAACAAAACACTTGGGATTTAACCAATGTTTATCTGATCTGCCACGTATAAAATTAAAAAATGAAACTAACCATATAGAAACAAAAAAACCGCTATAATATATTGCCTTCTGGTATATTCTTTCCTTCAACAGAGATATACTCACCTTCATCAACACTTGTGTCTATGTTTGAAATTCAACTTCTTATAAATAGGGACCATATTTACAACTAAATATAAACACAAGTACCTTTTGACAACTGTTACCATTTTTATATTTCCTTTTTACCCCTATACTTTCTGAAGTTAATCTGTAGTTTTATGTATTGTGATTCACAGGGGTTTCGTAAGGTTGCAACGAGACGGTGGGAATTTTGCAACGACATGTTTCGCAAGGGTGGAAAAGAGCTACTATGTGAAATTCGAAGACGCAAATCGTGGGCCACGAAACCACAACCTGCTAAACGGACCACAAAAGAGTGTGATGAAGATCAACGGTCATCATCAATTTCATCATCGTCCGATATCACTAGTCTCGTCGACGAAAATAAACGACTCAAAAAGGAACAAGGGGTCTTATGCTCAGAGATTTCGAACATGAAGAAAAAGTGTAAGGAGCTCCTTGATCTTGTGGCCATTTACGCAATAAATTCAGAGAGAGAAGAGATGGATGAGAGCCCAATGCTGTTTGGGGTGAGGTTGGAAGTTGAAAGCGAGAGGGACAGAAAGAGAAAAAGAGAGGAGATAAATAAGAGTATCAGTGTTTTACTATCTCAGTCATGCAACTAAATAGCCATGCAGAGGAAAATGGACAAGTATGCATGCCACTTATAATCAAGTGGATATTATAATCTAATGTACTAGTGAATTCACTGAATTGCGTGGATTGTTTAATCATAAATTGTACATTTCTATGTAACCTTTTGGAAAGTGATGAAATAAGAAAGGGTATTACAATTAAAATGTTTATTTCATATAGAAGTTCCATGTATTTTAACATTAGAGCTTTAGAGCGACATCAAACATAATTTTGCCCCTCGATATCCATGCTCAATATCTCTATCTCTATCTCTATCTCTATTACTTAAAATGAGCGAACTTCCTCTTCAATGATTAGAAGACTAAACTACCTTCATTAAATTTTAAATTTCTATTATACCCTTAATAATAGTCAACATATCTTTCCCCAATTCATTGGCTCCTACGAAATAACCAGGTTCATTTTATCTCATTTTTCTCATATTCATTCACTCATACCAAACATCCAAATACATTCATGTTCCAACCCTAGAAATCCAAATTCAATTGCGTCAAATTTCATTCTCCAATTCACTCACATTCATGCATCCTATCTTTCTCCTATTCATTCACGCATATCAACCATCAAAATACATTCATCTTCCAACCCTAGAAATTCATCTTTACAAATGGAAGCTCAAACAACAATTTAATTGAAAGTCTATCATTTCTTTGCTTTTCTTTGCTTCGTTGCTATCATTTCTTCTGCCAAAATTAAGGTCAATACTCCTAATTCCGTCTATAATTTTTTATTATGTCAGCAAAGTATGCATTTGTTAATTTGAAGATGAAGACAGTTACATAAATTTTATAATTATATATATCTCATTGAAGAATTTTGTCTCTCATTTGTGATCAGAGTTTGTATTTTTCATTTTCATTTTTTTCATATTTTTAGATGTGTACTTATTATATATTCTAAATTAAATGTTAATTTTAAAACAATTATATACATTCACATATGCCTATTGTTTTAAATATTAATAATTTGAAAATTATGCATACTGATATAAACTTTTTCAGTACTAAAGATTGTGCTTACTTTTTGTGATTTTCTTTTTCTTACGAAAATTTCACTAAAGATAAAAAAAATTTATTACTTTAGTAAGGTGGAAGTTCACTACTGCAATAGTTGATGGCACTAAGACAAGTACTTAATTTATGGTTTATTTTCATTCTTATATAATTTCTAATTACGAAAATTTCACTCATGGTAATAAATTTTTTTATTATTTTCACAAGGTGGAAGTTCAATATTTTGGTATTACAGATAAGATAAGTACTTAAATTTATGATATATTGTCATTCTTATATAATTTCTAATTACAAAAATTTCACTCATGATAACAATTTTTTTTTTCGTAAGGTGAAAGTTCACTATTACATACATTAGTTGATGGCACTAAGACAACTATTTACTTTTGGGGTCTATTGTCATTCTTATATAATACGATGTTCTTACTCTTTACAAGTATGTTAACAGTAGTAGGAATGCAATTTGATAGTTCGTAAGAAATTGTTATCATTTCACTTTTTCGTAAGTAATTGTTAATTGAAATCTTGTCGGATATTGTCAACATTGATGGTACAAGCTCGAATTGTGAATCTGAGAGTGAAGGAATTTTACTTTTGTTTACATGCTATGTGAAGTACTTAATACCATATTGAAACTATTTCGTATAATTTATATTCGAGATGGTAATATATTTCGTTTGAATTTTTGTAGGATATTGTCAATATTTCTTATAGAATCTTGGACTTTCAATCTCATAGTGAAGGAATCTTAATTTTATTTACGAGGTAATTGCAATTGATTAATGTATGATTGCGAATTTACTTATCATTTTTTATTTAATTTATTGGCCATTATGAAACCAATTGAAGAAATATGTAGATGAGCTAAAAAAATTCATACGCTTTACAATTTGTAATTTGTTGCTTTTTTTTCTTTGTTATGGAAAAGAAAAAAAATTAAAGAGTTAGGAAATAAATTACATCATATCAATTGAATGATATGAAACACAAATTACGCATGTATAACAAATTATAGAGTAGAACCAAGTAGATACCCAAATATTTATAAACTAATGAATAACATAATTGTTTGGATAAATAAAATGAAGTCATTGTAATATACATATTTAACGTTTTGATATCATGATGAATGAAACAACCTATGAAGCAAAAGAATCAAAGACTGTGATGATTCATTATTTGGTGGGCTTTTTTTGGAGCAATTGGGTACTCAGGGAGTGGAATTTAGGGACCACTAAGTTTAAAATGACTTTGATGCAAGAACTTGCGTATTCACGCATAATTTTTTTTATATTAGCCAAATATATATATTTTTAACCTAATTTTTGTGAAATATTTTCATTATATTTTTTAACTTAAACTTATGTATTCATGTCTTTAATGTCATTCATTTGACATGTCATCAAGCTGTAATTAGGTTTTATTATTGTTGTTGTATTGATTTTGAAATGTGTACAAGGTGATAGGGAAAAGAATAAAGATACTAATCTACTTGAAAATTTCAGAATAAAATTATAGACCTTTCCTAAATTAAATTCATTCTTCTTGGAATCCTAATTTAAGATGGATCTCAATCCTATATGTGAACTATCAATATAGAAGTTGACTCCAAAGATATGTTACTGGTATTAGGGGACTGAAACGAAGTACAAATTTCTTGTATTCCCTATCAAATAGTATTTAGGACCAATTGGAAACCAGTTGACGAAAAACTGATCTATATAAGATTGTCTTATATTCCCCAAAACAAAAAGAAACATCTGTCAGTGTTGTTTTATGGGCTAGAATAAGCATTCACCTCCTTATCCTAAGCCAAATAATTGAGATAGTTTTTCTTATATAGGATTCGATAAAACTATGTGTCATTGACTAGATGATAGTAGACGAAATCCATTATAGGTCATAAACATCTATTGTAACGTAAATGTGATAAATCACATTCATTAAAATTTTGTACATTATCCGAAATATATAATGAGGCGAGCCTAAGCCATGCTTCAGCCTATCACCTACGCCCGTAAGGCATAGGCCTTAATGACGGAGCCTCGCCCGATTTGAGGCGAATCGCAACATATGAAGCTTTGTTAGACGTGTACCTTGGACAAATTCAATACTGCATCAGTTTTCCCCTTGTTTGAGATCTCTCTGTAATCTTATATACTCCACCTTTTTATTTATTATATGGACAAACGAAGAAAGAAATGAAAGCTTGATCTTCTTAACCTTAGTTTTAAAAAATCCTTAAATGAAGAAATAAATCCCAACCAAAATTCCACGAAGTCTATCTTGATTAGTATGAATTCAGTTTACCATTTCTAGTTACAATTAATAATAACTATACTAAATTAACTTATGAACTATGCTATTATAGTTTTATATAAATCAATGTAACTTGTAGTTTTCCATTGGTCATATCTGTACTTATTGTGTTGGAATACTCAACTGGTTTATGAGTGTTCAAAGTTGGGTTTATAGGGTCAATGTGGAATGCTTCATTCCCATTGGTTTTTTTTTTGTTGTATTCGATTAGATTTCAGTTCTATAACATTAGCCTCCAGATGTTTGAGTATGAAAATGCTCAATATAGGCAAACAATTTCCTTTTTCTATGTAAATGGAGATAACATCCACTGAATTTGGATATGTAGTGGCTCCATTATGTCAATCAGTAGTTGTAGATGTTACTACTTGGTTCATGGATGTCACTACTACATTTAGTAACAAATATAGTAACAAATATTCTCCACCTATCATATAATACACATTTGGAACTACGTTCACTGCACATGCCTTTATTCTTTTACATTTGTATCCTCTCTTAAGCTAATATTTAGAACTTTAAACAAATAAATCAACATACTTTGAATAGTAGGGTATGTTAATAGTAGTAAACAAGAAAACAAAACAATTAAGAATATTGAAGAAACATAAGTTGTCCTCTAAAGTTCCCTTGACCATTTCATTGGGGACTCAATTTCATTATTAAGATTTGGTGAAATAGTCTCTGTTGAAATGTTTGGGGGGAACTCCCAAACACATATGATAAATATACAAACTGCTAAGCATGATGAGATTCTTGGTAGCGATCTGCCTAATCAATCTACCTACAATAAAGATTTTAAGTCTTATATTTATAGAGTAACTACATTTATTTACTTTAATATGTATAATGAATATTAAATTGTAATTTCAGTTCCACATATTTTGGTTAATGACAACATATGTACACACAACATAATCATAATTTTATTTATGATCTTTCTTGCAATGAACCTTATTCATAAATAAAATTGTCTTTAAATATCACAAATGAACTAAAGTAAACGAAATAATAAAGTGATGAACAATTATATAATCAATATTAGTCACAATATACTTCAAACTATGAGAATCAAACAATTAAATTCCATTAATAATCACAACCAACTCTTCATAAAATATATTTATTGATAAAACTCCATTCTTGATTTGCAAATATTCTAATAAGTCTTTCCTCCAACCACTCCTCATTTTTTAGCCCTCTGTACCATTTAAATTCATAGCCTTAAAAACGAGATCAATTAATTTACATATGTCAAACACCTCTCTAAAATTGCGAACTATCAAATCAAATATCTGGAATCAGCCACACGTGCAACGCACGTGGGCACAACTAGTACATTGTTAAATGTTAACTAGAATCTATATGTGATAGCTTATATTTGTGTCAATAGGATAACCATAATTTTGCCCCCGGATATCCACGCCTAAGATACATTGTTAAATGTTGATTGGAAAAGTTTGTATAATTTTTTTTTAATTTCAGTGACATTAAAATATTATATTTTTGTGTACAATCATTTAATGTATTTTCGATAAGAATTTGGCAACTATAACATTATTTTGATAATTTAAAATTTCAAAAATGTTCGGACTTAAATTATAATGTTTAGAGTTTATTTTGGTGGATTTTTTTTCTCTTTTTTTAAATGTTGTAAGACGCCCAAAAAATATATCACCAACACCAATATCTTACCCGCACTACAAACTAACTAAAATCTAATTCCAAACACCAAACTAAGAGGCATCACTAAGAGTTAAGGCGGGGTTTCACGATAACTCTTCATCATAAAAATGGGATTTCCACGATGGGAAGTCACCGTATCAAACTCATTTTCACAGTGGAAAGTCATTGTGAAAATGAGTTCGAAACGATGACTTTCCACCGTGAAAATTCACGATGACTTTCAAATGTAAAAAATGAGCTTTCCACGATGGGAAGTAACCCTGGAAATGAATTTGACATATTGACTTTCCACCGTGGAAAATCATGACGACTTTATACTCTGAAAATCTCAATTATATGTTAATGGGTCACAGCGGGAAAAAAATGGCTTACTTTTAATGTTTTATAATAAAAAATCATTTGAGTTTTTGATGTGGTGTTTGGCAGAAAAATTTGGGGTGTCTTTAAAAGCACCATTTTTCTTTTAAGAATCTATAGTGTAATTTATTGGTATACATTATAATTATAAAAATTATATTGTAAATGGACAAAGACGTGATGGGAATTAAGAACTTATTAGGTGTGGCTCGTTTCTCAGCTCATATGTTACATGACTTAACCATTATTTTGACATGTGGCACTTCATTGAACTTAATTTTAAGTGAAAAATATTAATCCCCCTAGTTATGGGCATAGTTTTATTTGTGAGACTTCACCCCCATCCTTCAGTGCTCATAATATTAGCGAAATTTGTGTTGGTCCCTCCAATCTATTTATTTTCGATATATTAGTTAACTTAACTACTTATTCAAGGAAAAATCGGTGCATACGAAGTTTTTTTTACTTTTGTATCACAAGTGTATTACATGGTTGTACTCCAAGTGTAAGTACAATCATTTAATGCACTTAGTATACAAACATAATAATAAAACCTATGGCATTACTCATTATTCATAGTCATGCGTGGAATTTTATTTTAAAGGTCAATCGGTGCTAGTAGAAGAATTCATTCCTAGTTATATATCATATATTGTAAGGCAAAAGCGGGTTAGGTGCGAGCCCTAAAACTTCTTCTCATCTGCTTTGAGGCGGTGTCTGTACTTTGCATTAATGTGGGTAGGTGTGAAATGATTTTGATCGGATGGCCGAGACGCCAAGATGCAGGATTAGTTCTTTCCCTGTACATATCTTGGGCTACCGTTTAGGGCCAATGATAAATCTAAAGCAATCTGGGACCCGGTGGTGGAAAAAATGAGGAGGAGTTTGACTGGGTGGAAGAATGGTTATTTGTCTAATGGTGGGAGGTTGGCGTTGATAAAAATACGCTATCTAGCCTTCCCACCTACTTCGTGTCAATCTTGTCGTTGCCATGTGTAGTTCGTAAGAAGATGGAGACGATGTTGAGGGATTTTCTGTGGAGAGGTAATGAGAACAAGTTTAAATATTGTCTGGTGGGATGAGAGGAGGTTTGCAAGCTTATTGAAAAAGGGGATCGAGAGCTAAGAACCTATAGTTTTTTAACAGAATGCAATTAGGCAAGTGGCTGCCGATATTTTTTTCTAAAGGAGAACATGTTATGGAGGAGAGTGGTGGGAGAAAAAGGGTTGCACACATCTCAAGTAGGGTCCAGGAGTGGGAAGGCTTGCCCATGGGGTAGGGTTGTGGAAACACATTTCAAAGGAGTAGGATGAATTCCTTAGGTACAAAGAGTTTCAATTGAGGAAAGACAATAGGATTAGGTTCTGAAAAGATAGATGGGGGAACGAATGGATCTCTTCAGGATCAATTGCCTGGTATATTTAGGTTTGTTGATCACACTTTGGTTGATTGGGATCGAGTGAGATGGAACCCTAAGCTCGGAAGACGATTATGGGATTGGGGGCTCCAGGAGGCTGATATTGTACCGAAATTCCAAGAGTCTATTAAAAACGCATATAGATCGAATCATAAAAAAATTACACATGCTGTATCTACATAGGATATTCAATATCTCATACCTTTGCGGTTCCTTCTGGGTTGAATCGTAGAGATTTGATCTTTTTCATGTTACACCGACCCGTGTCGCAAATTTAACGGTGTGTCAGCCAAAAAATGAAATGACTTTTTTCAAAAATTATAACAGCCTCAAAAAATATCTTTCGTGAGTTTTTATGTCTTTTGACCTCCAAAACCTGTAGAAAAAATTTCAGCCCCAACATATCATTTTGTCAGCAACAAATAAAAAAAACTAATTTGAAATCAAAATTACAACTTACTTCACTCAGAAGCCGGTTCTTAGGGAGCAATTTCACCACTTATGGCGGAAGAACAACATGCATGTTTTCAAAACGAACAAACCTAAATAACATTAAAAAGTTTTTTTATGAAATAAAAAAATTCAAAACTAAAAATTGAGTACATGTACTCGTAGGTATCATCCAAATACTTCTCCGAGTATTGGATCTGACCCATAACTCACTTTTTATCTTATTTCAATGACTTGAAAATTACAACGGCTCAAAAGAAAACTCGGCTTTGATATGTGAAATTGAACAATAGTTGAAGATAAATATATAAGTACCTTTTAAGAGAGAGAAAATGTGTGTATTGATGATAAGAAATCGATGGATTGTGATGGTTTTGGGTATTGCACACACAAATGATATATATATATATATATATATATATATATATATATATATATATATAGAGAGAGAGAGAGAGAGAGTCCGACTCTCATACGAACCTAGTTTACAGACCTACTACCATCCAAGAATTAACTAGGGACCACTTTTCCTTTTTAGGACAACCTTTTGGGACCGAAATGTATTTTATATACTTTTGTCTTCTTCTAAGTTTTAGGGAATATAATTTTTTACCCCAATAACTTCTAGCGTCTTCAAGCTTTATCTAATTAATCTGGGAGTCTAAGATAAGTTTCAGAGCTGCTACTTCTTCGGCTTCTTCCGTCACTATCGTACTGAAATTCTGAATAGTGGAGATTATTTATGTAAATATTTTCCTCGGGGAGTATGGAAATTACAAGAGGTTTTGATGGAAAATATTCTAGTCTTAAATACCTTATACGATATTGCGGTTTTATCAGTCTATTTTCTTTATATATTTGATTAACAATATCAATTATATCGTCTTCTATAAATTTGTCTAAATTGTTATCTCCCTAAGATGATAAAAATCTTCGATATGTTCTAGGGGCATCTGTTTTTACGTTTTTAAGGAGAGGGCGGTTTCCTCCAGCTCTAATTAAAATAGCTTTTGTTTCAGCTAACCTTTTACGTATAATATATTTTAATATGTCTATACTATCTTTAAGTATTCTAGTGTATTCTTGATATTTTTCCGGTCTTGAAAGTTCTTTAGCGAATTCTTCCGTTCTTATCTTTTGTCTAAAGAGATCTCGGATTCCTATTATAATTATTTCTATTCTAGGTACTTCACGTACTAACCACTCAATAACATGGTCTATATATTTGAAAGTACCACCTGCGTATGTTAAAGCAGTTTCTATAAGTTCTTTATCTTTAGGGTCTGTAAGAGTCCAATCTTGGATTTCTCTAGTTAAGTCTAAATTTGTTTGATTAACAAGTGATAAAAAGTCTGTAGTGATTTGTAGGCTCATACAAGTTTCTTTTAAAATAATAATATGCAAAATAGTTAAGGGTTTGGTTCGAGTTATACCTTTCTTCTAGTCTGTAATATATTTATCTTCCTTCCTTCTTCTCTTCAGCTTTGTTACTATTCTTCTTCGGTCTCGGCCTCCTGCAACTCTCTCTTTATGTGTTGCAACTCAATCCATTATTTTGGCGTTGTACTAATGGCTCACGAAAAATCGGCCCCTGACGGCGGTTCAACGGTATAACACCTTGTGTGCTACACCAGAGGTCATTGCTCTAAAAAACCCGCCTAGGCTCCGCCTAGTCTTAAGGCTTGAGAGAAACGCCTCGCCTTACGCTTTTCACGCCTTATTCTTGGTAAAACCCTTAAGGCGCACTTTTTTCTAAAAACAACATTGCTTTAATGAAACGATGTTTCCTTTTAAAGAATTTGTTTACAAATCGGACCATTATCTTATCCAAAATAATCAAATAGTATTTTAATTTGCATATATTCAGATATATTTTTATGATATGCGCAATTTTTATATTTTAATAGCCTTGTTATGGTTAAAAATATTAAAATATATTAAGAAGGCCTAAACGCCTTTTCACGCCTAGGCCCGCCTAGGCTTTTAAGGCTTAAGTCTTGGCCTCCACGCCTCAATCACGCCCCGCGTTTTTTAGAACCTTGCCAGAGGTTCCACACAATAGTCCTCTATGAACAGAAAGTTGGAGACAATTTGGAAAATAATAACAACTCAACATAAGAGATTTCTGAAAAAGAAAATACTTTGATTGCATTGCATTAGTAATTACAACTCTCGCCATTCCCCTAACTATATGAGAATTACTCACTCACATACATATTACTCACTACAAGCATACTCTCTCTCTAATATCTAATACTGGAAGTCTTACAACTCATGCCTCTCACACATATTAGATGCTCCCTTTTATAAGATTCAAGGGCACTACAACGACTGGTAACCGGCTGCCAAAAGCAATCCGGTGGAAAGATATAAATTATTAAAATCTTTAAAGTAACTTTGTCTTTAAGCATATTTTGACGTCTTGTGATAATTGGGGAATATTTTTCTTTTTGAAAAGTAAGGTCGTCTTGATGGAGCGTGTCAAGTCTTCGAAATAAGTCTTGTCGTCTTGTAATAATTCATAGGTCTAGAGTAAGGGATCTTATGTCTTCACTAATTCTTCAGCTAACGAGGGGCTTGTCTTTGTCCCATCCGTGTCTTCTTCTACCTTGTCTTGGTCTGGGAGGGCATTATTGTTGAAAAATTCATCAATGAGGCCCATAATTCTAAAGCTAGCTGGAAAAGCTATCTCTACCATTTCTTTGGCTTCTTTCTTGAGCCTTCCATTGAGTGTCTCATCATCTTAGATTATTAGGTCTTCTTTATGGTAGGCAGTGTACCATCTATCTTTTCCTATAAAAAATTCCATGATTTCTATTGTCTCCATAGCTTGAGCAATCTGGAGCTTGAACTTATTAACAATTAGGTCTTTAGTTTCGTCTTCGGATAAAATTTCCACATCTCCGAATGAATAATTAGAAAATCTAATGAGTCTGAATCCCTCAACTCTAATTACTCTACAAGAACTTGGAGCCATCTAATGTATCCTGGAAAACAGGGGAAGAAAGTCTTCTACCTTTTAACGTACTCGTGGACTATTTTTCCAAGAGCAATAGAGTCTGTAATATCCTTTATCTGAATGAGTCCAATGAACCCGTGGTCTGCAAGAGTTATATGAACCATATCTAATTTTCTAAAAAGATATATTTTTGGAACGTCTTTGAAAAACCCTCTAATTATTAAAGCATCTCCATTTATTTCTGATAATAACATATTAAAATGATCAATAATGTTATTAGTTTCTTTTTAAAAGTCTTATGCTAATGGGAGATTATTATGACCAAACGGTATAACAATCTTGGTCTTAAACGTCTTTTTCTGATAACAAAAATTATCAGTTGGTCTAATTTTGGAAGATTCTGCAAGGGTCTGAGCATAAGTCTGCGTCAGTGATCTAGGAGTAGCAGTCCCACTAAGATGGATTACTGCAAACCTTTGGAGCCTCATGAATATAGCAATAACTACCATCTAGCAATACTCTCATAGATTTTGTCTCATGAATCTATGAGAGTATTTTCATCTTTCAAAAATTCTTATCTAAATTTGATCAAGTCTGGCTATCTTTGATTAGGTCTATATTGAGGAAAATAAATTTTCCCAATGCGTCTATTTTGAGCAATAATCTCTTGTCTAGAATTTCCTAGAGGGACCAAGATATCATCAAAGTTTTCTAGGATTGGTCTTTCTTGAGAGTCTTGAATATGAGTTTGTTTTTGCATTACACCAGCATTTGGTCTTACGTGTCTAAGATAGTCTGCAACGTCTTCTCTGTTCAGTCTATTGGTTCCGGAGGAACTCATGATGTCTAAGTCTTCTGTTTGCAACATGAAACATGAAATCATTTTAGTGTTAGCAAACATTGGTTATCTTGATATAATATCTGGAATGGCATTTTTACTTCTCTTAATATATATAACAGAGAAGTCATAACCATTAAGCAATAGTTGCCATCTAATAAGTATATTAGTCCTTGATTTGAACAAGTCTAAATCTCTGAATTTCACTGCATAAGAAGAGTCTGTATACACAGTAAAATGTTTAGGTCTAAAAAAAAGCATATATTTTTCTATTGCCCTTACTATGGCTAAAACTTCTTTTTCATGAGCAGTGTATCTTATTTTTGGGTCTGTAAAGGTTCCAGAACTATATCTACAAAGTTTCTTCTTTTTGTCTGATGATCAATGACAAAGTATACTGCTCCCCATTATTTATCAGAGGCATCTGTTTCTACTATAAACTAGTCTTCTGCATTAGGCAGTTCAAGTAAAGGAATGTTCTTGACTGCATATTTAATCTGTCTTATGACTTCAAAATCATCTTTGGTCCACTAAAAAGGATTGGTTTAGTCTGTTCCTTTTAATTTGGCAGTTAAGCTTTGCCTTTTTGAGGCAATCTCTTTAATGAAGTATGCAGCACAATTAAGCAATCCTAAAAATGATTGTAATTATTTTCAATCTTTAAGTTGGTCTAGGAATTCAAGAAACTTTTTAGTTATGTGTTCTTCTAAGGATATTTTTCCTTTATATATATGCATTCCCACAAAATCTATTTCTGTATGAAATAATTGCATTTTCCTTTCGAAAATAACAATACCATGTTTGTCTAATTCTAAAATAAGCTTTTTATGATGGTCTACATGCTTTGTCTCAATCCTACTGGTTACAAGAATGCCATATGTGTAAACAAGACAAAATTCTGAATAAGTTCTAAATATATTATCCATTCTTCGTTGGAATACTTGAGGAGCGTTCAAGTATCCAAATGGCATTACTAGCCATTCTTATTTTCCTTGGGGCACACTAAAGGTTGTCCAAGTAATACTGTCTGGATGCATCTTAATCTGCCAGATGCCTGATTTGCAATCAAACTTAATGACTATTATTCTATCTTCAATTAAATTGATTAAATTGTTCTTGTGTGGTATCTTATAAGAATCAAATTCACAATTCTTATTTAATTATCTATAATCTATAACCATACGTATTTTTCCTCTTTTACGTTCAGATTCATTTTGAACATAGAAACCAAGGCTATTATGTCTACTTTTACTTTCTATAATAATGCCTAACTTAAGAATTTCATCTATGTCTTTTTTAAATTCTTTCCTTTCTTCTTGTGAATATCCTTTCTTATAGGTTCCACCATAAATAGTGGCGTCTGGGTTACTAGGGATGATTTCACAATAACTTTGGTCTTTTTCCCACTTAACGATGGGATTTTCTCCTAAAATAGGCTCTGCTAATTGCCTTATCTTTTCATTTTCTACTTCTAAATCCATTTTCTTCTGTTTGGATATAGCTTAAACTTGTAATAAGGTGTGTTGGGCTTGATCTAAAATGTCTTATTGTATAAGCGTTATTTACTTATAACACTTTTGGTCTAGACACTTACATTCTTTTTATAAGGGTTTAGTAATGTCTAGGGCTTCTTGTTGGGTTGTAGGTCTAGGTCCACCATGCTCAGTTGAAGAACTCTGATGTTTTATGGGTCTATAGTTGGGCTTAACCTGCATAAGGTCAAAGGTAGTCTTGTGATCTATTAGAGGTGCTTTAATATTAAATTCCCCTTTATCACTAATTAATATCTTATCGTTATACTGAGTATAAGGATGATATTTACTAATAAAGTCTTGTCCTAAAATAATCTTTTTTGTGAAACTGGGACGAGGATCTATTATCCAAAATCGATGATTAACGATTTTGTTGGTCTGATTTCCTAATTTAAAAAAAAATAGGAATATTCTGGAAATATAAGGTAAATGGGTCTCCATTAGACACTTTACCATATATTTTTTGAGTATTTTCTAAAAAATAGTCTTTAAGGAAGGCATTAGCCTTGCAAATACTCTGAGAGCATCCTGTATCGATAAAAACTGAAAGTCTTTTAGGATAATCTTTATGTTGTAGAAATATTTCTACAAAACAAAAATGTGGTTTAGTAGAAATTCCTAAATTATTCTTTTCTAAAATAGATATTACTTTCTGGGGTTTATCTATAACTTCTATGGGTGTTAGGTCTTCTGAAATACTATCATAATGGTATCCTTCTGATTCAAAGGAAATTCCTTTTCCTTTTAAGTATTCATTTTCTTATAGTCTTTTGGCTATATTTCTATCAATATCTTGCTAGTATGTTTTAATATCGAAGTCTAGTTGAGCGTCATACTGGCTTGTATAAAATGCTCTAAATCTATTTCTCCAATAGTTTTCATGGTAGTGTAATTGACAAATAACACAAACCATAAATAATTCTGTTTGTATAGTCTCAAAGCATTCCACACATCTAAAGTCTTTCTTGCTACATTTCATTTCAAATGTGCAATAATGTCTTTCATCAAAGTAAAATCTAGGTATATATGTTAGTAACTCAGGATTACTAACTGTCCATCTTTTCTTTAAAAAGGGGGTTAATATACAGTTATACCAAGATTCTTCAGAGTCTATATATTCACTATTCAAATCATCTTGATTAGTTTGCATCATATACAATTCTAAAGTATCCTGAGAGTCTTCATATTCATCAGTATCACTATAGTCTTCTGAATCACTGTCTGTGTATGTACTATAGATACTGTTATTATTATCATTTTCTATGTCTGATATTTCTATAGCATATAAGATATCTAATTCTTCTTAATTGGAATAGTCTAATATTGTATTAATAATCTTAATACCTTATTTATCTTTCTTATTAGGGCAGTCTTTAGCAAAGTGTCCTTCTTTGTCGCAAGTCCAACATTCTTTGATGGCAGTCTTAGATTGAATTCTATCTTTTTCTTTCCTATAATTAGGAACTTTCTTATACTTACTAATGTTCTTCTTAAAATATCTTCTTTCGTTAAATTTATTCTTCTTAGTCTTAGTGTTCTTTTCCCTAAAGGTAGTAGATGTTCTAAATCTATACTTTTTTAGAAATCCTAATGGTTTAGTCTTAAACTTCCTATGTTTCCATTCTAATTTCTTTTTGAATTTCTTAGATTCACTACCACATCCCCATTGGATTGGAGTGATGTATCTTTCGTCTTTGATTGGAGGGATTTTTTTAAAAGTTTCTTCTTTCAACTTTCCTTGAGTTATATCACGTCTCTTAGATATGATATAGTCTTTGGCATATTTGATTCTTTCACCAAGGGAGTTATTCTTAACTCCATCTACTCCTGGCCAATTCCTATATTCGTTAATTAGGATTTGTCCTATGGTTGGTATCTTCCTAAAGTATTCATCTTTTAAGGTCTATCCAAATTCTTTAATTTGATAATATAGCTGCTCATAATTATTGATATATTCATTTATCTTATCTAGTTTGCAAATGCTAAGGATGACTAACTTAGTTTTTCCTAAGTCTTGTTCATTGATTTGAGCTAAATGTCCAGCTCCAAATTTTGATGTAAACAATTGAATTTATTCTTCAATTGATCTTTCTTCTAGATTCTTTTTCATCTTCTCAATCTTTATTACGGAGTCTTCATCTTTATCCTTTCTTAAACTATCTAAATAATCTTTTGCAATACCTCTAATGGATTGCTCAGCGTATTGTTTACATGAACATGCATCCCATTGTTCATTAGATTCAAAACACATGTTCATCTGATTACGCCATTCGTCTATGGCTTTATTTCTATCTTGGACATTGTCTAAGTTAAGGTATATTCCTACTGGATTTATGGCTTGACTTGCCATGGTCTTAACAGGAGTAAAACTCTTGTCACTAGTTGGAAAGTCTTTTATATAATTAGGTTTAGTCTGAACTAAAGTTCTAGAGTATATAGGAATATTTATTCCTATTGGTTTACTAAAAAGTCTAGGAGCATCTTCTAGCCTACTACTACTTCCTATCTCTTGTTTATTAGGTTCTACTTGTGTAGCTGGAATTAGGCTTTCTTCTCCTTCTTCTATTAGTCTTTAGTTTCTAAGAAGTTCTTTAGTATTTTTAGATTCTTTTAATTTTAATATATGGTCTTAAGTTATCATATTAAATCTTTCTCTTTCTTAAAATCTAACAGAATGACTTTTCTTAAGGTGATCTTTAAATGTCTTCATATCTAATTCTGAGGGTTCATGTCCAAAGTTTTAGATCCTAGCTTTTTCTTTAACTAAGTCTTTTTGTTCAAATGATCTTCTAGGTTTAATTATAGGGGCTTGTCTTAGTAAACTAGAACTAGTCTTACTACTACATTCTCCTTCTGAAGGATCATTGATTATGGCTTCTCCCATATTCCTAAATCTAATTTCTTCAATCTGGATTTTCTTATTGATAATCTTAGGAGGGCCAAACTAGATAGTAATATTTCCAGTGACATCGTCTTGATTAATAAACAAAAGTTTATTTTGTATAGTCTTAGTTTCTTAAAATTTTGGCAATTGCCAAAGGGTTTTAGCTTTTTCTTTCATAGGTCCAGTATTCCTAATACTGTTAGTATGATTGTAGTCTGAAACATTGGTTCAAACTATAATTTCTTCATTAAGTCTACCGCTAGAAATTATCGATTGCATTCCTTCATAAGAAAATTAGGAAAACTTCACATAGCTTTGGAATTCTATATTTATATTAGCGCCTGGGATAATATAGTCTTCATAGCCACTAGCATATAAGATGAACTTAAAATGTTTGCCTGTGTCTACAGTTACTGTAAATGCTGGAATGGCATTAAAGTATCCTATGTTGTGTGACATTTCTAGTTGTGCTATCCCTATATGGATTTTCTCAAAATCTTTCCATCTTTTATCTACTAAATAACACAATATGTTGATATTATTCTGAGGTCTATGTAATCCTTGGATCCTTACTTGAAAGAGTCCAAAGGTTAGGAATTGGAACTTCCTATCAGTTCCTCTAGATTTAAGCCATTCTGAGTCAAACACTTAGAGCTCAGTATAAGATTTATCTAACACATGATTCCTATAATGGTAAGTCATGTTATAATTAAGAGTCTTAGGAGTGGAACCTTCTTTAAATAAGTCTATGTATCTAACGGCTGGAAGTTGTCCATTATGGATGGAATCTTCAACAATCTTCCAGTCAACTTCACCCCATTCTTTCCATTGGAGAGGATTGATTACCCTTTCCACCATGTTCTAACATTGGAGGATGATTCCTTAAGTCTTTGGAGCATATGATTACTATGTCTAATGTTTGGGATAGAGCTAACTATCTTACTAGTCTTATCTAATCCGTCATTTATGACTCTTCTGCCTATGGTCTTCCTTTCTCTAGTTTGTATAGGAGGGGGTTCTTTAAATTTAC
Source organism: Sambucus nigra (assembly GCA_949130495.1). Taxonomy (NCBI): domain Eukaryota; kingdom Viridiplantae; phylum Streptophyta; class Magnoliopsida; order Dipsacales; family Adoxaceae; genus Sambucus; species Sambucus nigra. Next base: position 369,490 of record CASBWL010000624.1, on the reverse strand, counting down.
AGGTGGTTACCTATTTTTGTTTAAGTCTTTTTTAATTCTTTCTAAGAAGTCTGAATAATATTTTTGTCTTTTTATTTGACTAAGGATTTCTTCTATAAAAATCTTCTTCTCTTTTCTTGTCTTATCAGAAATTTCTTCACTATGTCTGGCTAGAGAATTAACAAGGGATTTAGCAACATTTGAAATATAGTCTTTTACTTCATAATCATTTTCTTGTTGTTGCATAGATCTAGTTTCTATAGATTTTACAAATTTTTTTTATTTTATCTAAATGAGTTATAATAAAAGGAGAGTCTATTTCTACTTGGGAAGGTTTGTTATATACAACCTATATTCCCTAAATAATTTCTTCATATTTATCTTTTGCTTGAGCCATGTTTAGTCTAAGTTCATTAATAATTCCATCCATTCTGGATTGATTATGGCCTTCTATGTTGTTAAGATAATTTGCTAAATTTTGTTGGAATTTAACAAAGTCTGTATAGAAGGTGGTTAATCCTTCTGTCTTAGCTTTTAAATCTAAATGTAAGTCTTTAACAAAGCTACTATTGTAGTCTTGGGAAGCTGCTATGGATGTAGAAATTAAATTTAATCGTTCTAATATGAGTCTAGTTACTTTAGCAGCGTTGGCAATCTCATTTTCATTTATATTATAATAAAATCTATCATCATATATCTTTTCTAAAATTCTTTGGTAAAAATTTGTTAATGTCTGAAAGGAGAGGTCTCTTGGTATCTCATTCCAGTTTGATCTAACTATCTCCATTAGGAAGATAACTATCTAATCTAGGGATAAGCTTAGCTTGTTCTTTGGTAAGTTTAATTAACTCACTGTCTTGATTTTTAGTTAAAGTTTTAATTTTGATAATGTCTTTGTTAAGGACTTTTATATGATTAGTCTTAATATTTATTTCTTGTAGAGCATGTACTAGGTTTATTGGGATTTGATTATCTATTTCTTGTATTCTTTTAGAGATATTTTTTTATCTTTGTTTCTAAGGTTTGAGCGTCTTTTATTAATTTTCTTAATATAAGGAGTATACACTTATTTTGGTCTATTATGTTATTAATAGCACTAGTAGTAACTTGTCTACTATCTGCATGTTTGGCTGGGATGTGTTCAGTATGTGAACAACCGTCTATGTGAGAGGTTAAACAACCTTTTGAGTCTAAATCAGTCATGTGTATAAGTTGGTAGTCTGGGTTGGTTTCAAAAATATCTTTGTAAATGCGAGGGATAAATCTCAAGGGCCTTAAAGTCTTTTTACTATAAGTCTAAAAGGAGCGTCTTGGCTCTGATACCACAATTAGGGTTTTGGTCGGAATTCGGTGAGATTCTAAAGCCTTTAAGGTCTTGATACCAATTTGGGTCTAAACTATAAATCTTTTAAATATATAGTCTCAAAATAAGGTTTTAATATAAGACAAGATGTGGGCCATCTAAAGAAAATAATAAAAATCTTTGGGACCACGGGGGACCACTTTCGGGATAAGGACAAAGTCCGCACGAAAGTCCGCACGGTTGAGTCCGCACCAGAGATGATTCCTATATATATATATATATATATATATATATATATATATATATATATATATATATAGAGAGAGAGAGAGAGAGAGAGAGAGAGAGAGAGACCAAATGAAAGGATATGAAAGGACCGTGGTTAACATAGATATCCAGTTATATACTATTCCAATACCTATTCGTCTATTTCAATATTGACATCGAAAGGATATGAAAGGACATGAGATGTAAGGATAGTGGTTAACATGGATATTAATAGGCATCCTACGTGGATAGCTTCATTGCAAAGGACTCTAAATGCTTTGTATAGTATTTTAGAGTATTATAAAGATTACCAGGGGACGGTGATCTAAAGAAATTCTCTACATATTACCCATCATCATTTCTCAAAACACCATTCTCCACTCCGAGTTTGCAAGAGACTTATTTAACTGCACCAAAGTGTTAGAAAGAAATTCACAGTTGTTAGTCCATGCCATACAAGGTCCAGTAAATCAAAATCAGTAAGCTGACAGGCATCAATATTCGCTGTAAATTTATCACATCAATTAGACGAAACTCGATCTATAAAACTCTCCTTCTCATACTGAACAATATGATCATTAGAATCCCTTGTCACAAGCCAAGGAATTGAATTATCTCTTATTATGTCTTTAGAGGCAATGAGATGGATGGCTTGATCAGAAATGTCAATAATTTGAATGGACATTTTAAGAGGGTTCCACAACGCCCACATTCCTCCAACTCCTCCGTTATAATTTCAGAAAAATCATACTTATCGTGTCGAGTATTCTTAACTACAACTTTCTAATAATTTCCCAACTTCATGTCTTGTACATAAAAGACTTGCTCTACTTGATAAGCTAGAACAAATGGTTAGTCTTTATACCATGTATTAGTGATGTTCAAACTAATGATGCCATACTCATCTTTACGTATTCCACACACACCCTTCTTTTTTTCAATGTCCCACCAATCATACTTGAATAGAATAACTCAATTATTTTCAGTGTATTTTCACTCAATAAAATAAATCAAATGGACATAAAATTTAATATTTGTTTGATTACGTTTTCCCACCATGACGAGTCCACTTTTTTGAGTGTTTTTGTAATTGTAATTATCTCTGGTGTGAAACACATAACCGTTGATTAAACAACCTTTATAGAGTTTCACTCATCGGTCAGGCCCCTAAGATAGAGCGAAGTTGACTACTTAAAACGAGCAGAAGACTCACGCTCCAATATTCTCACCTATTTAATTTTTAAAACAAAATATTTAGTAAGAATTAATAACCTTATTAATTTACATTAAAATGATAAATTCAACTACGTACACAATCTTCAAACTGTTTGGAAAATCTCTCTGCATGTCTCTTTTCAATATTTCTATTGCCTTTTGCCTTTAACATATCCTTATGCTCACTAAACATATATAAATGAATTTAATTAATAAAATAAAAAAAGTATATTTGAGATCTATTGGTAGTGTAGCTTAACATACTTTAAAAATTCTTATATCTCGTCATAGTTATCCAACACATAGAAACGAGCCTTTTCCCATTCACTCCACATAAGGCATTGGTAATCAGCTTTTCCAAGCAAATGACCATTATACCGAAAAATGGATAAACCTTCTTAAAAATAAACACCATTATAGTTCCTTTCGGGTCGATTGAATCGGATCTTGACACCACGTCCATATACTGAGCAAAACAAAAGGAATTCATTAAGAATGTAAGCCTCTGCTATTGAGCCCTCCGGACGTGATTTGTTTCTCACAATAAGTTTTAAGGTATGAATATATCTCTCAATAAAAATGAATATAAACACATTACAAACACTAAATTATTATGTATATAAGAAATTGCATAATTGTTTTACCTTTCAGAAGGATACATCTATCGATATTGCATGGGTACACCGAGAATGGCCTCTCGTGCAAGGCTAATCGGCAAGTGAATTACAACATCAAAGAATGTCGGAGAAAATATCATTTCAAGCTTACATATAGATATAGCAAGTTTCTCCTCAAGCCTATCCAACACATCAACTCTCAAGGTTTTTAACACTACCAGATATGTTTAATGCATACCCATTAGGCCCCTTTAAATTCACATAAAATCCTTTTCTCTAACTTAGATAAGGTGTAGCAGGTAAGAGGGATCACCCATTTATATCCATTTTCTATGGATGCAATTCTTTTGCATCCACATTTTTTTCAAATCCAATCGAGATTTGATAGTGTCTTTTATTTTCCCATAAATGTTTAGCAATATTTCCAAAATTCTTTCAGATACATTTTTCTTAATATGGATGACATCCAAGTTATGACTTTAAGATCTTTCCAGTAAGTCAAATCATAGAATATACTAATCTTGTCCCAATGCAACTCATACTTACCATGACTCACCTTTCCCCGCAATATACCATATACTAAAGGTCAAACTCTTTCTAATTGAGCAAGTATGTAATCATTCCCATGCTATTTTGGTCGTCATGGGTGCTCCTTCTTACCTTCAAAGGAAGACATATTTTCTCACTATTTATGATTCATCGATAAAAAGCAACGATGTCCCATGTAGCATGTCTTATATCCATTCTTCATGTACTTTGAATGTGTCTCCTCATTACATACTAGGCAAGACAATTTTCCCTTTTTGATCCAACCTGACAAGTTAGCATACGTAAGAAAATCATTGAAGACATCATGTGTTTAAACCACAACTTCCCACAACTCTTTTAACTCCTTGATCAAGGGTTGAAGTAATACACCAATGTTGTTTCCAGGAGCCTTAGGACTTGGTAGATGCATTGATAATATGAAGAACGGTTACTTCATACATTTCCAAGGAGGTAGGTTATATGACACAAGAACAACACCAGCCATGTGCTATGCTTGCTACTCATGTTTAAAAATAGGTTGAATTTATCATTAGAGAGACGAAGCCTAACATTGAGGGAATCTCTAGCAAATGGCTCATTCAATTTATCATATACTTTCCATGTTTCCCCATCAACCGGATGTCTCAATACATTAGGCTCCTCAACATGCTTATCTTTATGCCATATCATCTCTAAAGATATGTCCTTATTTATATATGGACATTATAACCTAGGTTTAAGCGAAAAATAATGCAAGACCTTGTGAGGAATTTTTATAGTATTATCTTTTTAAATATTCCATATTTACTCTCCATATGTTTGACACTTAGTGTTGTCCTCATTTGGTCCCAAAAATAGAATGCAATCATTTATACAAACATCAATCTTTATATAGTCTAAACCTAAGTCTCGAACTACTTTCTTTGCCACATAAAATGACTTTGGGATTCGGGTATCATCTGGAAGTGCTTTCTTAAAAAGTTCAAGAAGAAAGTCAATGGATTTTTTACTCCAATTTTCATTGACTTTATATGTATTAGCTCAATATTAAAAGATAATTTAGATATCTTTTCACAACCCGGATGCAGTTGTCATTATGTATCCATTCCTAATATAGAAAAAATTTCCCCTTGACCCTCTAGAACTTGAATATTGTGTCTATTAGATTCGCCCCCTACAATATCATCGTTGCAAGGTCCGGTAAATATATCATGCAACATTCACTCCATGTCATCTTCCTCAAACTTGCCTCTAATTTGTTCTTCTTTCCCTCTAATCTCATGATCTCTCGTGATGTATCCACTTAGTATAACTTTTCACTGTGTCATGTATAAGAAAATGAATTCGAACATCTAGATGGTTTTTCAAATAAAAGTTATTATATTTCTTGCACGAGCACTTAATCTTACCATCTTGCTTAACATTGGCAAATGAGAAATCAAGAAATTATTAAATTCCATCTCGAAATGTCCCATACTAATTCTGTTTGGATGATGAATACAACTCTTATCCATTTTAAAGACCCTACCACGTGAGAGAACATTCAAATCTATAAAAAAAATTCTAACAAAATATGAGGTTTAGAAATAATAAATTACAATTTCATGTGTATTAGGATTTCTGTGGCAACACTTAAAATTACCACCATTTTTTTTTTTTGGGGGGGGGGGGGGGTATATTAATGGTGTTGTGCACTTTAGTTGAATAAATAAGTTTGAATGGCTAAGAAATTTCTAATGTTAATTTCTTGTTCGAATTGATGTGAAATTAGTTTGTGATCTTAATGAGAGTTCTTTCATAACAACAGAAATTCAAATTTTTTAACATAAAATTCAGCTAAGAACAAGCACCAAAGAAATCTGCAAGGACAAAAATTGTCAATTGAGTCTTATGTAGTGTTGGATCAATTCCGGAGAAAACAATTTGAGTCATAGGAGAGAGTGTAAAGTGTATCCATCCCAGCCTACGACGAATTTGTGTTGAAGACGTAGCGGCCCAGATTTTAAAGCTTCATCTTTGTCGATTTCTTGTGACTCATTTATGCGTCATCAACATCACATTGTTCCAAGGTCTTCAAAAGGTATGAATTCAATTATATATTTAGGACCTTAGATATTTTCATTAGGTGCATTTTATTAAATATTTTTAACGACTTTATTTTTCTCAGAAAAATATTTTTTTTTTGAACTTTTCATTAAAAGTTTTGGGCTTTAAAAAGGATTTTTATATTTTCTGCAAAGTCGTTCGAACGAATCTGGGATCTCGTTCGAACGAGATTCGCAGGTGGTTCGAACGAGACTTCTAACCAATTTTTCCATTTTAATTTCTGAATTATCGGTAGTAAAGTCGTTCGAGCGAAAAATTTCGTTCGAACGAGTGTTAGCGGGAACCATTTTTAGCAGTTTTTTCCCACCTTTACACTCTTTTTCCTCACTATCTTTTGCTAGATTTAAGTTGTGCGAGAACCAATCTTTTGAAGTGACTTTTTTATAATTTCTAAAGACTTGAGAGAACAAATATCTTTCAACAAAAGTCCCTTGATGTTTGTTATTCAAATTGATTTATTCAAAGAAAAAAACTAAGGTTATACCCAATAGTTTGTTTAATCCAAGTTCTTTATATATATATATATATCTTTGCTTGGAGTGTTTGGAACCCTTAGTTCATCTTTACCACAAAAAGGAGAAGTTTGGGTTTTATTCTCTACCCACAAAGGAGAGTAATTATTTGTTGCGGTGTACTCATTCGAAGAAAGGCTTCACGTGAGGGTGACGGAGACCAAAAGCCTCATTGATGGATTTCGAGACCGTGGAGGAGTTCATAGTTATCGACTAGGCGGAGGTAGTTACAAGAAGACGCGCCAAGACTTGGACGGAATCGAGTCGTGTGTAGTAAGTCATATGTCTTGCAATCATAAATCCATACGTAGTGGACTTAAGGCTAGGGTCGTCCGAGGTTTTTCCCATTTAGGTTTTTCTCGTACATCGGCGTGTAGTGGTTTGTGATTTAGTTTATCTTGCTACATCACTTAGATACATGCTTAGGACTAAAAGATAAAATATGGTTTAAATCACTACCCTTGCTTAATTTGGTGATAAAATTAATTTGGGTAATATTTAATTAATTTAATTTAATTCAAGTCATAATTTAATTTGATAAAATTTCTTTTGGGCTATATAGAAAAATGAATTAATCTTGTTAGGAAAATTTCTAGGACTTAGGATTGAATTAAATTTGTTTAAGTGAAAATTTATGTTGGATTAATTTTATTTTACTTTAGTTGAGTTTATTGAAAGTAATTAAAATTTGAAGTTTGTTTATGTTTTAATTTTGAATTGAGATTTTAATTAGGAATTTAATTGAACCATATCATTTAATTGTAAGAATTTTAAAAATTTGGGCCTTCAAATTGGTATCAGAGCCGTGCGCTAATTTATTGCGTTAAGGTCCTTTTTAGAATTTTTTTTGTAAAATGGAATTTTCCCTATTTTAGAAATTTGCAGCTTTTGATGGTTCTCGCATGATTGCACACGACTCTTCACTTACGATATCTTATGAGTAATTTCTTGCATGTTTTACATATGCTAGCTATTGTGCTACATGCTATATTTCATGCTAGTTGTATATTTGTTTGTCATTTTTCTAGTCTATGCTCCATGATTAATCACATGCTAGAATTACGATTTGTGTATATCTTTTGTATTATATTCTTTCATTTTAATTTGCATTAAATGAAAAATACAAAAAGATTTGTTTATCATTGGTATTTTATTTTTACGAGCTATTTGAGTCTAATGAAAAATGCAAATGATTTTTATTTGTCTTTTGAGTAATTTTTTTTTGTTTCGTTAAATTCTAAAAAAAAACTCAAAAAGATTTTTTTTCGTGTGTATTTTAGTTTGACACACTTTTTGTGGCATATTTTTGTGTTGAATCCTATCATTTCGCTCCCATGTGGCTAGAACTTTTGGTTAAAATTTTCAATCCTTAAAATGTTCTTTGTCATGGTTACATGGAGTAGTTTAAGTTTGACTTTCTTAATGGATTCTCTTTTATATGCCTTTTCATACACATGCACGAGCTGTTTTGAAATTTTAATTTCACATATATATTTGAGCTTCGTGAGGTTTTCTCCTAACAATCTATTCATCTACATATCTTGTGACCTAGGAGGATTTGTGCATGTTAAATCCGTTGCACGTGAGATTTGTGTGATAAAAAAATTGATATATGAATGTGCACGGGGAAGGGCTCTGAAAGAAAAAATTATCCTTTACGAGTAAGCCACCATTTGGAATGGACCTAATAGAAATACTAGGTCCAAAGGCCAAAAAGAAAAATATGGCAATAAAAGAAAAAATAATTTTCCAAGGCCTGATTTGTTTAGTTTGGTATATTCATTCAAAAGTATTATATGCATATTATAAAGGAGTTTGGATAGTATTGAAGCACCTTATACCTTTGACTTGCTTAAGTCTACATTGTATAAGTGCTCAACTAATTTGTAAATATTGACAAAATTGGTTGTCCATCCTAGAAACCAAAAAGCCTCAGAACTTATCTCTCTAATCCTCTGCAATGATCCATGATGATATAAAATGAATCACACTACACACAATTAGAAGTGCATACATGTGTTCATATTGCTTAAAATTGAGTGTGTGGTTAATTCCCCTTCAATTGGAGCTTTAATAATTTTTTGGGAATTTTTAAATAATTTTTAAACCTTTTTAAACATTTTTTAAAACATTTTTTAATAAAGGTTTTTATTAATAAAATGGGATAATATAATTTGTGGGGTTAATATTCTATTTTGGACACTTCATTTTTCACTAAAATGTTTGGTTGGGTACGATCTCAAAGCGCTAGAGACTTCAGGGTGATGTTTTGTAATTATTTTGATGCGCGTGTGAGAGCCACTCACAGGCCAACACTTGTCATCCTCCGGGTGAATGAATTTGTGTTTGTTATGTGAGAGGGCTGGATGGATGTTTGATGAACGTTGGATCATTCCTAATCAAGGGTCTTCATGTGTTCTTGGTTAATCCCGGTGCTATCCATATGAACCAATCAGAATTATTTTAATCCATCGCTATTTTATAACCTTTGGATCAAGTCAAACCTTGCAAGACTTGATCACATCCCTTAATTTCCCTCGAATATCCAGAACCTTCCCTAAGCCCTATATATACCCTCTTCTTCTCAGCCTTAGAGAACTTTTGGGCATTCGTCTTTCTGAGAGAAAAAAATAAGAGAGAAGAGAGAAGAGAGAGAGAAGAAAGAAAAGAAAAGAGAGAAGAGAGAGAAAGGGAAACCTGTTAGCCAAACCCTAACCCTAACCCTAAACAGTTCATCTTCTTAGAAACAAACCTTCATACATTCAATCCCAAACACAACCTTGAGTGTTTGTGAGAGAGAGTGGTTTGTTCTTGTGTTGCTGTAACCTCTTGATCTTAAGATCTTGTACACAACTTAAACATTCGTGTGAAGATCTAGTTTCTCTTTCATAGAAACGTTAGATCTACATACTATATGTTACATTTTCACTAGATCTGCATTTTTATACTTGATTTAAAAAATCTTACTGATTTGGTTTTTAAAATGTTTTCTGGTTTCTTTTCTTACGAAACTTAATCCTGACCTAGTTGGATTCGCACTTGGAGGGTTTTCAATCTCATAAATGTTTTCAAAAGAGATTGATTAAGGTCTTGACCGATTTCTGAAGCAAGATCTCCGTGGAATCTGGGTTAGCTTTAAAGGTCAAAAGGATTTGAGTTCTGTGAGAAAGAAATAAATTAAAATCACTGCATATAGACTTTATATGTAATTTACTAGGACTGTTTGTAAATCTAAGTGTGTGTGAGTTCATGCATGTTGGTAGGAATCACTACACAAACACTTAACACACTACTACACTGGAAGTGTTGTGTTTAAGATCTGAAATCATTGAGTCGACGTAAAGAAGCTAAAGCAAAGGAAGTTAGCAAACTGGAGGAACATCATCAACAAATCAGATCTGTGAGAAGTTAGAAGGACACCAAGTGGGGTATATTCCTAAACTTAGAATAGGTTGATTTGTGTGCTTGCATGTTGTATAGTTTGTAACTAATTTTTGTTATTAGTGGATTTTTGCTTTTGTGACTTAGAAGTCACCGTGGATGTTTCCTCTGTTGGGAGAGGTTTTACCACGTTAAAATCATTGTGTTGATTATCTTCATCTACTCATCTCATTCTATAAGTGTGCTGAATTTTTGAAACTGCCTTAGTTTTAGAAAAACTGATTACACAGTCTTAATTACTCTCGTACATAAGTTTCTTTGTAAACACATCTTGTTTATAATTTTTATTTTCAAAAGAAAAGGGTTTCTTCAACAAACTTTCGGAGTTGCTTATACAGGTTAACCTTGTGTTAAACGGCATTAGCGACGTTTTTCAAGTATATCAACAGTTTTGCACAATGTCCTTGTTTCCTAGTTGCACTATCTTTGTCATGACTATATTGGTTTGTAGAATCATTAATATTCTAGGCTTGTATGCATTGTGCTTGCTTATTCATAGAGTTCAATTTATCTTGTCACATAAGGCTAAATCATAGTTGATATGAGAACTCCGTGAACATGTTTAAGTGATTGGGTTTTCATTCATTGGTATCTTGTTCACACCTCTTCACTTCCATTTCCATATGACACATTTATGTTATAAGAGTATGAAAAACTCATGTTATTTTATTTTGTGTCATTTGTGTTTATATATATATGTGTGTGTACTTATGCTTATTTTGTATCTATTGTGTATTCATATATACGATATGTTCTTTCGTTTTGAGTCTTTTTCATGTTTGCTAATCCATTTATGATTTTAAATTCATAATTTGTATCTATCTTGTTGCGAATTTTGGTTGATATCCCATGCTTATGTTGAATACATTTGAGTTGTTATCATTTTTTTATCGCATTATAAGTTAGTATCTAATTATCCTTGTTATGGATTAGTTACTTTTTCTCGTTGCCCATATGCTTTAATGCTCTCATCACTTTATGCATCATCATATCTTTACTTGTTTTCCCATATTTTGTATCCCTTGTCTCGATTTGAGGGGGAGAAATGGTATTGCTTTAATTAGAGGGAGAAATAAGTAATGTTTTAATTATTTATCCTTTGTCTATTCCTGAACAAAAAGGGGGAGTTATGGTATCTAAACTTTTAGTTTAGGAGATCTATCTTAGGGGGAGATTTCACCTTTTAAGTAGGTCATTATTTGATAAAGAGGGAGAATTAATTTATGGAGAGTATTTAGTTTAATTGCATTTAATATTTTGATATTCCCTATGCGTTTAATGGTGTGCTTAAGTGTACAGGAATGAATTCTAACGACATCTTTATATTAGTAAAGCTATTTATCCTTAGGTCGAGTCAGCGTCTACATTTTTTTCTTTTTTGGGGTGGGATGTTGTGTCTAGATGAGCTTGATGGCCCTTTAGGATTTTTGTTTTGGTTTTGTCCCGAAATAGCCAAAGGGGGAGATTTGTAAGGACACAAATTTCCAATTGAGTCTTATGTAGTGTTGGCTCAATTCCGGACAAAACAATTTGAGTCATAGGATAGAGTGTAAAGTGTATCCATCCAACTCTATGACGTATTTGTGTTGAAGACGTAGCGGCCCAGATTTTAAATCTTCAGCTTTGTCGATTTCTTGTGCCTCGTTTATGCGTCATCAACATCACATTGTTCCAAGGTCTCCAAAAGGTATGAATGCAATTATATATTTAGGACCTTGGATATTTTCATTGGGTGTATTTTATTAAATATTTTTAATGACTTTATTTTTCTTAGAAAAATATTTTTTTTTGGAACTTTTCATAACAAGTTGTGGGCTTTAAAAAGGATTTTAATATTTTCTGTAAATTCCTTCGAACGAATCTGCAATCTCGTTCGAATGATATTCCTCGGTCGTTCGAATGAGACTTCTAATGAGCTTTGCCATTTTAATTTCTGAATTATTGTTAGTAAAGTCATCCAAACGAAAATGTCATTCGAATGAGAAATGTCGTTTGAACGAGTTTTGGCGGAAAGAGTTTTTAGCAGTTTTTTCCCACCTGTCCACTCTTTTTCCCTACTCTCTTTTTTCCAGATTTAAGATGTGGGGGAACCAACTTTTTGAAGTGAATTTTTCATAATTTCTAAAGGCTTGAGAGAGCATATATCTTTCAACAAAAAGTCCCTTGGTGTTTGTTATTCAAATTGATTTATTCAAAGAACAAAATCAAGTTTACACCCAATAGTTTGTTTAATACGAGTTCTTCATATATATATATATATATATATATATATATATATATATATATATATATATATATATATATATATATATATATATATATATATATATATATATCTTTTCTTGGAGTGTTTGACACCCTTGGTTCATTTTTACCACAAAAAGGAGGTGTTTGAATTTTATTCTCTACCCACAAAGGAGAGTAATTATTTGTTGTAGTGTACTCATTCGAAGAAAGGCTTCGCGTGAGGGTGACGAAGACCAAAAGCCTCATCGGTGGATTCCGAGACCATATAGGAGTTCATGGTTGTCGAATAGGCAGTGGTAGTTACAAGAAGATGCATCAAGGCTTGGACGGAATCGAGTCATGTGTATTAAGTCATCTGTCTTGTAATCATAAATCCATACTTAGTGGACTTAAGGCTAGGGTCGTCCGAGGTTTTTCCCATTTAGGTTTTTCTCGTACATCGGCGTGTAGTGGTTTGTGATTTAGTTTATCTTGCTACATCACTTAGATACATGCTTAGGACTAAAAGACAAAAAATGGTTTAAATCACTACTCTTGCTTAATTTGGTGCTAAATTTAATTTGGGTAATATTTAATTAATTTAATTCAAGTCACAATTTAATTTGATAAAATTTGGTTTGGGCTATATAGAAAAATGAACTGATCATGTTAGGCAAATTTCTAGGACTTGGGATTAAAGTAAATTTGTTTAGGTGAAAATTTATGTTGGATTAATTTTATTTTACTTTAGTTGAGTTTAATATGAAAGTAATTAAAATTTGAAGTTTGTTTATGTTTTAATTTTGAATTGAAATTTTAATTGGGAATTTAATTGAACCATCTCGTTTAATTGTAAGAATTTTAAAAATCAGGGCCTTCAAAATCAACTTATATGATTGACACCATATCACTGAGCCATCCATTGATTCACATTAAAAGATGTCAACCTATGCAAGAAGCAAATGCATGATATCCGAATTTAAAAAAAATTGTTATTTATCAAATAGTGAACACACCTAAACCATTAATCCATATTACTTTCTTGCCAATTCATTTGAAGATATCAATGGATAGAGAAAATTATCGAAAAAGAGAGGGTTAAATATTTATTAAATAATATAATCACTTAATAAATAATATACTCACAATACCCCTTCAAAAGTTCAGTAAAGTAACATCCCATAATTGATAATGACATAATTTATAATATGAGCTGTGTATAACTTAATTGATGCCTATATGGATTTATACACACAAAATTTCAATAATAAATATACCTTATCAGTAGTGGTACCTAATTATAATTAAAAATAATGAAAAACCACATAATTTATAAAAAAAATAAAACTTGCCCGCATTCCATTTTGCATACAATAAAAAAATGTCTAAGAATGTGTTTTCAAACACTAGTCCACACAATTTATTATTATTAATAGTTGTTTGAAATCAAAATGTTCCCAAAAAATCCCCATGGTTGTATATGATATTATCTATAATACCGAGAAAGATTAGACAAACTAGTAGTTTGAACATCAAGATAGATTATTTGGGAAAAGGATAGAGTCACCAATATTTAAACACATACTAGCAGTTTAAAGAAGAGAGTATTCAATGATTATTTGGGTACCTGGTTGGTGGTGGTACCCGACACCGGAGGTGATGAGGTGATGTCGAAGTGATGCTTGGAGAAGCTGAGATGAAGGCCGAGGAGAAGTCAGGGAGAGAAAAGGGCGTGGGGATAGATCCGGGAGATTGTGGGAATGGTGTGGTTAGAAGTGAGGGGTTTTTTCAACAACTTAGAGCAGGACTTGTGATAAGATTATTTTTTTGAGAAAATAACCTTTTAAGTCCCTAAACTATCACAAAAGTTTTTAAATGGCCCCTAAACTTTCATTTGTCTGATGTTAGTCCCCAAACTATTTAACTTGTTTCAAAATAGGGATTCCGTCCGAAAGTTTTTTAATTTTTAACAAAAAATTATCAAATACCCATTTTACCCTTATTCACCCCTCCCTTTTTCTCTCTCACTTAGCAACCCTCCTCTCACTCTCTCTTTCATTTAACATGGGTTGTTGAGTGTTATATATATAAAAATCAATTTTTGTGCCTTGAATCAAAGTTTCTGTTTTAATTAACAGTATATTTTTAATTATATGTAAAAAAAATCTTAACCTTTTATTTTTAATTATATTTAAAAAATAATCGTACTGATTTCCATTTTACAATATAAAACTATTCTTTAAGATAATTTAAACCAACACACACACACCGAGTTAATTGACAAAGTGTTTTATTTATGAAAAAGTTAAATAAATGTTTTACAAAATAACTATAAAAAATAATTGTGTATGTATTTTTAAACGACAACATTATAGAATCGAGTTTAGAAACAAAAATGTTGAGTGTTTACCTTTTGGATCAAATACCAAGAACAGTTATTTTTAAAACTGTTTAAAAGTTTTTAAATTGTTTAAAAGTTTTAAATTTTTTTATGAAAAGTTTAAATTTTGTTCTATAAAAAATCAATTCTTTTTAGTCATATAAGACATTTATTAATAAGATACTTTATATAACTTTTATAGAAAAATAATTTTTTAGTTGTAGTCATATAAAAATTATTTTTACAGCTATTATGAAACGATATTTTTAATTAAGAAAATATTTTTACAACGTTATTTTTAATGTTAATTTTATAATTTTTATAACGTTATTTTTAATTATAGATTTTTTATTTATTTTCGAAACAGTTACAAAAAAGTTATTTCTTGAAAAAGTTACAAGAAGTTTTTTAATAACTTTTATTTTTAAAACAATTACAAGAGGTGTTTTTTGAAATAATGTTATTTTTAAAATAGTAACTTTTAATAGTTATTAAAACTTAATTTTTTTTATTTAAAACAGTTATTTTTAAAAATGTTTAAAAGGATTATGTTTAAAATGGTTGTAAAAAAACGTTTAAAACAATCCAAATTGAGGTATTTGACAGGTATTGAGCGTAAAATAAGCGGATAAGGGCAAAAGTGGTATTTGACATAATTTTGCCAGCATTTAACAACCCAAATGGACGGAGTTGTAATACCCCGTATTTCTGCGTATTTAGAATTTAATTAATTGGGTAATTAAAAAGGAAAATACGTTTTAATTTAAATTACGTAAGTAGAGTAATTTAATGTGGTATGTTTTAATTTAAATTACGCGAGTAGAGTAATTTGATGTGATGTAATAATAACTATGATTATTAAGTGATTAAATAATCATAATGGCTATTAGATATTAATCCAGAGTTGGATACTGATTAATATGACGATTAAAGTTTACTAAGTATGAATAGTAAATATTGAAAGTTTATGTGTACGACATAACGATTGATATGGACATACTTGAGTTTACCTCAACCGAGTGTAATGCATTGACAAAATTGAGGGTGAGATGAGAAACATATTTTTAAAAGACTCAAATGATAATTTAGAGGCCACAGGTGATTCCGAAAGGGTTGAATTAGTCAAAATAGTGTACCCGGGGTACTAGTTGAGTGCCAGGTCATTTTTGGACTGAACCGGAACCATATGAGGGCATTTTGGTCCCTTAACATTTAAGGGTGAGGAGACCTACGAATTTTAGAACCCTAAGTCAGATTATAAGAGTTGGAGGCTAGGGTTAGAGAGAAGAAAAAACACACCATAGCCATTAGAGAGAAGAGAGAAACAATTCCTAAGGCAAAAGAAAGAAGTGAGAAGGATTCAAAGGAGACTTTCACCACCAACTTGTTAGGAAGAAGGATTGAAGGAGAAAGACCATCAATCACCAACAACAATCACGAAATTAGACTCTACTGAACAATAAGGCAAGTGGTTAATTTCAACATAAATTGAGTAATAATACCCATGTATAAGTTTTATGAAGAACATGACTTTTATGATTTTCTTGGAAACAAAGACTTGAATATGTTACATGAGTGATAGGGATTGAACGTAGAATATTTTAGACCTCCAAATGATTTAATATCATAGGATACTTGATGATTAAATCGAATTAAAAAAATCTGGGTTTATGGATGAAAATATGGAAAGAATATATTTTTAGGGTTCTTGAATAGTAGGAAGATTTGAATTAATCTGGACTGAATTTATAAAAATTATGTTGTTTTAGATCGTTGGTAATCATCCCAGGGTATGTAGGAATGATTCGAAATCGTTAGTTACAAGTTTGGTGAATTATCATGGGAGTTGGATAATAAAAAATGGTTTAATCCGCGTGAAGAAGACGATCTGGGCCTATCACTGCTCGATCGATCGATCGACCCTTGAATGTCGATCGATCGAGCAGTCGATCGATCGACCATATTCCATCGATCGATCGATCCAGGATGAATTTTAGAAAATTTTGTGGAAATCTCTCTTCGATTACCGTCACTTAATAGGAACCTTAGTGATGATATGTTACCTATGTAGGGACTTAGTAATTACTAGTAGGTGTACTGTAAGACATCATTATAAATTATTGAGTGTAAAATTGGGAGAAATGAAATGAAGGGAAGTAGCCGATTGAGTCGTGCATCGAGAATTTGGGAATTGAGTTACATAATGAGTAAGGGTTGATTCCCGAAATATACCAGTAGGTTAGAGATAGATTAACTACTGAATTAAGGGAGGGGTAACTAGGAACCTTAGAGTTGTTTGAATACTCGAATAAATGCGATGCTGAGATAAATCGTGACTTAATAGGTACGATGAATATAAGGAAAACATATTTCGTACGGGCATGATTTGATAGGTCGGGTGGCTACCTACTAAATTGCATGAATTTTTGGGTTAAGATAATTATACCTAAATTAATTATGTTAGGGTCGATGAGATATTCCAAACTAACATAGAGTTATTATCTGTTTGGGGTCGATGAAAAATTCCGAACCAAACCTTAAAACTGGTGTCGCGATGAAAGAGTACCGAAACAGAATATGTGTATATATAAATAGTTGGGATCGATGGATCATTCCGAACTAACTCTCACTTGGGGTCTATCAATCATTCCGAACCAAGGGTCTTTTATGTGTGTTATAAGGACATATTAGTGATAACTAATATTTAGTACATGTTGTGTGATAGATGTATACTAGATGCATAATCTACTGACATGAGATAGTAGATAATAAAATGGATTGATAATATCTTAGTAATAATTAAGTAGTGTGACGTAATTATTATAAGTATAAGAATAACAAGAGATGAGTAAGTTATCTAAGTTTATGATATATGAGATATGGACTATTAAAATACTGCGTGTATATTATGGGGACTTAACGAGTAGATACGGGCAGTGGAGTATTCTAGCCTAGTTAACTTGGGTAGCACAACTAGGTGGACTAAGTATCAACGTTAGGCGTGCACTATAGGAGAGAGGTGAGGTAACTCAAAAGAGTGTGCGAAGTCTTAACATGTGTAATCAATAACTCATAATTGTGAAAACTTCTTACAAAATATTTTTTAAATGTTTTGAGTACTAACTCTTGCTATGTAAAATCTTTTCAAAAACCTTTTAGGTGCCCAGCCACAGGGACACCCAGCATGACTTCATTCCTTGGATTTGGGAGCTGCAGCACATGTGGATGTTGCAGGGATTGTTTAAAAGTTTCTCCTTTTAGATCTAGTGTAGGATCTCAGTTTTAGTACTCTCAGTTTGGGACATGTTGTCCAATCTTTACAGTTGCAGTTATTCTGATTTTAGATTTTGAGTTAGTTACATTTAGCCGTGGTTTTTGACGAGACTTTATTTCATTTAGTTATTTATGATGATTGGTTTAATATTGCTTAAACTGTACTGTTTCGCATGAGTTGCTTATCTGTTTAAGGAAGATAAAATTTGGCACTAACTTAATTTCACTTAGGTGGTTAGTAACTAAAAAGCTTTCGATAGTGACTCTAAAAATGAACCATTTAAGAAACCTGTTTTAAATTAAATTAAGGCTTGATCACCCAAGGTTTAATTAGGCGAGCTATCACAGGAGTCCCCGATTTGAAACAAGTTAAATATTTTGAGGGCTAACGTGAGACAAATAAAAGTTTAGGGACCATTTAAAAACTTTAGTGATAGTTCAGGGACTAAAAAGGTAATTTGCGATACTTTTTTACTCTTTTTATAAACCGGTGGGCGAATCGTTTTGTTGTTTTAAGTTTATTTTTGTTAAACTTTGCTAGCAAGATTATAAATTGTGACTAGGGTTCCTTTGGTTCGGAGTAAAATACGTTTTAATACGGTAAAAAATAATATCATTAAATACGTTTTTATTTATTTAGAAGTAAATTTTGTTTGCTATTATTGTTTAAAGTGTCATAATTATATAGTGTGCAAAACCCAACAAAAAATTAATTTCAAAAAGGTGAAAACGTATTTTACCGTATTATTTTTCACCGCATTGAAACTTATTTTATCCATAACCAAATGGACCCTAAATGATTACTTTTAGTGGCAAGAATTTAATTTTTTCTACCCATTTAATTATAAATTATTCATCCACAAGGGAAAATTTAGGCGCCAAACAATCAGGGTCCGTTTGATTAAAAAGTAGGAAAAACGTGGGGATGACAAAATTTTCTATGGGTAAAATTTCCAAAATTTACCTAGTTTTCTCACATGACGCTATCAAACAACCAATTAGGCAAAATTAAAGTCAATTCAATTAGTTTATTTAAATATTTTTTTTAAATTTTTTAAAAAAATTTCAAAACATTTTTATAAACAGGTTTTAAAATATTTCTAAAATAGTTTTTTTTTTAAATATTATTAAAATAATTTTTTACAACATTTAAAACAGTTTTTTAAAACAATTTTAACAATATTCGAAACAATTTTTAAACTTTTTAAAACAGTATTTTTAACAGTTTTAAAATAGCGTTTTTACAAAACAGTTTTATAAGACTTTTTTTTTTATATTTAAAACAGTTTTTAAACTGTTTTTCAAACGGTTTTAAAATAGTTTTTTTAACAAATTTAAAACATTTTTAAAACAATCTTAAAATAACTTGAATTTCAGCACTACACCATTTGTGAACTCAAACCCACCACCCCGGCGTAAACAAGTGCTGAAATTCAAGAGTCACAAATGGTGTAGGAGACCTAACAAAGTAGGTAACTATAGATACCTATCAAAGTTGGATACCAAAAATCCTACCGGAGAAAATTAGATAAACCAAAAGGAGTTTGAGTAAACTCAAACACACCACCCATGCATGTCCAGTCGAAACCATACTCTAAAGAGTTCGGATCGATCCAAACTTTGCCAATATCGACCTTGGCAAGATGGAAAAAATTACCACACTAAGTCCTCCAAACCTCTTTTCGAACCCATTCGCTAAAGTGAAAAAATTTCTTTAATGGTCGCGACCCTTATCACTGATGCGAAGTCCCACTAAAGCTACACGTTCTCTTTCCCAAAGAATTTTTTGACAAACCTTTGCTGGTGCGAAGAAGTCTCGTTGTAGCAAAATAAGTATTTGCTATGGAGACACCAATCTCAATGGTCATGAGCCCTAAAAAAGCCTATTTTGTGTCTCTCAAACTTTCTACGAACAATCCTACAAAACCATTACGTGAGGGTTTCACCAAAATACAAGATCGCATCACGATAGCCCTAATAAAGAACTTTGGCTAAGCTTGAGGCATCCTCAAACCTATACCTAGGCTTAGTCTTCAACCGATGTATATTTTATGCAACCACAAGAATGCCTCCACCACATATGTCAAACCCAAAATAATCAACATCGTACTTGGAATCCCCTGGTTTGACATCACACCTAACAACCTCCCCAAATATACTCATAGCCACCGCGTGGTTATTGAAAATCAACTTCTCCCCTTTGGGAGATTCGATCGCCCCCGACTTTCCCCTACATCACCATCATGACCATCTGCTTTCCCACACTCATCTTCATGGCCCCTTATGGGACTAACTCAATGCCATTACGATTGTCACAAGATGATATCATGTCCATCCTCATTGGTCTACCTCCCTTTAAGAACTGCTGCAATTTCGATTACCATTTCAAAGTGGATTTTACTCTCCCAAGATGTTGTATAGTTCCCTCACAACCAAATTAAGCATAGAGATCACCACTCTACCCATAATTAAAGCCATGCTTGCTTGGTCCTCCATTGGCAAGATTCAAATGAGATATCCTAATATCCATAAACACCCCTTTGTATCTCCATCTATTACTACATTCCCTTGGAGAATAAATAAATTTCTCACATTGGTTCTGCTAAACACCACAAATGAGGCAACCATGATCCTCATAGATCCACCTAATGTTACAATATTGTAACCCATGGAGTATATCATTCCCATCAATATAAGGTTCACCTAAAGACTCAAAGTATGCCGAATACCACACATAGTTCTCACCAATTCATCATATGTCTTGATTTTGATCGATCTAATTCCCAGAATTTTAAAGGCTCTCCCATTGACCGTTAAAACATAATCAAATTTCACCTCTTTGTAGGAGGATAAATAATCCTTATTAGGACACATATGAATTAGACAACTAGAATTAAGAACACAAATGTCATTAAATGACTCATCAATATGGGTTGCTATGGGATTAAACACTTCGATATCTTGCGAATCACTTGCATCTTCCATCATTGTTAACGCGTCTTGAACTTTCTCATTTACTTTCTCATTATTTCGTTTGGAACATGAATCCATAATGTTCCCAATCTCTTGATAGTAATAACTTTCTCGATCCTTGTGCCACTTTAACTTGAACCTTAAGCTCTTCAAACCTCGGTTCTCCGATCTTCCTTGAAACACTAGGCTTAAGGCATCACCGTTACCCTCAACCATGTCCCATATATTTTCATTTGAAATAAGGTTTGAGGTGACCTCATCCAACATAATACTTTTCTTCCCATATATTATCATTGAATGGGATTAATTAGGATTAATTGTGGGTTAAATGAAAATTAATCTTGATTTCAATATTACTCGAGAATCTAGTAATATGTGATTTATGTGAATATTACTTAGTGATTAAAAGTAATATATGATTATGACTACATATGCTTATGATTTTATAAAATTGTCGCTAGTGATTAATATGACAATTACGGAATTAAGTCGAGGCGGCCGTGTGAGTAGTGTCGAAACTAAATTTAAATAAAATAAACATAAATTATTTTTATGTCATCCAAATGGTCATTTTGACTGCGCCAAAGTGTTAGGAAGGGTTTAATTAGTAAAAAAAGTCTACTTGGGTGTTTGTTTTGGGTCTTGGTGCACTTTGGAACGAATAGACACCCCAAAGGGGTATTTTGGTCTTTTGACAAAGTATGGGAATAGTAGCTATGAATTTTGGAGTCATCTTATATAAGTATAAATTTTATCAAAGAAAGACTCATTCACCAAAAACATCAAGAGACAAGCCTGTGAGGAGAGAAGAGATTTTTCTAGGAAAGAAAGAGATACCCCTAGGAAGCTAAGAGGCCAAAGGACATCCTACACCACCACCGCCACCGAAAGTAGGAGGGAAAAAGGGGAGGACCACCAGTAGACTATTATCCCCGACGGTTCAAACCTACAATCTAAAGTCAAGTGACTTAATCTTTGCAAATTAGCGTGTATAATGTCCATGTTAGGATAGTTGTAGAATTCTGAGAATTTGCATGATTTAGAGATAAACCATAATGATTTTAATGGATTCCTTGATATAAGATACGTGTAGGACAAACCTCCTTTTGATTATGTATTTTAATCGAAGAATTTGGAATCACTTGATAAAGAAAATATGATTTTTTATATGTTATTATTGGAAAAATGATAAAATATGGATTTTCTGGAAATCATGAGAAATAACATGTTTTAACCAAACTTCTTGATGATTTTAGGTTATTAAATGTTTGGAGATCAATTATATATATTTTTATATCATGTGGAACAAATTATAAGAACTTTGGGATCATAAAATAGGGGATTTAAGGATGAAAGATGATGAAACCCGTGGGCCAAATATGTAGAAACAGTAGACCGATACATGTTTGGTCGATTGAATGTTGATCGATCGAACAGGTCGATCGATTGATCCAAGCCATCAATCGATCGACGATCCCAAAATATGTGATTTTGTTTCTTTTAAGGTTTGATTAAATTCCCCACTTCCAAGGATGCTTAGTGTAAATTAAATATAGCATAATGGGATTTAGGGAAGATCAGTAGGGTGATAATTGAAGCCCGAAAAATATTTATGTGTTCGATTAATCCTTGAAAATGAAATAATGGATTAAAAGTTAATTGGAGATTATCGAGGAATAAACCCATTTGAGGATAATATGAAATTGTGAAAATTTGAGAATTGGGATTACATGTACCAGTAGGGTGTGAATAATTACCTACTAAATTTTATTTGAGGAATATTGAATGTCTTTCAAGTGTAGGAAAATCTCGGGAAATATATGTCAATAAGTAAAGTCATAATCTATAAATACGTAGGATATGAGAGAGAAAAATATACTACATATGAAATTATCATATGGGTTGTGCGAGTACCTTGTATGATATTATATAGATGGGATGAATACCTCTACTGTAATTTTTATTGTCTATGACATACCTACGCTTCTTGCTATCCGGGTGAAGGTTTCGCGTTATGGTCGATCTTATCCTGATGAGCCCATTTGGGGGGATTTTAGATTCGTACCTTGAGCATAGTGTAATACCCCATAACATTGTATGATTTTATTTTAATTAGATTTTATTTTAATTATGGAAATTAGAATAATTGATTTAAATGGAGAAAATTTAATTTATAATTAATCCGAATCATATTTTAATTATTACTAGCGTGACAAGAGTTAGTATTTATCGGAAATAATTATGTTGAATATTACTTAAAGAGTAAAGTAATATATAATTGTGTTGAATATTACTTAGAGAGTAAAGTAATATATGAATACGAGAATATTATTTTGACCGGGAGTGAAATAAGATAGTTGTAACACTTGGTTGGGACACGCGTATGAGTCATTCCAGTAATACTTTATTGAGGTAAAAATGATGATTTATTTTTAAGTATCTTGTATGGCTGTTTTGAGCACGCCAGTGTATCCGGAAGGGTCAAAATAGTCAAAAAAAACTACTCAGGTGTTTTATTTGGATTCCGAGGCATTTTAGCCCAAAATGACACCCCGTAGGGGTATTTTGGTCTTTTGGGATTTTTGGGAAATTAAGTGGACGAAAATAAGAATTAAAAAGAAAAAGGAACATGGGAATTAGGTTATCTGACAGTTTCTAACCCACGAGAGAGAAAGAGAGAAACTAAGAGGGAGAAGAATAAGAAGGCATAGAGGATTGGGCTAAGGATTCAAGTTCTCCCACCGAAAATCACACCAATGCATAGATAACGAAGAGATGATCATCCCCATACCAACTTCATTCAACTATTCAGAGGTTCACAAAAAGTCAAGTGTTTATCTAGCTAAAATTCTGAGCATATATGATTCATGTTAGACTTAGTTAATGACACAACCATGAAACTATGAATTTGAGATTGAATTGTTAATTAATTTTGAAATTGGAAGATAGATTTTCATGTAGATGAATAACCCCATTCTGGTGAAGACAAATCTGGAAATTTTAGGTTAGAATCACGAAATACAATTAGGAGTTTTGAATGATTATAATGGTGGGTTTAATTTAAAGGGGCACTTAAATTCCCTCTGATCATGTAAGGATTTATCATTTAAATTATGTTAGGAATTACCTTATGATGATTAGGAAGAGTTTAGAATCATTGATTGGGAGTTGGGATGAATTTTAGATGAATTTGGATGAGGAAAAGATTAGTAAAATGAATTTCAGATGAACAGGGGAACCCTCGGAATTTTCGTTCAAAGACCTGCCTGGGTCATTTGAACGAGAATTCCAATGAGAGTTCTAACGAGATTCATGAGTTCGTTCGAAGTGGGAAGTTTGTTTAAAGGTCCTCATTCGAACGAGAATCCTGGACTTCTAACGAGGTTTCAGAAACCCCAATTCTTACCCAAATAAGTTAAGGACTCTCCTAGGTTCATTTACGTGGAAAAAAGGACCTAAGCTATCCTCGAGTAGCTTCTTTTCATAATTTAGAAGTGAGGTAAATTGAGTAATTATGAAGAGAATAGGTAGAATTGAGAGATCCACTAAGATCATCTACGATAGAGAGAGATAAATCGTGCCGTTAAAGTGTTGTAGGTAATAGGATTGAGTATACTACATATCAATTCAGGGGCTTAGGTTGCGTGAATACCTAATGAAAATAATAAGTTACGTGTATACTTATTGATTGAACTATTATGTGTATAACATACCTACGCTACTTGCTATCGAGCGGAGGTTGCGCGTTGTGGATAATCATGCCTTGAGGAGCCTTCGGGTGGGATATTGATTTGTATCACTAGAGCATAGAACCTAGGTATGGGCTATCTGTGAGAACGATGGTGATGACGGTTGTATGGGTGCGTAGGTATGTGTGCAACCCATCAACTTAGGACTATGTTCGCCTCCAATATATGTTTTTTTTTTTTATGGTTCGAGAGAGACTGAACCTTTAGTCCCTATGCAAATGAGTGATGTAACAAGACATGATAGCAGAGTATGCGAGCACCGTAGCTGTGTTTCGGGGTGCGATACTGTATATATATATACATACAGTGTGAATTACGTAGGTAGATTAAATAATAAATCTATTATGAATTATGTTGTGAACAACTAATTATGTCAAATTGAAATTGTCCATTCAGGTGTAAAGAGGGATTAGTTCTATGTATTATACTTTGGGAGGAAAAATAAATAGGAACGATGTCGGACTATGATGAGTTATTACACAGGGAGGACTAGATAGAATGAGAATAGAACTTATGAGATTTGAATTATTCGCTAGGCGTGCACATTAGATGAGAGGTGAGCATCCCAAGGGAATTCGTTAACTTAACATGAATATTATATGTGCTAATAAATCATTTTAAGTACTTGCTGATTTTAAACCGTTTTCAACTCGGGCTCTGATTTGTTTTCTACAAATATCTTTTCTTTTAAAATTATTTTAGGTGCTCAGCCACAGGGACACCAGACTTAGGGGTTCCATTCATTCGATGAGCTGTAGCTGCTGTGGAGGCTACAGGATTTTGGTAGTTGACACCTCAGAGTCTATCATTCCTTACTTTTGAGTTATTTGCATCAGTTGGACATGTCGTCCCTTCTTATTTACATATTCATAGATTTGAGATTTAATTCTTTACTCTTCTCAGTCATTGACTCTATTTAGTTGGATTATTGTATTCGACTTAAGGCCGGAAGTGTTTACTCCAATCCCTTTTATTATGTCAGTTATATCATTTCTTATGAGATTGGATTGAATGGTGAATGTTGATGCAAAAAACTGGACTGAATCCCATTTTTATGATCACAGATAAATAGATGAAAGCAATCCAATCAAGCACATAAGAGATAAAGATTTTTAAAGTGGTTCGGCTATGAATAAAGCCTATATCCACCGTTATTTTATTCCCAGGGGTTTATAATAGCACCATAGGGTGTAGAGAGAGAAAGGATGTGTATCTTGTGTATGGGGTTTCTAGGTTCTCCTGGATCTCTCCTGGATCTCTTATGGATCTCCCCTTTTGGCTAAGGGGATACATGTATTTATAATGATGGGAGATAAAGAGATTCATTGTATGTAGACATTTATGTCTACATTCAACGAATCTGATTGTTGAATTGCTTGGTATGATATGTGTTGTCATCTATTAATACAGTATAAATGTACATTAAGGCTCATTAAATGCGCTACCATCTTCATTAATGCACATTAAATGCATAGTTATCCTTTGATCTTCCTGGTTGGTATGCCGACCAACTCTCCTCGGGTACCGACTAACTCTCCTCAGGTGCCGACCAACTCTCCTCGGGTGCCGACTAATACTCCTCGGGTGCCAACTAATTTTCCTCGGGTACTGACCAACTCTCCTCGGGTGCCGACTAATACTCCTAGGGTGCCGACCAACTCTCCTCGGATGTCGAATATTGCCACGTAGGATGACATGTGTCCTTTTCTGATTGGTCCTCGTAGATGGAGAATTTTTGTGTTAACAGAAGCCCCCAATGCTCCATACTTGATGGTTTACTTGAAAGGATGGAGTATTTATTCTGCAGTGTTGCTCGGTGCTCGTGAAATTCTTGATCTACCTTCTTGATTTGTTCAACATAAAGTGCATTATCTCCTGGATGACATATGATGTAGGCTGATCGATGGTTGCTAATCTTTCTTTTGAGGAAATCCGTGGGCTATGTATCACCCCTGGGAATTTGGATGCAGCCATGCCATAGTATGCAGCTTGTAGCTTGTCATAATCTTCAAGTATATTGATTGGTTTGCTAGCCGACCAACTGCCTCCTGTGCCGAGCAACTGGGTGCTAACTTCACGTGCTTGATTCATCTGATTTATGCTCCTCTGAATACTTTGTCGAGTAACGTACTAGCTTTTGAACCCAACTCTTCAATCTGATTAGTACCAAGCTAGTGGTGGACTTCGAAATATTTTCATACAACTTCTTCTTTAATGTTGGTCGGGACAGTAGTAGTAAAGATCTCAGTGCTGTAGATGCTGAATTTGACTTCTGAACTTCAATAGTATGTGCATAATAACTCCTAAATATGCCTCCTGAACTTCAATATACCTCCTGAACTTCAATATAGCTCTTGAACTTCAATAGCCTCCTGAACTTCAATATCAAAAATAATTCCTGAGCAATAAATAACAACTCCTGAATGATGATTGGTCGGGGCCCCGATCGTGTGAGTTTGTGGAGTTGAATCTGATGCTCGACTGCATGATGTTATAAGAATGTGCCACTGAATGAATAAATATATCTATAATAGAAGCCCCCAAGTGTGGAATGTGAACTTTGAATGCTTTTTGCTTGATCGCTTTCACATACTCATACTTTGTTTCCGACCAACTGTAGTTGACAGCTTCTTATTTCCGACCAACCTGAGTTGACATTTTTGGAAATATATTTACTTCCTAACCAACATAAGTTGGCATTTTTAGGAATATATAGTTTTACTTCCCGGGGGAATACAAGTTTTACTTCCCGGAGGAATACTAGTAGCTTTACTTCCCGGAGGAATACAAGTTTTTCTTTCCGGAGGGATACAAGTAGCTTTACTTCCCAGAGGAATAGAAGTTTTACTTCCCGGAGGAATACAAGTAGCTTTACTTCCCAGAGGAATACAAGTTTTACTTCCCGGAGGAATACAAGTTTTACTTCCCGGAGGAATACAAGTAGCTTTACTTCCCGGAGGAATACATTTTTGATAATAAATGATATAGACTTCCTCGGAGCTGACCAACAGATTGTTGGGAATAGAATAAGATATAATAAATGCTGGAGACCTCCTCGGTGCTGACCAACAAATTGTTTGGAATAAAATATAATAAATGCTAGAGACCTCCTCGACGCTGACCAACAGATTGCTAAGAATAAAATATAATTAATGCTGGAGACCTCCTCGGCGCTGACCAACAGATTGTTGGGAATAAAATATAATAAATGCTGGAGACCTCCTCGGCGCTGACCAACAGATTATTGGGAATAAAATATAATAAATGTTGGAGACATCCTTGGAGCTGACCAACAGATTGTTGGGAATAAGATAATATAAATGTTGAAGACCTCCTTGGAGCTGAAATAAGAATATAATATGCATCCAAATAGATATAAAGAATAATTAAAAATAATAAAGTGCCTCGTTGATCAGTCGAGGTAGAATTATATAATGCCGAACAAGAATAAGATCTTCCAGAACATAAGAATATGGCCGAGAACGTTGCCAGGCCTGAATATAAATAAGAATTATCCGACCAACTATCCATTGGGGGTGAAATACAACGAATGTTGTAATTCTCCTCAAAGCTGAATAAGTATCTTGTCGAGGCACAATTGCATAATGCCGAATACGAATAGTATTTTCCAGAACATAAGAATATGGCCGAGAACTTTGTTGGGCCTGCATATAAATAAGAATTACCTCGACCAACTATCCGTTGGGGGTGACATATAATAAATGTTATAGTTCTCCTCGGAGCTGAATATGATAATAAGTATCTCGCCGAGTTCCATGTTGAGATGAATGTAGAATATGAATTCTCAAGGGATATATATAATAATTTGTGCTTGAGCCGATATCTGGGCCTGAATATAAACAAAAATTGCCCCGACCAACTATCCGTTGGGGGTGAAATATAATAACTGTTGTAGCTTTTCCTCGGAGCTGAATATATAATGAGTATCTCGCCGAGCTCCATGTTGAGATGAATATAGAATATGAATCCCAATGGATATATAGAATCATTTGTGCTGGAGCAGACATCATAGCAATAATAAAATCAATAGTTCCTCGCTGAGGTGAAATTTCATACTGCCGAGCTATGATAATATTTTTCAGAAGAGTAAGATTATTTTCGAGCATTCGTCGAAGTTGAATCTTGTACCTGTAAAAATTAATATCTTGCTCTACCATTTGTGTAGGCTGAATTGATTAGTCGTGAGAATAATTGAATCATTCAATAAATATATGATAGGTATATGTTTGAGAAATAAAAATATTAATTTCAAAAAATGAAATAATATATGTTGGCTGATATGTCGAGGCATAATTGCCTGATGTCGAGCTATACTACTTTTCCAGAGGTTTACGAGAGATTTCATCGGGATTGAATATCGTCCCTATGAAATTTTAATAGGCTGCCCGAGCACCTGTCGAGACTAGAGAAAATAATTATTATCATGGGAATAATTATTCAGCCAAACAATATGTGATGTGTATCAGCATAAAAAATTCAAAATATAATATTTTTGTGCCAAATGTGTGTGAGATGGACAAATTTTTATCAGATATGCATCATAAATAAGACGTAGAGTTTTTTGTAAAGTTATTTAATCTCCAAAAACTAATCAGGTATAAGTTGCTGTTTGAAAATTATTTATCACTTGATTTTAAAAATATTTTTGGGGTGATCACAAGTTAAAAAGACTTAAACCCCTGTTTGTCCCCGAGCTGAACTTGTGTTTAAAGAAATATCTGGGGTGCTTCGCATTTTTTAATACCCCAAGATTCTACTACTGCCGACAAACGACATGGATGTTGCCGACCAACATTTAAGGATATCTCAAGTTATAGAATATATGGTGCCGACCAAGAAGCAAATGGTCCCCGACCAGCTGAGCAATTTCGTCGATCAACAAAAATGGTGCATTGACAGCACCGAACAACATTAGATGTCACCGACCAAAAGGTGGATGGTTGGATAGTTGCCGACCAGTAAATTGAACCCTCCAAACAAGACTGAGATGTCGCCGATCAAGAAGTAGATGATTGTCGACCTGCAATTAGTTCCACCGAGCTACAATATGGGTCTCCGACCAATAATAAGATACCTCGTGGTTGGATAAAATTATTTCAACGTTGCTGCTGGATCTTCACATCTTATCTCCGACAAACAAAAATGGTCTAGTTAAGCTTCTCTTTAATAAAATATGGCCCAAGATGATGCCGACCAACAATATGGATGGCTGACCAGAATATCTCGAATCCTTAGATAAGAAAATAACATTCGATGTAAAATTTAAGCATTAAGAATGTTAATTAAATGAATAATTATCTAATCCACTATATCGTGTGATTCCGATAAAGAAACCATGTGATGTGATGAACGAGGGGCCAACATATTAAATTTGTGCCAAAGAGTCTTGATATGGTCATGATTTGTTTTACTGATCCTCTTTTACAAGAGGTGGGTAATGATTTTTCAGGTGAGAGAAATTATTTTTTATATTGATCCTTTCCTATTCCCTATTTGGAGAGATAAAAATATGTTGAATGATCGAAGTTATTACCAAATTTATATAAAAAATCAGTCAATGAGACTTTTTTGACATAGATGGAAGATGAACCAAATTAAGTATATAGTTCATAAAAATGAATGCAAAGAGACTCAAACTTGAAGAGAGAGAAAATAGATCTGGGTCATGATTTCCATGAGAAAACTTTTTATTGTCTCTAACCTTTTCACATTCTCTGATTAAAAATATGATGGGAATTTGAATAGACATTAAAGATCTTTCAAAAATTATTTCAAAATCAACAATGAAAATTATCAAATCTTATCATCGTCGTATATATTGGTATATGTAATCATTTAAAATATTTATTCCATGATACAAAATTGAAACTTGAGAATCAAGCAAAAAGTTATGATTTATGAAATCCACTATTTTTCAGATTTCTAAATAAGAATGAATCTAACAGTTATGATTTAAAAATCATGAAATGCAACATTTTGCAGATAAAAATTGGACAATTAATTTATGTACATAAAAATCATGATTAGATCAAAAGATGTATGTATAATTAATTATATGTAGAGAAAATAAAAACTTAGCTTTTGATGGAGAACAATGCTTGTAACACGTTCCCATAGACGGCGCCAATCTGTTGATGCAAAAAACTGGACCGAATCCCATTTTTATGATCACAGATAAATAGATGAAAGCAATCCAATCAAGCACATAAGAAACAAAGATTTTTAAAGTGGTTCGGCTATGAATAAAGCCTACGTCCACTGTTATTTTATTCCCAGGGGTTTACAATAGAACCATAGGGTGTAGAGAGAGAAAGGATGTGTATCTTGTGTATGGGGTTTCTAGGTTCTCTTGGATCTCTCCTGGATCTCTTCTGGATCTCCCCTTTTGGCTAAGGGGATACATGTATTTATAGTGATGGGAGATAAAGAGATCCATTGTATGTAGACATTTATGTCTACATTCAACGAATCTGATTGTTGAATTGCTTGGTATGCTATGCGTTGTCATCTATTAATACAGTATAAATGTACATTAAGTCTCATTAAATGCGCTTCCATCTTCATTAATGCACATTAAATGCATAGTTATCCTTTGATCTTCCTGGTTGGTATGCCGACCAACTCTCCTCGGGCGCTGACTAACTCTCCTCGGGTGCCGACCAACTCTCCTCGGGTGCCAAATAATTTTCCTCGGGTACTGACCAACTCTCCTCGGGTGCCGACCAACTATCCTCGGATGTCGAATATTTCCATGTAGGATGACATGTGTCCTTTTCTGATTGGTCCTCGTAGATGGAGAGTTTTTGCGTTAACAGTGAATATTTAGTTATTTTCCTTAAATGATTTCATATTAATTGAAAAGATAAAATTTTGACATCAACCTTTTTAAATATTAGGTGGTTAGTTTTAATAATATAAATTTTTCGGAAGTGATGCATAATCTGAACCAACTGGATATTCTGATTTAATTAATAAAGGACCGATCACTCGATATTTAATTAGGCGGGGTGTTACAGGTGGCATCAGATCCAGGTTCTAAAGTCCTTAGGATCTGTATGGCTTATTAGGTGTCCACGTAGCTATCTTTGATGTAGAGCCCTATATTTA
Source organism: Sambucus nigra (assembly GCA_949130495.1). Classification (NCBI taxonomy): domain Eukaryota; kingdom Viridiplantae; phylum Streptophyta; class Magnoliopsida; order Dipsacales; family Adoxaceae; genus Sambucus; species Sambucus nigra. The sequence goes on along the minus strand of CASBWL010000624.1, from coordinate 337,793 downwards.
GGACTGTTGTATTCATTATTCATTAATTTTACGTCTTCAGCTTTCTAAGATATTTACTGTGGACTTATAGATCTTCTCTCTCATTTTAGATGCCTCCCAGACATGCGTAGCGAACCAATAAGGATGCCCAGCCCGAGCCCCAGCCAACTTCGGTCCAGGAAATGATGAACGCTGTGTAAGTTGTTGTTATTATAGCTCAGGCAGTTAACGCAACGTTAGCTGTAGTATAGCAGTCTCCACCACAGGCACTAGTAGTGGCTATAGCTCCATCCCACGCTCTCCCTTCTGCATGGGAGCACGTCAGAGATGCCTTTCATAAGGCACACCCTCTAGAGCTTGCAAGAAATTCAGATGTGGTAAAGGCGAGCCAGTGGTGGAATGATATATAGAGGCACCTGGGGATGTATGAGTGCACTGAGGTGAAAAATAAGATTCTGGGTACCTTTGAGTTGGTAGGAATAGTGCTACATTGGTGGGAGTCCATCACCACTTAAAAGGAGAGAGACAGCTTGACTATCAGAGATTTCGGGGTGCGAATAAATCGCAAGTACTTCCCTTTCGCCGTGAATACTGAGATGAGGTGGAAGCTATTGAACCTCAAGAAGGAAGGAAAGACAGTTGCTGAGTATGAAGAGGAGTTTACAGACCTTCTAAATCTAGTTCCAAACGAGATACCGACAGAGGAGAAAAAGATTCAGAGAGTCATGGATGGTTTGACTTGGAAGATTCGTCATCACTTGTTAGGGAATCTTTTATTGGCCACTTACTCTAATCTGGTTAATTCTTCCCTATTAAATTTTTAGGACCACCGCTTCCACCAGCAGGGAAGCAAATGAGTTGGGGAGTCCAGCCAGTAGGGCCAAACAGGAGGTAGTAGTACCAGTGGAACACCTACAACTTAGGGATAGGTACGTCAGGGAGAGCAGGGTTTCCAATAGGCGGATCCTACTAAGCAGTTCTAATCTAGAGATTTTAGACAGGGAGAGGAAGGTTTTAGGCAGGGCCATCAGGTCCAGCCTGGATAACATGGCCAACAAGGGCAATAACGTTTTCAACAGGGCCAACGAAGGGGTTGTAACGACCATCAGGCCTTAGGGCAATAGGGACATAGTAGAGGACACTTTCCAGGGAGGTGTTTTACTTATGGAAATACTGGCCACAAGCATCAGGATTGTCCCCAAAAGGGTAGCCCTGCAGTAGCAGCAATATCATGGAACTCGCTAGGAGCCCCATTAACCGTTATTACTAGCCACCCTCCCAGCACCACCCCAAGTTTCGTCCTTTCCACCCATTCCAGTAGCTTCGGTATAATAGAATCAGTTGCATTATGGGCATGTCTACTATATCCATCAGGCCCCAATTCATCAGGCGCTACCCACTATCGAGGGTACGTTTCCTATCCATGGGATTATGGGGCGCATTTTATTTGACATAGGGGCATCACACTGCTTTATAACTACTAGTTTTGCACGGTCCATAGGGTTGTTAGACACAATAGAGAGTACAGTGACATGTATAGACTTATCGCTAGGGAATGGGTTGTTGATCTTCTTTATATTCCAGGGAGTAGGTATAGAGATTGGGAGTTTGACTTTGCCAGTAGATATGTTAGTCTTAAATATGCATGAACATGATGCCATTATTGGCATGGATTGGCTTACTTCTTATAGATCCATGATAGACTATTTTAGTAGGAGTATCATCTTTGCTATATCGGGACATGATATGTTCCTAGTGGCAATGCCTCATTCTGAGGGAGGATCATCCACCCATTTATATTACATAGAGGATGAGACCTCTAGGGAGATAGTGATTCCCATTGATTTGATTCCCGTAGTCTGTGATTTTACTGATGTGTTTCAGGATAAACCAGGACTACCGCCTAGTCAAAAGATTAATTTTGTCATTGATTTGATACCGGGCACTCGGCTGATAGCCCGAGCACCCTACCATATGGATCTAGTTGAGATGAGAGAGCTACGGGACTAGATTGAGCAAATATTGGGATATGGCTTCATCTATAGGAGTACCTCGCCTTGGGGTGCTCCCGTATTGTTTGTAAATAAGAGAGATGGGTCATTGAGGTTGTGTGTGGACTATCGAGAGTTGAATAAAGTCACGATACAGAATAAGTATCTGTTGTCCCGAATCGATGACTTGTTCGACCAATTGAGAGGGGTTGCTTTCTTCTAAAAAATAGATTTGAGATCGGGATATCACCAACTACGGATTCAAGAGAAGGATGTATCAAATACCAAATTCTTGATGAGATATGGGTCTTATGAATTTCGGGTGATGCCGTTTAGATTGATGAATGATCCAGCCATTTTCATGGACTTAATGAACAGAGTGTTCAAAGAGTTCTTAGATCAATTTGTCACCGTATTCATTGATGACATTTTTATTTATTCCTGGACTGAGGAGGAGAATGTCGGGCATCTGAGGATGGTTTTGAAGACTCTACGTGAACACGTGTTATATACGAAATATGAGAAATATGGGTTCTAGCTGAAAGAGGTTTAATTCTTGGGTCACATAATCTCTGAGGAGGGGATATCGATAGATCCGAGAAAAAGTGTCAGCGGTGAGGGAGTGGGGATAACCCACGACACCGACTGAAGTGCATAGTTTCTTAGGGCTAGCATTATACTACAGGAGATTTATTCGGGGATTCTCGAAGATAGAGGGTCCATTGAAAAACTTGACTCATAAAAGGGTGTCGTTTATATGGGATGATGCATGTTAGTTGGCCTTTGACGAGCTGAAGGATAAGATGACTTCAACAACAGTTCTAGCACTATCCAGGTCCGAGTTATAGTACCTGGTCTACACTGATGCATCCTTATCAGGATTAGGGGGGTTTGCTTCAACATGAGGATAAGGCAATTGATTATGCTTCTCGTAAGCTTAAGCCTCATGAGAGGAATTACCCATGACTTGGAGTTAGCAACAGTCGTGTTTGCATTACGAATATGGAGACATTATCTCTTGGGGGGGGGGGGGGGAGATTTTGCCTCTTTACGGATCATAAGTCACTGCAATATCTGTTCACGTCGCGGGAGCTGAATATGCATCGGCGGAGGTGGCTAGAATTTGTGAAAGACTACCAATTCGATATTCATTACCACCCAGGGAAGGCTAACGTTGTAGTAGATGCATTGATCCATAGGTGAGCAGGTGATGTGGTCGAGGTGTGGAAGGAAAAATGGAAAGAACTCGAGCATCAGCATGCAGTTGCCCTCTCATTCATGTCGGTAATGACGGTTACACCGGAGATAGTTACTAGAGTGATACAGGCTCAGGCGACAGATTCCTTTTATCAGGATCGAATCATCCAGCTTCTAGACGAGGGGGAAGAATACTTCTCTGTGATCTCGAATGGGGGCCTACGTTTTAATGGTAGACTAGTAGTCCCAGAAGGGAGGAGCTACGATATGCGGTGATGGAAGAATCGCATGCTACATGATTTGCAGTACATCTCGAAGGGGATAAGATGTACCAGGATATGAGGCGATTGTATTGGTGGATTGGAATGAAGAAGTACATCGTTGAGTTTGTTTCGAGGTGTGCCACATGTTAGTTGGTGAAGACAGACCATCAGAGATCGGGAGGACTACTACAGCCGTTGGAGATTCTTATGTGGAAATGGGAGATCATCTCCATGGATTTCATTACAGGGCTACCTATATCCCAGAGAGGTCATGATTCCATATGGGTGATTGTGGATTGGTTGATTAAGGTGGCTCATTTTCTACCAGTTTGGACAGACTATACTACGGGGCCGTATGCTCAGATTTTTATTACCGAGATAGTGAGACTCCACGGGGTGCCCCTTGATATTGTGTTTGATTGGGATAAGATTTTTGTGTCCAGATTTTGGGAGAGTTTCCAGTAGGCCATGGGTACGAAGTTACGATTGAGTTCGGCCTATCACCCACAGATAGATGGGCAGACATAGCGGACAAATCAGATGTTGAAGGACATGTTGCGAACGTGTGTCCTAGATTTTGGAGGGGTGTGGGAAGAGTACCTTCCACTGGTGGAGTTTGCTTATAATAAATCCTACCAGTTTATGATTGACATGGCTCCATTTGAGGTATTGTATGGCAGACCCTATCGTTCTCCAACATGTTGGCTTGAAGTGGGGAACAACAAATTACTTGGGCCGTAGGTGATTCAGGACACCTCGGCTAAGGTTGATTTGATATGGAGTCCCATTTGGGTTGCTCAGGACCGGCAGAAGAGTTACGTCGATGCCAAAAAAAATTCAGAGAATTCACTGTGGGGGATCAGGTGCTGTTGCGAGTATCTCCTATGAAGGAGTAATCCAATTCAGGAAGAAAGGGAAGTTGGCACCGAGATATGTTGGGCCATTCCCGATTATTGAGCGGATTGGTCCAGGAGCTTATCTACTTGGATTGCCGGAGCACTTACATAGGATTCATGACGTGTTCCACATTTTGTCACTAAGGAGATATCTTCGGGATGATTTGGCCCACACCCATATTGCCTTAGAGGAAATTGATCTACAACTCGATAATTCCTACGAGGAGGGACTAGTGGCATTTCTTTATCGTAACGAGAGGTAGCTGAGATAAAAAATAGTGTCGTTAGTATGAGTGCAGTGGAGGCCTCATAATATAGAAGAATCTACCTGTGAGCGTGAGGATAACATGCGGGAAAAGTATCTAGAGTTGTTTCCACCAAGTACACCTTGATTTAGCCTTTTTCGAATTTCAGGACGAAATTCTTTTATTAGGGGGGAAGTATGTAATACCCCGTAACTTTGTATGATTTTATTTTAATTAAATTTTATTTTAATTATGGAAAATTTATTAATTGATTTAAATGAAGAAAATTTAATTTAAAATTAATCCGAGTCATATTTTAATAATTACTAGCGTGATGAGAGTTAGTATTTATCGAAAATAATTATGTTGAATATTACTTAGAGAGTAAAATAATATATAATTATGTTGAATATTACGTAGAGAAGAAAGTAATATATGAATACGAGAATATTATTTTGGCTGGGAGTGAAATTCTACAGTTGCAATACTTGGTTGGGATGCGTGTGTGAGTCGTGTCAGTAATACTTTATTGGGAGTTAAAAGGATGATTTATTTTTAAGTAACTCGTATGATTGTTTTGAGCACGTAAAGTGTGTTCGGAAGGGTCGAAATAGTCAGAAAACAATACTTAGGTGTTTTATTTAGATTCCGGGGCATTTTAGCCCAAAACGACACCTCGAAGGGGTATTTTGGTCTTTTGGGATTTTTGGAAAATTAAGTGGATGAAAATAGGAATTAAAAAGAAAAAGGAACATGGGAATTAAGTTATCTGGTAGTTTCTAACCCACGAGAGAGAAAGAGAGAAACTAAGGGGGAGAAGAATGAGAAGACATAGAGAATTGGGTTAAGGATTCAAGTTCTCCCACCGAAAATCACACCAACACGTAGATCGCGAAGAGAGGATCATCCCCATACCAACTTCATTCAATGATTTAGAGGTTCATAAAAAGGCAAGTGTTTATCCTGCTAAAATTCTGAGCATATATGATTCATGTTAACCTTAATTAATGAGACAACCATGAAACTATGAATTTGAGATTAAATTGTTAATTAATTTTGAAATTGGAAGATAGGTTTGCATGTAGATGAATAACCCTATTATGGTGATGAAAAATATGGAAATTTTAGGTTAGAATCACGAAATATAATTACGAGTTTTGAATGATTATAATGGTGGATTTAATTTAAAGGGGCACTTAAAGGTTTAGAAATTAACTTAAATTCCCTTTGATCACGTAAGAATTTATCATTTAAATTATGTTAGTAAGTACCTTATGATGATTAGGAAGAGTTTAGAATCATTGATTGGGAGTTAGGATGAATTTAGATGAATTTGGATGAGGAAAAGATTGGCAAAATGAATTTCAGATGAATAGGGGAACCCTCAGAATTTTCGTTTGAAAACCTGCGCAGGTTGTTCGAACGACCTCGTTCCAATGATATTTCCAATGAGAGTTATAACGAGATTCTTGAGTTCGTTCGAACGAGAATCCTAGACTTCTAACGAGATTTCGGAAACCATAATTCTTCCCCAAATGAGTTAAGGACCCTCCTAGGTTCCTTTAAGTGGAAGATAGGACCTGAGCTATCCTAGAGTAGCTTCTTTTCGTAATTTAGAAGTGAGATAAATTGAGTAATTACTAAGAGAATAGGTAGAATTGAGACATCCTCTAAGAGCGTATACGATAGAGAGAGATAAATCGCACCGTTAAAGTGTTGTGGGTAGTAGGGACAAGCATACTACATATCAATTCTGGGGCTTAGGTTGCGTGAATACCTAATGAAAATAATAAGTTACATGTATACTTATTGATTAAATATTATGTTTATAACATACCTACGCTACTTGCTATCGAGAGGAGGTTGCGCGTTATGGACAATCATGCCTTAAGGAGCCTTCGGGTGGGATATTTATTTCTATCACTAAATCACAAAACCTAGGTATGGGTTATCTGTGAGAACGATAGTGATGACGGTCGTATGGGTGCGTAGGTATGTGTGCAGCCCATCGACTTGGGACTATGTTCGCCTCCAATATATATGTTTTTTTATGGTTCGTGAGAGACTGGACTTTTAGTCCCTATGCAAATGAGTGATGCAACAAGACATGATAGCAGAGTATGCGAGCACAGCAGCTGTGTCTCGGGCTGCGATACTATATATATATATATATATATATATATATATATATATATATATATATATATATATATATATATATATATTGATATCTACTGTGTGAATTATGTAGGTAGATTAAATAATAAATCTATTATGAATTAAGTTGTGAAAAACTAATTATGTTAAATTGAAATTGTCCATTCGGGTGAAAAGAGGGATTAGTTCTATGTATTATACATTGCGAGGAAAAATAAATAGGAATGATGTCGGATTATGATGAGTTATTAGACAGGAAGGACTAGATAGAATGTGAATTAAACTTATGAGATTTGAATTATTCTCTAGGCGTGCACCTTAGATGAGAGTTGAGCATCTCAAGGGAGTTCGATAACTTAACATGAATATTATATGTGCTAATAAATCATTTTAAGCACTTGCTGATTTTAAATTGTTTTCAACTAGGGCTCTGACCCATTTTCTGCAAATCTCATCTTGTCAAATTATTTTAGGTGCTTAGCCACAAGGACACCAGATTTAGGAGTTACATTCATTCGACGAGCTGTAGCTACTGTGGAGGCTACAAGATTTTGGTAGTAGACGCTTCGGAGTCTATCATTCCTTACTTTTGAGTTATTTGCATCAGTTGGACATGTCGTCCCTTCTTATTTATGTATTCAGAGATTTAAGATTTAATTCTTTACTCTTCTGAGTCGTTGACTTTATTTATTTGGATTATTGTATTTGACTTCAGGCTAGAAGTGTTTACTCCAGTCCCTTTTATTATGTTAGTTATTTCATTTCTTATGAGATTGGATTGAATGGTGAATGTTTAGTTATTTTCCTTAAACGATTTCATATTAATTGAAAAGATAAAATTTTGACATCAACCTTTTTAAATATTAGGTGGTTAGTTTTAATAATATAATTTTTCGAAAGTGATGCATAATCTGAACCAACTGGATATTCTGATTTAATTAATAAAGGACTGATCACCCGGTATTTAATTAGGCGGGGTCTTACACATAGGACCTTTAACACGTTCTATCGCTGTGAATGATAGTTTAGACGGTTGAATGGGAGCATTGGTTTGTGCGTGACCCATTCGGCTGGGGAGTTTTCTCTCCTCCAAATATATGTGTTATGTTATTTATGGTTTGAGAGAGACGTTGCGCTAATAGTCCTTTTTACAGTGAGAGATATAACTGGACATGATAACAGAGTATGCATGCATCGCAGCTGTGTTTGGGAGGTGTCGTATTTAATATATATACTTGTGTGATGAATATATATACTATGATATGATCTACTGTGTTAATTAGTATATAAAAGTGAATTATAAAATTTAAATTGAATTAAGTTAGTGAATACTTAATACTTAAAGGCCTAGTTCATCTTATATAGAAATGGACATGTTTAATTAGTATAAGTATTACGTGGAAAATACAAGAAAATGATAAGGCATAAGAATAATAATTGAGAACCTTATTTAGGGAGATAATAAAGTACGTTAAGCATGCACACTAGATGAAAGGTGAGATTCTCATTTGAGAGCCGATAACTAACATGTACATAATACCTTCTTAATTGCACTTGTTAAGCACTTGCTATTTAAAAAAAAATATTATACAATCGTGCTCTGACCCGTTTACTTGCATATTCTCTTCTCTACTATATCTATTACACCAAATGCCCAGCATCAGGGACGCCCGACTTAGAGGATGGATATTTTGACGTGTTTCTGGGGATGCAAATTTAGATTATATGCTTTCATTCCAATGATTCCTATCTTGGTATTACATGACTCCTTTAGGTCATGTCGCCCAAGATTCTAGTAGTTCCATTCCTAATTCGATACGTGACACTAAATAGAAGAAGCTTATAAATTAAAGGAATTTTTATCCCTTTCTCGCTCAGAATAATTGCTCTTCTCATAAATAACCCCCATACACAATAATGGAAGACTCGCACAATATTAATCTCACCAAAAGTCACCTAGATTTTACCCAAATATCAATAGAGAATACCTTAATTTCGTCCCTAAAATAACAAATTTTCAATCTAAAGTAACCCTTAACTTTCACTCACAAAGTTATCTAATTGAATTATAAAAAAGGAGATGGCCCCAATTCTCTCATATATTATTTTTAATGTGGGGAGTATTCCTTAAGTAAGTGTTAAAATCCAAGATTCCTAAATGGTGTAGGACACCTCACAAAGTAGGTAACTAAAGATACCTATTAATCTTGGATACAAAAAATCCCACTAGATAAGATTATATAAACAAAAAGGAGTTTGAATTAAACTGAAACACCCCCGTACATCTCCATCCGAAGCAAAATTCTAAAGATTTTGGATCGAACCAAGATTTACATTGATGACATAAGGGAATAAGACTCAAAATAACCCTCTATGTTAAGTCTCCTTACGAGATGTAATGGAGGCATAGATTACACAAATTTTCATATTCCCGGATTAATATTTCCACTTTTGAAATGCAGAGTCCAAAATTAAAATTAACCCCTATTTTGAGGTTAATTTTGCAATTTATTGTAATATAATTTTCGTAAATAATGGGATAAAATGGTTTAATCAAGACATGAATGACCTAAAAAGTACAACACTTTAAGTAGTGCGTGAATTATTTTCCAAATAAATGAGTATATATTCCATTAGTTATGTGTTGACATAATTCTTACTGGGTGTTTAGATATACACCCTAGTTGTCTTTTTACAAACCACGATTCAAAAAAGTTAAGTTTTAAACGGTTTTGTTTATAAAAAGACTAATGTACCTTATTTAAAACACCCCACCTCGGTTAAGGATCTTCTTTTACTATATTATTGTGGATTTAAAACTAAACACAATAATAATAAAGAACACAAAAAAATTATGTGCTTTGGCATTCAGCTTACGCATATAAGAGTGGGGAAGATGAATGGTTCTTATTCAACTATTCATTGGGAATTACAGTTGCACATTATATTGAGATTGCAAATTACAATTTAGGCAATCAAGGAGCAAATCAAGGGAAATCTTCCAAATGAAGAATTATAAATAAAGCATGTAATATGAGACTAACCAATGTTATCCCTAAAAAATTAGGAACAAATATTATCTGATATTCCCTTTTTTGACACTCCCCCTCAAGGTGGTGCAAATATATCAATAGATCCCAACTTGGGCAATGTCTAATTAAACATGGAAACGGGTAGACCTTTTGTAAAAATGTTAACTAACTAGATAACATTGAAAACTAGGAACAAAAGGAGTATAAATAACATTGCCTTAAACCTTTTCTCATACAAAATGATAATCCACCTCAACATATTTAGTCCTTCCACGAAACACCATATTTTAAGTAATGTGAACAACATATTGATTATCATAGGACACTTTGAAAGATTATATTAAGCCATTACCCAAATCCTTAAATAAAGATTGAATCCAATTGATTTAACTAGTAGTGGAGGCTATTGGATGATGTTCCACACTACACCATATTGGGCAAATGGTCATGGACAAAGTCCCTAACCAAGTCTATGGGTCATGACCTTTGGCCACGACCATATCTTGCGTGACCAATAAGGTGGGTCACGGCCTAAATCCCTAATCAAACGAGGGGTCGCGGACCTTGCGGGTTACGGCATATGGTCATGAAAAATGGTCGTAACCCATACACATATTTGGTCATGGCCCATGTTCGTAACCCATCCTTTAGATCTTTCCACTAGTCACACAACTGGTCATGACCAAAATTTGTGACCCATCATTTAGATCTTGACATTGGTCTCATAACTGGTTATGGACCAAGGGCGTGACCCTATTTATGCATGACAAAAAAATAAAGATGATCATGGATTTTGGCCGTGACCATTTTTAACTATATTAAAAAAAATCAACATAATTTCCTTTATTTTTTGGATATTCTCAAATTTGGACCGTGCTTTCAAATCGAGGGTCTCGTGAACACTCGATCGGTCCTAATGAGTTACATTGGTCCCGTGCGAGGTGTTGGGCCACTCACGAGGCCGTTTGGTGGGTGTTATGGGGTTTTGCCCTCTAATGGCACGTTTTTAAGCCCCCCGTGTGGATATTCTCAAATTAGGGCCGTGCTCTCAAATTAAGGGTGCCGCAAACATGCGGTCGGTCCCAACGACTTAAATTGGTCTCTTGCGAGGTGTTGGGGAACTCACGGGTCCGTTTAGGGGACGTTATGGGTTTTTGCCCTCTAACAGCACGTTTTCAAGCCCCCCATGTGGATATTCTCAAATTCGGGCCAAGCTCTCAAATCGGGGGTCCCATGAACACGTGGTCGGTCCCAATTAAGGGTGTTCAAAAAATCAACTGGACCGACGGACTGAACCGAATCGAACCACTTTTTCTTTCTTTTTTCTTAATCGGTCGGGTCTTGGTTTATTTTCTTGGCGAACCAACCTAGTTGGTTCGGTCCACGGTTTATAGTTTCAAAAACCCTATTAGAACCGACCCAGACCGACTCTATATAAAATAATATATTTTTACATATATATGTATATATATATATAACATAAATAAATAGTAAAGTCTATATTTTAATATTTGATTAGTTTAAATTATAGTTTAATCCAATAGTAGGTTTGTTTTAATTGCAAATGTTGATATTTTTTAGTTTTTAATGTTTGGAAAAAATAGACTCGAGTATATTTTTATTATTATAAATGACGTAATTCATCAATGTGAGGACCGACGGGTTAGACCGGACTGGCCCTATAAAAAATCGAACTGACTAGGGTCGGTTAACTAATATTATCGGTTCGGTCTTGGTCCATTTTTGTATAGGATCGACCAAGTCAGTCCGGTCTAAAAAAACCTCAAAATTGAATCGGATTGGAACACGAACACCCCTAGTCTGAACGACTTATATTGGTCACATGCGAGATGTTAGGGCCGCTCACGGGGCTGTTTTGGGTGGCGTTATGGGGTTTCGTCCTCTAATGGCACGTTTTCAAGCCCAAGTGTGGATATTCTCAAATTAAGGTTGTGCTCTAAAATCGGGGTTTTCGTGAACAGGGTCGGTCCCAACGAGTTACATTGGTCTTGTGCGAGGTGTTGGTGCTAATCACGAAGTCATTTGGGTGGCATTATAGAGTTTCTCCCTCTAACAACACGTTTTCAATCGCAAGTGTGGATATTCTAAAATTCAGGTCATGCTCTCAAACCGGGGGTCCCGTGAACACGCGGTCGGTTCCAATAAGTTACATTGGTTCGATGAGAGGTGTTGGGGCCACTCACAAGGTCGTTTGGGGCCCGTTACGGGGTTTTTCACTCGAAAAGCCCAAGCCGAAGTGTGGATATTCTCAAATTCGGGTCGTACTCTTAAATTAAGGGTCCCGTGAACACGTGTTCGGTCCCAATGACTTACATTGGTCCCGTTCGAGGTGTTGGGGTTCATGGGGCTTTTTGGGTGTCATTACGGGGGTTTCCCTCTAACGACACATTTTCAAGTATAAGTGTGGATATTCTCAAATTTGGATCCTGCTCTCAAATTAAGGGAAGACACGCGGTCGGTCCGAACGAGTTACATTGGTCCTATGCGAGGTGTTGGGGCCGCTCACGGGGCCATTTGGGGGGGGGGGGGAGGGGGGCGTTATGGAGTTTCACCCTCTAACTACACGTTTTTAATCCCAAGTGTGGATATTCTCAAATTTAGGTCGTACTCTCAAACCGGGGGTCCCATGAACACGCGGTCAGTCCCAACGACTTACATTGGTCCCCTTGCGAGGTGTTGAGATTAATTTGAAAATATCTAGAATTAGGGTTAAAAACATGTTGTTAGAGGGCAAAAACCCAAAGCATCAAGATTTCGGACTAAGGTTAAATTTTTTTGAGATGGTCCAGGTTAACTGGACACGCCATTTCTTTTCCATCAAGGTCTGTGAGCATAGCATCTCCACTTGAGAGAATTTTCTTCACAATATAGGGGGTCGCTCCAATTCGGTTTGAATTTCACTTTAGGGTCCCGGACGGGTTCTATGATCTCCTTGAGGGCAAGTTCTCCTTCAAGGATACCTCGGTCTTTGACTTTTCAATTGAATGGTCACACTATACGATGATGCTACTTTCTATATGATATAGAACCTTCAGTTTATTTTCATCCAAGAGTGATAATTTTTCAAAGCGGCTCTAATGCAAGTCTTCTTAGCTAATTATACTCTTGAGCATTTCATAAAGGGAAGGTATCTCCAGCTCAATGGCCTAGGACCGCTTCCATGTCGTACACTAGAGAATAAGGGGTAGCTCCAGTAGGTGTTCTTATTGAAATACGGTAGCCCCAGAGGGTGTAACGGATCCGATCGGCCCAATCTCTACAACTCCCAATCATATTGTTGATTATGATTTTAAGGCTTTTATTGGTAGCTTCGATAACACCATTAGTTCGGGGTCAGTAGGGATAAGACTTGTGTTTCTGAATCCCATTCTTGTCGACTATTTATGTGACCTTACCTTAGAAATGGATCCCATTATTTGATACTAACTCATAGAGAACTTTATATCAAAAGATGATTCTCTTTTTGATAAATCTAACCACTTTCTTGGCATTCAGTACTGCGTATGACTCGGCTTCGACCCATTTGGTGAAGTGATTATTGGTGACCAGGATGAATTCGTTACCATTTGAAGCTTTGAGAGTAACATCCCTTATGATATCAATGCCCCAGGTGGACAAGGGCCAAGGAGAGGTCATATTATATAGTCTTCAGGGAGATAAATGTTAGAGATTAGAAAACTATTCACAATTGAGGCATCGTCACACATAGGTCATGACATCTTAAACCATGGTGGTCCAATTGTATCCTTAATGGATGATATTTTTTGCAAGAATGTGACCATTCACGTGGGGCTTGAATTCCCCATTGTGGATCTTCGATGTTATTTTTTCAACATCATCCCCTGCTATGCAGTGCGAATGGGTTTCATCGAAGTTTCTCTTGAATAATGCTTTGTCGCAGATGATGTACTGGGCAGCCAATTTGCGAAGGGTCGCACGGTCTTTTTAATCTGCGTCTTGGGGATACCTACCATGTTTGAGGAGGCACCAAATGTCATATTATTATAACCCATCCATATAAAAATCTTACTCAGTAACGAGTTCAATGTGGTAGTAGTGGGTGACCATAGCTTATTTCTGAACCTGGAAAGGGGCCATTGTTATTCCTTCAGGCATGTCTAGCATGGAGGCAAGGGTAGCAAGGGCGCCATCTAAGTTATTCTTTACATGAGGCCGGTAGTGGAAGGTGACATCTTTGAACTGGGTGGCATGCTCTTTTAAGTGGGCACGCAAGGGTAGGAGCTTCTTGTCTCTAACTTTCCATTTTCGGAGGATTTGGTTAACGATGAAACCAGAGTTCCCATAGATGTGTAGGTTTTATATTCTTTTCTTGAGGGTGATCTTGAGGCCAACAGTGCATGCCTCATACTCAGTCATGTTGTTGATGTAAGGAAAGTCCAATTTGATGATAATGGGGGTGAGATTCATCAGGGAAAATCGAGATTATCCCAATGGCGTATCCTTTCTTATTAGAAGCTCCATCAAAGAACATTTTCCATCTGAGGTCCTCCTAAGAGGTGTAGAGAATATATTCATCCAGGAATTTAGATACCCGAACATCGATCCTTTTTGTGGGGTAGTCAATAAGGTGGTCAGAGATGGCTCTCCCTTTCATAGCTTTATGTATGACGTACACAATATCGAACTCGACCAGTAATATCAATCATGGTCCATTCGTCTGGATAGGGTGGGCTTTTCTAGCAGATATTTAATGGGATCCATACAGGATACTAGTCTGATGGGGAAGGCAAATATGTAGTGTCGTAACTTCTCTGTGGCCCATACCAGGGCAACACATGCTTTCTCCAAAGAAGTGTAGTTGACTTTATAGTTGACCAATTTACGACAGGCATAATAAATGGCTCTTTACTTATAGGATTCTTCAATGTATTGGGATAGAAAATCCCCTGCTATGGTATCTGTGACAGTTAAGTATAAGAGGATGGGGGAGGTATGTCTATAGAGGCATAAGCAATGGAGGTCGGGTGAGGTATTGCTTAATTTGGCCAAAGGCTTCATCATTCTCAATTTTATTTGAATCATTTTGAAATAATTTTGAAAATGGTTTTGCAGATGGAAGTCATGTGGCTGATGAATTGAATGATATAATGTAGCTTACCCAGGAATCCTTGAACTTCCTTATCCATCTGTGGTGGTGGCATCTTAAGTATGGAATCCTACTTGGCAGGGTCTATTTTGATTCCCTTCTCACTGCCCATGAATCCCAAGATTTTTCCTTTCGTGATGTTGAAAACACATTTATGTGGATTTAACCGCATTCGGTATTGCCACAGTCGCTCGAAGAACTTTCGGAGGGTGAGAATATGACCTTCTTGAGTCTTAGGCTTGATGATCATATCTTACACATAAACTTCGACTTCCTTGTGAATAAGGTCATGCAGGATCGTTATGGAATCCCTTTGGTAGGTAGCCCCAGCATTCTTGAGTCCAAATGGCATGAAAATATAGCAAAAAGTTCCACGGGGGTGATAAAGGAGATTTTCTCTTGATGGTTAGGGAGAATCTTGGTCTAGTTATATTCGATGAATCCATCAACAAAAGACATGATGGCATGGCTAGTGGTGTTTTCCATGATCAAGTCGATATTGGGAAATGGGTAATCGTCTTTTGGGGATTCTTTATTTAAATTTTGATAATCAATGCACATGCAGACTTTCCCTCCCGACTTCGACACGAAGAAGATATTGGTGAGCCATGTAGGATATTCGACTACGCGGATGAAGCCTACATTCAACTATTTGACCAATTCATCTTTGACTTTGAGTGACCATTTAGTACGAAGTTTCCTTAGCTTCTGTTTGACTGGCTTACATTCTGGAAATGTTGGGATCTCATGCTATGCTATTTTTGGGTCAACGTCGGGCATGTCATCTTAGGACCATGAGAATATGTACACGAATTCTTTCAGTATCTCTTTAAATTGCACGTGCTCAGTCCCATTAAGGGTGGACCGTATTATAATATCGCGTTGATGGCTACTAGAATCGAGATTAATAATAATAGTCTCATCATCAATAATTTGAACGCGGTTATGTTATTTTGTATTCTCCTTATTAAGATCAACTAAGAATTGTTCATTTGGAAAATCAATATCATCGAAAGTTAAATTAGAATTAAGACAACTAATGTAAGGCACAATAAGATTCTCAAAATCTTCGTTTATATATTTTTCTGGAAAAACAACATTGAGGACCTCGTCAAAATGTAACACCCCACCTAATTACATATCGGGTGATCAGGCCTTTATCAGATTAAAACAGGTTTCTCAAATGGTTACTTCTTAGCATCACTGTCGAAAAACCAAATTAATTACTAACTACCTAATAGTTAAATAAACTGGTGCCAAATTTTATCTTTCAATTAAACAAGATAAATAAATAGTTCAAAAACTAAAACAACATTCACAATATACTAGAATTCAAACCATCATGATATGTAAATAAATCGAAGTCATGCCTAATAAACCATCAACTAAAACAACCTAAAACTAAGTAATAACCCAAGTCCAAACTGAAAGGTAAAACTATAATACCGACAACGGACCACATGTCCAAACATGATATACGAGAGTGAGATCCTATGCTAAATCTGAATGAAATAATCGACTACTCAAAATCCTCGCAGCATCCATAGTGCTACAGCCCCAAGTATTTTGAATTAAACCATCAAGCATGGTGTCCCTGTGGATGGACACTTAAAAGGTTTTAAAAAATATTTTTATAGAAAGAGTTAGTACTCAAAATATTTTGAAAACATTAGCAAGTAATTTATCGCAATTAAAAGCGGTTATTGATTACACATGTTAGGTTCACACACACTCCCTTGAGTTTCCTTACCTCTCATCCAATGTGCACACCTAACGTTCTTATAGTTAGCCCCTAGCTATCATACCTAATCTATCTGGACTAAAGTATATAACTGATCTTATCAAGTCTACTCTCTTGTACCGCTTATACAACATGGTTAAATAATAACATTTCTCGCATGTTATTCAGTTTTTAAATAACATTCACGTATGTTATAATTAATCATCATAATTAAGTCTCACTACTTAATTCATATAGCATTCCACATCTAATCATCATTCAACTTCCATAATTAAGTTTCACTACTTAATTTAATATAGATATTCCCAATTTATTTTTAAATCTTGAAATTAAGTTTCTCTCTACTTAATTTACCAATTAGCTATCTATCTATCTATCTATCTATCTATCTATCTATCTATATATATATATATATATATATATATATATATATATATATATATATATATTACCTACAAGTCTACATTCACATATAAGTACAATATCATGAAGTATATATTTCACACACAATATATACTATAAGGATTTATTGGCCCGACAAATCATTGACCCCAATAATCCTACCATTCACATTGGTTCGAATATCCCTCGGCCCCAATGTAAAGGTCATACATATGCATATTGGTTCGGCATTATCATCGACCCCAATATTATTCATCCTCGAATTTGGTCCAGATAATCATTGACCCCAAATCGAGCCTTCATGCATTGGTCCGGATAATCATCGGCCCCAATAAAGAATTAAGAGCACTTTATGTATATATATTTTGCACAGAATATATTTACTAAAAACACATACTATATAATCATCTCCATGTATCACATTTTAGGGGTTATTATCTCGGAATCCTCCCTCGATCACCAATAGTGATTTATATCCCTTGGCTCGGAATCATACCTTGATCATCAATACTAGTCATCTTTATTTTCTTGGAATCGTACCTCGAGCACCCATAAATAGATAGTATACTTTAGGTATTCACACAAACTATGTATTACTATGCATCAATAGGTATTCACACAACTCGATAATACGTGTTAGTATGTAGTATATCTCTCTCGCATACTCGTCGTACTATTTACTTTATGATTTATCTCATTATCGCATATATAAGAGTGTTCACAAAACTCTAAGGGTCCAAGTTACCCCTTTACCAATTTCAGTAAATAAGCCTAACTTACCCTACTGCTTTATAAATTAATTCATTTGATTCCCGCAATTTTTATCTGTTTATCAGATTAATTATGACATATTACATCCCAAATTCGCTCTCATCTTAAATTTATCAATAAAACTAATTCATATTTCTATTATAGGTCTACTATAAATAATAAGTCTCCCATTATTATTTTCACAAGGTCTTAAAGTTTGTTCACCGCCATTAATTAGGAATACTAGGAAAAAGAGGAATATTTCACATTTTCAGGATACCGGACCGATTCGACCTTCTCAGGACCGGACCAGTTCATTTTTTTCTATAATTTTAAGGATACCAAACCTATCCGACCTTCCTATGACCGGACCGGTTCGTTTTTGTCTATAATTTATCCTCTCAGTTATCATATGTGTTTTTCACCATTTTCTAAAACAATCCTTTGCCAAAATCGAAATCTACAATACCAACCTTTTTTTACATATCGTAGGATGGTTTCTAACATTTCAAACACATTAAGACTTTACCAGAATCAATCAAGAATGAATCAATCCTCAAAACTCTTTCATAATATTAGTTTTGTGTTCTTCTCTTTCATTCAATCTAGAACCCAAATTTAGATCCGTATCAATAATCATAATTCTTCTTATTTTTCATCCTCTACAGATGTAAATACAAACTACATGCAATTCTTCCCAAACATGTAATCAATTCATCCTTTTCATTCAAGATTTTTCAATATAATCAACCTATTCATAAAAACCCTACACATGGGTATTATAACATCAATTTAATTTGCAATAAACAATTGCCTCTGTTTGATTGATCTGATTTCGTGGTTCTTAGTAGATTATTGATTGTTTCCTTCTCTAATATTCCTTTCCAATTGCCTTGAGATACAAGATTTCATCGCCATCTTCAAAATCCCTCTTTAAGCTTTGAAAATAAACTCCCTCTCTTCTCTCTAATGGCCTCTTTAACTTTTTTGTGTTATGAGCCCTAACCCCAATCTCTATATATCAGATATATGACTCTAAATTTCGTAGGTCCCTTAACCACTTTTTGTAAAATGACCGAAACGCCCTAAATAGGTGCCGGTTTGGTCCAAAATTAGCCCGGGACCCCAACTATACTCCTAGATACACTATTCCGACTATTTCGGCCCATGTGGAATCATTCGCGACCTCTAAATTATCATCCGAGTCACTTAAAATATATTTTTTTATTTCTCACCTCAACATAGTCTACACGCGACTTCCGATGAGATAAAATAAAATACGCACATATCATTCGCTATGCCATATAACCATAATTAATAAAACATGCACATATTACTCGCTATGATGTATATTTATAATTACCAATTATTTACTATTTATACTTAGTAAATATCATAATTCAATATTAATCAGTATCTATCTCTCGACTAATATATAATAGTCATAATTATTATTTATTTGCATTAAAATACTTCACTCGCGTGATTTAATTAAAACGTATTTTTCCTAATTAATTCCTCAAATTAATTAAATAAAAATACACAGAAATATAGGGTATTACATACTTCCCCCCTTACAAAGGAATTTCGTCCTCAAAATTAGGGCAAGACCGGTACTAAAACTTAGGATCTTTAACATCACTACATCCTTTGGTACCCAAATTCAAATCATAATAACATAAGGGTCACTCCAATATATACCTGCTAGTGATGCCCACCTATCAAAAGGCTTAATCACTCTAGCCCAATTTTATCGACACTTTCTCAATTCACTACATACTGATACGCTCTATCAACCATGTGATCTCAATACTGGCTCTTTCGTCACCATATTGAGAAAAGGTCGCCTAACCCTAAATGCCAATTCCCCTTATTCACACAACTTAAAACTCCATTCATGGGAGAAAACACGATAACATTTGACCACTCATGTCAGTATTTAAAACTTTGATTCATGGTGATGTAACCCTTGTAACATTCAAAAGCCACCCAAAATAGTTTGTGGTTTACTCCACTTTTAACAACGGACTCCAAGTCACAGCCAATACAAATATCTAGTTATCCTCTCCCCTCTAATCAACCAGAAGGTGAACGATAAGGCTTTCTGCACAAAATCTTAATAGGTACCTCGCGCCAGATAAACTGGTACAAGTTATTACACACAACTCTACCAATGGTAATTTTTTCCCTCAATTACACTACAAGGCCCCACCCTCACTACTCGCATTGGACAGCATAATAAACCACCTCTCGTCTAACCATCGAGTTATAGGTGATACAATATGCCCAAAAGAAAACTTCATGTATATCGCTTTCGGATAATCCTTATCAAAGGTGGGATTGCAGGATCTCATCATGATTCACAACAATATTGGGAGGCACCTTACACTGGTGCAATACTTCTTTTCAAAGAAATAATAACAATTACTACATCTCAGCCAATCCATTCCATTCATTCGGAGGGATTATTGACCTAGTTATGATGTTGGAAGCCCATTAAGAATTTTATCAGTGTACCTACTCATTTTGTCACTGTCTACGTAGGCTTGTTACTAAATTCTGGTTGATCATCTCGAGGAAACCTTTTTCCATCTATGAGTGGTGCATCCAGAGACAATCTCACTACATCTCACCCAAGACTAATTCCCACTTATAGTATCTCAAATTAAGTGGTATTTTATACACCCTTTCTTCCCCCAGTATGCCAAAAGTCACGGCCTTTGCACTTTTCGCAACTGCCACACTTTTTGGGTCTTTTTGCCTCATTGTCATCAACATTCGAATTTACGCACCAACCACTCTCAACATTCGACTAAGTAAAACTCTCCTCTATTTTCCACTCAACGGTTGGGTCTACTCTTTATTAAGAGATATCCTTTGAATGTCTTCCCACAACTTTTCAACCTATCTCGAGTTTTCTAGCTCTATTTGCACATGTATACTTGGATCATCGTCTTTCTCACACGGTGTTTAAAAAATTTCATGCGTATTTCATCTCGCAGTAGAACCCAGACAAGGAACTTCCCCCAATGCACTATCACTTAGTATTGGAGACGGTCTAGTTCCATGAGCCTCAAATACATAATCGGGACACTCAGATTACTCCCAACCATATACTTATAAATCTCAACTCCCACATCTCTAAAGGGGTTAAATAACACCGCGCTCTTACCCTCACTAGACATTAGCACTAATCACAATCACGAGCTTAATCTATCCGCTCAATAGTAAACCAATATTCCTTGATTCCTATCATAAAGTCCCTACGTACCGGGATTATCTATAATAAAATATCTATGCTTTCCAAAGTCTCCACCATAATATAATATAAATGTGAGCTCAACCATCTTTTAGGTGAGGCCTCATCAAACAACACATCCTACCCTGGAACATTAAACACGATGTGCCTAAACCAGCTCTCCCTACGAATAGTACTAAAGATAGACCCACTATACAAAGCCAACTATATACGCATTATAGTGCTATCAACGATATAACCACTAAACTCGTCTCACACATGAATCTAGTGCTAATAGAATACCGTGACTCAATCGTGGCACATAAAACTTACCCCCACTAACTCGAGGATAAAACTCTTACTTCCAATTATCAATAATGCTGGTGGCTCAAATGGTTCCTTGACATAACACCCTCATCCTAACCGAACCAACACGTCTATAATTTGTCGCCCCACTAGTCCTATGAAACTCGTTATTGACCTTACCTCTCGTGACTAAACCTACCGTCACTTGGTAGTATATTCCATTGATTTGAAATATGTTAATGGATCCTTAGCGTTTATGTAAGATTGCAAACCAAGGATCTTGATGACATCAACACTGGTCATCCTAATCGGAGTTCTCATTCACTCACGCGTATTCTTATCGTGGTTTCAAACTCCACCTATGGATCCCTCTATCAAGTCCCTGTATCTCTTTGTCGGGCACAAAGTTCACCAAGCCAATACTCATCTCCCTACCTACATCATTGGGTGAGTCTAAAGTTGTACGATTGTTTTTTACAACGATGTTGGGTAAATTACCATTCCCAAGAGATTATCCTGCTCTTCATCTACATGAACAACAATATAATGATTTCTAACGTGATTACCCTTTCCTGGATACTCCAAGACCTATGTTGAGCCCCTCCTTCCTACAGTCCTTCTAACGCCCTTCGTTGGCATCCATACAGTGTTCGATGTACCATGCCCAATCGAACTCGTATATGAATCACATAAATAATACTTAATAGTATGAGAACGTATGCCACATATGTAGAGGAATTCAACAATCCTATGATAGGGCTCTATATTAATAAAATGATACGCTGAAAATGTAGTAAGCGTACAGATCCTATGGACACTAGAACCTGATGATCTGATACCATCCGTGACACCCCGCCTAATTAAATATCGGGTGATCAGGCCTTTATCAAATAAAAATAGGTTTCCTATATGGTTCATTCTTAGCATTATTGTAAAAAAAAACCAAATTAAGTACTAACCTCCTAATAGTTAATTAAACAGGTACCAAATTTTATCTTTCAATTAAATAGGATAAATAAATAGTTCGAAAACTAAAACAGCATTCACAATATACTAGAATCCAAACCATCATGATATGTAAATAAATCAAAGACATGTCTAATAAACCATCGACTAAAATAATCTAAAACCAAGTAATAATCCAAAGTCCAAAATGCAAGGTAAAACTGATACAAAACTAAAATTGTAATACCAACAACGGACCACATGTCCAAACATGATATACAAGAGTGAGACCCTATGTTAGATCTGAATGAAAAAATAGGCTACTCAAAATCCTGTCAGCATCCACAGTGCTACAACTCCGAGTCCATGGAATGAAACCATCAAGGATGGCGTCACTGTGGCTGGACACTTAAAAGGTTTTAAAAAATATTTTTATAGCAAGAGTTAGTACTCAAAACATTTTAAAAACATTAGCAAGTAATTTATCACAATTAAAGTCGGTTATTGATTAAACATGTTAGGTTCATGCACAGTCCCATTAGTTTTCTCACCTCTCATCTAATGTGCACACCTAACGTTCTTATACTTAGCCCCCTAACTATCATACCTAAGCTATCTTGACTAAAATATTTAACCAATCTTATCAAGTCTACTCTCCCGTACCGCCCATACAACACGCTTTATTATTAACATTTCTCGCATGTTATTCAGTTTTCATATAACATTCACATATGTTATGGTTAATCATCATAATTAAGTCTCACTACTTAAATCATATAGCATTTCACATTTAATTATCATTCAACTTCCATAATTAAGTTTCACTAATTAAGTCTCACTATTTGTAAATCTAGAAATTAAGTTTCTCTCTACTTAATTTACCAATTACATGTATATCTATATATATATCATCTACAAGTCTACTTTCCCACATAAGTAGAATATCATGAAGTATATATTTCACACACAATATAAACTATAAGGATTTATTGGTTTGGCAAATCATCGACCCCAATAATCCTACCATTTACATTAGTTCGGATATCCCTCGACCCCAATGTAAAGGTCATAAATATGTATATTGGTCCGAAATTATCATCGACCCCAATATTATTCATCCTCGAATTTGGTCCAGATAATCATCCACCCCAAATTGAGCCTTCATGCATTGGTTCGGATAATCATCGACCCCAATACAGAATTAAGCACACTTTATGTATATCTATAGTTCACACACAACACATAAACTAAAAATACATACTATATAATCACCTCCATGTATCACATTTTAGGGGTTATTGGCTAGAAATCCTCCCTCGATCACCAATAGTGATTTATATCCCTTGGCTCAGAATCATACCTCGATCACCAATACTAGTCATATATATTATCTCAGAATCATACTTTAGGTATTCACACAACCTATGTATTACTATGAATTAATAGGTATTCACATAAGTCGATAATACATGTTAGTACGTAGCATATATCTCTCGCATACTCTCCATACTATTCACTTTATGATTTATCTCACTATCGCATATATAAGAGTGTTCGCACAACTCTAAGGGTCCGAGTTCCCCTTTACCAATTTCAATAGATAAGCCTAACTTATCGTACTGGTCTATACATTAATTCATTTGATTCTCGTAATTCTTTATTTGTCTCTCAGATTAATTACAACATACTACATCCCGAATTCTCTCTCGTATTAAATTTCTCAATAGGAATAATTCATATTTCTATCATATGCCTACTATAAACAATAAGCTTCCCATTATTATTTTCACAAGGTCTTAAAATTTGTTCACCACCTCTAATTAGGAATACTAGGCAAAAGAGGAAGATTTCACATTTTTAGGATACCAGATCGATCCGAACTTCACAGGACCGGACCGATTTGTTTGTTTTTTCCTGTAATTTTAGGGATGTTGGATCGATCCGATCTTCCAAGGACTGGACCGGTTCATTTTGTTTGCAATTTATCCTCCTGGTTATCAGATGCGTTTTTTCACCATTTTTTTCCACAATCCTTTGCAAAATCGAAATCTACAATACCAACCCTTTTTTACATATCTTAGGATGGTTTCTAACCTTTCAAAGACATTAAGACTTTATCGAAATCAATCAAGAATGAATCAATTCTCAAAACTCTTTCACAATTTTAGTTTTGTGTTCTTCTCTTTCATTCAATCTAGAACCCAAATTTAGATATGTAGCAATAATCATAATTCTTCTGATTTTTATCCTCTATAGATGTAAATACAAACTACATGCAATTCTTCCCGAACATGTAATCAATTCATACTTTTCATTCAAGATTTTTCAATAAAATCAACCTATTCATGAAAACCCATATATATGGGTAATATAACATCAATTTAATTTTCAATAAACACTTGCCTTTATTTGATTGATCTAATTTTTTGGTTCTTGGTTGATGATTGATTGTTTCCTTTTCCAATCTTCCTTTCCAATTTCCTTGAGATACAAGATTTCTTCACCATCTTCAACATCCCTTTTTAAGCTTTAAAAATAGGTTCTCTCTCCTCTCTAATGGACTCTCCAACCTTTTTATGTTATGAGCCCTAACCTCAATCTCTAAATATCAGATATATGGCTCTAAATTTCGTAGGTCCCTTAACCGCTTTTTGAAAAATGATCAAAACGCCTTAAATAGGTGCCGATTTGGTCCAAAATTGGTCTGGGACCCAAACCATACTCCCGGATACACTATTCTGACTATTTCGACCCATCTGGAATCATTCGTGAACCCTAAATTATCATCCGAGTCACTTAAAATATATTTCTCATTTCTCACCTCAACATAGTCTACAAGCGACTCTCGGTGAGAAAAAAATAAAGTATGCACATATCACTCGCTATGTCGTATAATCATAAATAATAAAATACGTACATATCACTCGCTATGACGTATAAACATAATTATCAATTATTTACTTTTCAAACTTAGTAAATATCATAATGCAATATTAATCAGTATCTATCTCTCGATTAATATATAATAGTCAAAATTATTATTCAATCGCATTAAATTACTTCACTCGCGTGATTTAAATAAAACATATTTTTCTTAATTAATTACTCAAACTAATTAAATAAAAATACACAGAAATACGGGGTATTATATAAAAGAGGTCTTAGTTACATTGATATCTGAAAAAGGAACAACAACATTAGGTGAAAAGACTTGGATAGGGTAAATGGCATGGTCAGGTTGAATATGTGTAGGTTGGACAGGCACGATATTCCAGTTGAGGGGAGAAAACTTAACAACTTTGATCTGAGTGGATAGGTCCGACAATGCAACATCTGAGAGGATCATATAGAGACTCAGCCCTAGTGTCTACAGGTCGAACGAGTGTTCGAAATCATTTTTCTCAGAGTCTTTGGTAACTGTCATGGGTTTCTTAATGAGAGGTTATAGTTCATGTTTGCAGTCTTTGGACTAAGATCCACTATCTTGAAAGAATATCTCCAGACCCGATTTCATCTTCTTGTCAACATGGTCATACCATGGTTGAAGGAAGCTGTAGTAAGGGAAGTCTTTACCCTCCTTGATAAATCTTCTATTCAAAGAGTCTCTCGAAATAGTCTTTTCATCTTTTAAGTCTCTTTTCAATCCTATTCTTCGAAGTGTTTTGAGTTCTTCTGGTGAATGATGGTAACCTAGGCCATATGGGGGAAAGGCCTCTTTCAGGATTATGGTCTCAAGGATCCCTTGTTGGAGTCACTCTGATCCTATTCTGGGCATGAAGTGCATGTTCTTAGAAATATGAATCACATTGACGTTTCCATACGAGTTGTGTTCCAGACATACTCGGTCTTTAAAATTATCTCTTGCTGGAAGAGGAAGTGAATTATCTCTGAAGCCAGAGAAGAGCATGTTATTTGTCTGTATTGGACTTTTAATATCGGGTTGTTAATGCTGGCATTGTCTTAACTATCGTTATCTCCCAAGATAGTGATAACCTGGCCTTTGGCGAAGAATTTTAGTTTCTAATAAAGAGAAGAAGATACCCCTCGGATATTATAGAGCCATGGACGACCACGGAGTAGATTGAAACATGCAGGTATGTCAGTGACTTGGAACTCAGTAAAAGGATTGATAGGGCCAACCCTTATTGTGAGTTTTATGGACACCACTGCGTCCCGGTGAGTATTGTTATAAGCACGTACAATGGTAGAAGTAGGAGTGAGATCATTAACATTAAATACTAAATAATTGAAGATTCTGAAAGGACAAACATTAAGAGAAAATTCATTGTCAACTAGTGAAAGTGGGATTGCCTTTCCTAAGACTTCAACGAAGATGTTGAGGGTATAATTGTGATTAAATCTGTTCTTCAGTATCTATGCTTTAGAATAGGAGAGTAGTATGGAAGAGGTCAAGGACCCAACTATGTTTATAGCTTTTTAGGGAGTGGTGGAAGGAGGGATAGTAGCCCCGTGAGGAGTTTTATTAAATCATTCAGGTGCAACTAGGAGGACATAAAAAGCCCCCATATAGTGATATTAGCTTGGTTTTTCTTGAGCTGGTTGAGGACTTTACTTTGTCGATGGTTATTTGTGGCATGGGAAGTTCTTTGACAACTCCCTTTCCTTTATTTGTCTCGATGAAATAAGGAATCAGATCTTTGTAGTGTCTCCTTGACTTGGTTATGTGATTTACTGAGGTAGGGAAGAACAAGAACCTCATGTTTTAATCTAGCTCTGGCTAAATGGATACTTTATTGATTTCCCCCCAATAAATATTTGAAGAATATCATTCCACATAGGTTGACTACTAGATTGGCTTCTTCTCGACTGGGTTCGTCATCTAAACTGTCAAATTTGTCCACCCATCTGGTGGCGACTATGTCTTTTTACCAAGAGAAACCAATACATTCAACAACCTCAATGGATTCATTGTATAAATTTTCCCACACACAGGGAGGTGTGGGAGTGAAGCGACCAACCGTTCCTGAATCTTCAAAGGAGTGAGTAGCTAAAAAATGGTACACATTTTGCTTGTCTATCGAAATGCATCGACTATTACCCGTACCACATCATCTAAACTAAGATTTTCAACATGTTCCACCATTTCATCTGATTTTGGAGCCTATTTTAGGGCTTTTATGAACAAGACACCGAACCTTTGATAATCAACGATCATCTCAGTGGGTAATTTCAAGCAAAACTCTAAGAGTTGGTTCAACACAACTGGTAACTCCATGTGTCCCTTTTAGATGGGGTATGGATGGCGATGTAAGATCTTGTAAGGAGTGGTAGAGATTGATTAATAAATCATGTAAGGTGTAGGAGAAAATATAGACAAACCTTAAGGGTTTTAGGTGAGATTATAGATACGATGAGTGCTTTATTGGGCCTGATTTGAGTAGATGGGTTAAATTATGGGTCATTTTATAGAAAGATGGCAATTGTATGAGGTGGAAGTGGGTTGTGAATGGTATTGATATTAGGATTATCTGGTGGGCCGATGATATCCCAGTCAATTAGGCCTTAGATCACATTCCTAAAGTGAAAGAACTGGTCGGTATTATGGCCAACAGATTGGTGAAAATCACAACAGGCATCGACTTTGAAGTTTTTAGGGAGTGGATTTGGTAACGGACGGGGGTCCAAGGTACTATTTCTTGGTAGGATTAAGGTAAATTTTTGGTGCCCAAGAGGTGGCAGGTTGGGAAATGTTGTTAATGGTTGAGACTGTAGCAATGGAAGGCTTTTCATACTTTCGGGGAGTGAATTATCCGATCACTTTCTGTGGTTCAGATTCGACTTTGGTAATGCATTCCTCAATTTCTACACCATCCTCTCTAAGGGCTCGAAAGTTTGGGTAATACTGCGTAAGGAAATAATTTCTATAGTCCTTAGTTTACATTGTGTATGTCATATCCCGTTACAACCGTCAAGGAAGTTCACGTTCACACGCTCAAGAAGATGGATAAAAATTTCAAGCATCTTCAACATCTATGCTACATAAGGTATACTTCAGTGTATAATTTATTTTGAGTTGCTTAGATCTTTTATTAAGTATTGGGATACTTTTTATAAACTATTTTTTTTATCAAAAAGAGGCATTTTTTGAACTTAAAATATTTTCTGAAATACTTGTAAGCGGACTTTTAAAAATAGTTTTTTTTTCGCCCTAGTCGTTTAAACGACATAAACATGTCGTTCAAAAAGGTCGCACAATGCTCGTTTTGTCTGTGCATCACACGATCACATACCATTTTGTTTTTTAATAGGTCGTTTCTTGGGTCGTTCAAACGACTTCTCACTATCGTTCAAACGATAAGCTGAAGTCGTTGAAACTACCTTCGTCGCCTCAAAGTTTTTTGTTAGCCTATAAGGATCTATTTAGTGAAGCTTTTCAATTAAGACTTTTCATTTACACAAACTACAGAACTACTGCAATTAAGTCTTTAATTTTTAGGGATAAAAACCTTTTTGATTCACAAAAACACATCCCAGGTGAATCATCTTTGAACCCAAACACTTATGTCACGAAGTTTATTCTTATGGAGTGATATCTCTACTGCTGACTTGGGGATACTCAAGGGTATTTTATGACACCCCGCTTAATCAAATACCGAGTGATTAGTCCTCTATTAAATTAAACCAAAATATCCAGTTGGTTCATTCCTAATATCGTTGTCGAAAGACAATTTCTCTTATTAATTCACCTAATAATTAATTAAGCTAGTGTTAAAAAAAATTCAGATATTATTTTAATTAAATCCATACCACCATACTAAATAAAATAAGTTTCACTCCAACATAACTGAATTAAAGTTCAACTAGTATAAATGTAACTGGAATAAACTCTCCAGTTGAAATATCTCAATATCACCATCCAAAAGAAAATGATCATAACAGTATCAATATAAAACGAATACAATATCTGAAACTGAAATGAGACAACTAAATCCTGGGCGACATGCCCTAAATGAACCAATAACTACAAGGCTAAGAATCAATGAACTGAGATCATCTAGTCCAAAACTGCATCTCCAGAAACACGTCAAAATATCCATCCTCTAAGTTGGGCGTCCCTGATGCTGGGCACCTGGTGATATATATATATATATATATATATATATATATAGAGAGAGAGAGAGAGAGAGAGAGAAGAGAATATGCAAGTAAACGGGTCAGAGCTCGATTGTAAAAGATTTTTAAAAATAGCAAAGTTCCCATTTACTAGTTTAATATAGGCGTTACAATTATTATACCTTATCTCATTTCCTCGTATTTCTCAGGTAATGCATATGATAATTACACATGCTCATTTCTCTTTAGTATGAACCAAGCTTTTGAAGACTTTAAGATTGAGTATTCACTTACTTACTTCAATTCAGTTTTCATTAATCATTCACATCTACTAGTGTGTGTGTGTGTGTGTGTGTTTTCATCCACTACAAGAAAAAGGCTTTTTATGACCTTTTTTAAGTGTCATAAAATGCATTTTATGACGCCTTATTTTTTAATAAAAAACGTCATAAGTTTGGGTGTCATAATTGATACCCATAAAAAAATGTCATATTAGGTAATGGTTTTATATGACTTTTTTTTCAAGAGTGTCATATCTGCTACAAAAAAAGGTCATAATATACTCTATAAGATGTCATATTTGATTTAAAAAGCGTCATGGTAAACATTTTTAAAAATTTTAAAAAGGTCATAAAAAATTTCATCACATGAGGGTTTAATATAAATGGTCATAAATTAAACATATAATAAAAAAAATTTAAACCAATATTAATGTCATAATTGACAAATAAATCTAAACACAAATTAAGATTCATAAAAACATAAAAATTGTCTTGAAATTTTTTGTATTCGAACTCACGTACATCTAAAATGCACCAAACCAAGTCATTTGTCCATGTAAAAAAAATAAGACACAACTAGATATACCCACCATGTACATCATTCATAAAAAAATAATGACTACATGTATCATAGCTAGATATATCCACTATGTACATCATTAAAAAAAATGTCTCCAAAAAAATGTACATCCAAAAATCACGCATATATATCCTCAATTCGGCCTTTGCTTCCGAAAGTTTTCGATATTTTTCTTTTGCCTACTCTTCTTGATGAGGCATAAACTCTAATTCTTCAACATGTTTCAATCCCCGTCTAGGGATGTGAAAGTAAGTTGTAGGGAGTCCATTGAGTTACTCTAGAGTACCAAGTTCCAAGGATAAGATGTCTAAAGTCCCTTGAGTTACTAAGCTCCCATTATGGACTTGTTTCTTCGAAGAGTCCTACAATAAAGAAAATTATCAAGAGTGCTGTTAAATCATATTCTTTTCAATCCTCATATGTAATATATATACAAATTTATGAAGATTATATATAAAAAAAAATTATGTTTTCTTAACTTTTGAAAGAAACTCACAATTTTTTCACCAACTTCATTGGTTGCACGTCTTGTTATTCTTTGTTTCTCGATTGTCGGGCAATTATAAACATTAGAGACCGACATCCACATCAAATGAATTTCCATGTCTCTTTTTCTGTCCCAATTATAAAATAAAATATAAGAAATTAAGCACACAACACAAAATCCGCACAATGAATTGATTATAGTTGTATACTCTAAAAATAATACAAGATTTCAACCACATACCATAATTTCCTCAAAACCTGCATATCCAAACTTGCTAAGCTTGTGGTTGAACTTATTCTTTTCTCGTCTTTCTCGTTGTACATCACTGAACTTCAACGCATTGAATATATATCTAATGTAAGGATTTAACGATACCGTTGATAAATGTTATAGATTCACATAATAAAAGGAATTTAATTACATTTAAGAAAGAGTATATCATTATGAATAAGAAAATGAAAATCAAAGTTTGAGATCAATAACTTAATCATAAACTACAAACAAGCCCCAATTTATTGATTTACAACCCCCCCTGTGACAACCCGCTTAAAATAATAACGGGTGGCCAGCCCTATATTACATTAAAATAGGAATCTCAGATGGCTCAGTCGCAACATCATCAGACTATAAAGTAAATAGATAAGGCTAACTACCCGGAATCATATAAGCGAGTGCCAAAAATTAAATAAAACATGCAACGAACAACAAACCAACAATATCGAACTACTAGAAAATGTAGAATGCACACAAGTACCATGATAAAAGAAAGTGCTAAAATTAAAAAGAAATGAGTACACAAAAGGAACTATACCCGAATAAGTTGTCGGGTCATAGACAGTACAACAATCATGAAGAAGAAATATAAACACTTACAAATAACCCTTGGGTGTAAACCCGATACACAATAAGAACCCTGTTAAGATTTACAAACGGTATGATGCGACTACGATAAAATCCCACAATAGTCCACAACTGCAACGGCTCCCTAGACCGGATAGAAAGGCATCTGGTATCCATACAGTAAGACACCTATAGTAAGTAGTATATATATAGAAAAAGAGAAATATAAATGGGTCAGAGCCCAAGGTGTAAAAATTTTAGCAAGTGTGTTAACCGTGCATAATAAATCTAAATGCACTATTTCATAATTAAAGTGGAGTCGCACTCTCATGAATCCCCAAAACTCACATCTCATCAATAGCGCGCACCTAATCGTGTCCTGGAACCTTAACTAAGTTACCCCACCCATATAGGGATAACCTATCTTACCATACGCACGGCCCATACCCACCTGACCCGCCATTCTAACATAACCCTCGAATCCTTTTCATTCTAATCACACTTAAATATATTTTCATATGTATGCCTTACTAGGCTATAGTGGTTCCAATTATTAACTTAAACTAGTTATAAGTCTTAATAAGTCACACATTAACATTAGGCTTCATATAAAAGTTTATTCTCTAAACCACATACATTCAAATGCTTAAGGATACAACTTCTCTCCACTCTCAACATTGCATTGCGTTTCGTGCGTGGGGCGTCTCGCAAAGCGAAATCCAAACAAGGAACCCCTCTGATACACTACTCCTTGACAATGTCGATTGTAGGGATCCATTATGTCATTCACACATATCATACTAATGCAACCACCTAACAACGAGTATTGTAACTAAGAGCATAACTAGAATCTTTCTCTAACTCCTTGGGTCGCTATGACCGCAATTGTCTCTTAATACGATCCTTCGACCACAAATAAACTCGTACACCAAAATCACCCAAGATGTACGTCATCGGAACTTCGTATCCTCTTCACTTATAAGATATGCAACTATATATATTTACTCTAAATACATATATATACAATCATTCATTCCCATAACCATGCATACATCTCACACATAATGTACACTATACCATACACATAACATAAACGGCTATATGATGCAAAAATACTGCACCATGCTATCATCTTCCAGGAATTACTCACTTTATCCCGGGGTCACCACCTATCGGACTATTATCACACCGCCATGACGACAAAATCAATCATAACGTATGGAAAGCGGTCATAGTTCCTAACCGACCAAGTGAGAACGTCCCATACCCAAGACTTCTCACCCCTAAAATAAAATCACATAAATAATAATGGACGACTATGACCTGGGGAATATCCACCCCTGCTCTTCAAGCCAGGGGCTCACCCAACATCACACAACTTCCCATGATAGCATGTGACGGGTATGCTTCATACCATAAGTATATATATCATTCACACAGTATATATATACAAGCAATCGCCTGATATGTATAAATCATGACACAAGAAATATACATTTGCTCCATATTCATATAACCATTTAAGTATATATATATATATATATATATATATATATATATATATATATATATATATATATATATATATATATATATACATTTTTAAATTCCGAATCATTATTCATCAAGTAACGTAAGAGGGCGACATATGTACACTCTCGTAATACTCACCCTTGTTACGACGCATATATACTCAAAGCATTCTCCCTTATACGGTGTCTTACTTGACATATTTTCATTCATTGCCCCTATGAAATGAATAATCTTCCAATATATACCACATTAAGACTGCTAACTCAAAGTTGAAGGTATGTAACGATCACTATACGTCCATCTATATCATATGCACTTCGATATATCTAATAATAATCCCGACTATATGTATGCACATAACTAATAGTCTTCAAACCACAATCTTAATCCTCAACTCATTTCATAATACTTTCAAGTATTGGAATCCCAATTGTTACTCACACAATCAATAATTTGTAAGCCTCAAGCACGAAAATTCATTTATTTTATGATCTCATCATACATTGGGATACCCATTGTTAATCACTTGCTGATATGTATAGACTAGCCTGAGGATAAGTATACTCACAACTATTTGCCGGTAACAAGTTAAACTACCCTTACTTTAAATTACGGTTAAATGTCTCATAATGAACCCTTAACTTAACGCATTTACGATTTATTCCCGGAGATTATCATCACTAAGGATACGCGACTTCTACCTCTCATTGGTCCCAAATCATATCTTAAATGGAATCTTATCGCTATAAGGATTCGACACGCATATCGGTTTATAATTCCATGTCGTGCCCTCAAAACTCTCTCAAAGGGTCCTTAACCTTACGTCATAATTAGGCTCACTTATGACCCCTAAATAGAACTCCCGTTATTAAAGAAATTCCCACATTACACCAATACAACAATCTCCAATACGCACATATATTTGTCTCCCAAAATAGGTTAATGTGCCCCCACCATCATATCACATAAGAACCTTGGAAATCTTCAACTCATATTCCTTTCATCAAATTATAATGTTCCAAATCAATAAGCCTAAGAGAATAGGAGTAAAACTCTCCCTAAGAAAAACTATTCAAAACTGTCTTGTTTTCGAATCGATTCGGCCCCTCCAAATCGATTTGGCCCCAACAGCGAATCGATTCGGCCCACTAGACCTGTAAGTCTGCTACATACCTAATCTATTCTCTAGGGGAGAATCAATTCAGCCCTAAAGACCTGATGCCTCTGCAACATAGTGAATCGATTCGTTAGGGTCGAATTGATTCGGCTTGTGCAGCAAGCCACGAAATGGAGAAATTTTTACTAAACCCAAAATTTCCAAAACTCCCATATATCATCACCCAATCATTAATATTCATACCAAACATATTTATAACCCTAAATTCATCATATAACTACCCAACAATTTCTATAACCTCAAATGCAAGATTTTTACCCAAAAAATAGGTTTTGCCATTTAACCCAAAATCCAATTCTTTTGCCCACAAATTATGAAATCAAATACACAAATGAATTATTTAGCAAGATTAAATACTTGCCTGAGAATCGTAGAGGTTGAATCATCCCCGGAACTGCGCATTGGACGGAATCTCCAAGCTTTCTCCCTTCTCTCTCTTCCTTTCTTCTTCTTTCTCTTTTCCTTTCTCTTTCTCTCTTTCTCACAAATGATAATGGATTGATATGTAAGCCTCTTAAACCTTTAAAACATAAATCCCATTTTTAAATGATAATACACACATTAAATGACTCGTTTACTCCAATTCGAGTCAAACTAACTTAAAAATATTCTGGAGCTAAAATAAAACTCAATGATAGTCATTTTGACTATCTCGACCCATCGGGGATCAATGGTGCACTCTGAATTGTCATCCGGAATACTTTGTAACATCTTCAATTTTTGGACCTCAATTCCCCAATTTTAAAATTCTCCAATTTAAATAAAATTTTATTTCCCCCAAAAATTAATTTCTCGGTCCCAAAATCGTGGGGTGTTACCCCCCCCCCCCCCCCAAAAAAAAAAAAAACCACCCACACAGACCAAACAAATAAGTTTTACCTTGGTTTACTACAATGACTTCTTCATTGCTTTGAATTTCTAATGTTTATGTAGTCAGGTTTCTAACATCACAACCAATCAGAAGCGGTGCCTGCACATAAAAGCAACACAATTAAGTTTGCAAACCATATAACCCTTATGCTGATTACCAAAGAATCGTGAAATCAAATAATTAACTAATTCGGCCAAAACCATCAACATAAATAACTTATATCGCCATTCAGATCAGAAATAGAAGTCGATCATACTATAAAAGGGGAAAAGAAATGCTTGAACTTCTTCAATAGGTATCAGCAAATCAATGTGGGTAATGTGCAAATAAAATCACAACTACTTTTTGCGTAAATATAATTACCAATCCATCTATATTAATCATTTATCATGCATTTCACATAAAATGCAATTTGGGGAACATGACACCAAAATCATCTTTCTCCCATGAAACAACAAGGAGCTAGAACCCAGAAAGTTAGAACCTTGCCCATGAATCACTGATGTGAGCTATTGTTCTCAAACTCCATCCTTGCCTTCCCATAGAGAAGGGTCATCAACACCCCTGCCATAACCAAAGAGAAAAGTAAAGCAATGCTCATAAAATGCACTAGGGAAAAAAACTCAGCTATCTAAATAGCAGGTGTAAGCAATTGATGTTCGCATTCGCAAAGTGAATAGAATTAAAAAACCACAGCCCCTTGTTATGTAGATCAGAAAATATAACAGGGGATTACAACAGCAGTGTAGCATGATTGAATGATAAGAAATACAAGCTTTATTATGATCTAATCATTTTGGAAAAAAATTCCAGAAACCTTGTAATAGGTGATCATACTCGAAAATAGCTCATTGAAACCACATACCTTGTTCAGGCATTTTAACAAACAAAATGGAAATCTCTCCAAAAAGCAAAGAAACCACAATAAAGTAAGCCATGAAAAGTTAAAATGACAACTTACATGTCTATTTTTTCTAATTGAAAATGTCATCTTATTTCAATGGTTCTCTCTATTTCCATACCAAAATTTAAAGCAATCAAATGACTTCATGTATCCTTCCCTAAAGC
This sequence comes from Sambucus nigra, assembly GCA_949130495.1. Taxonomy (NCBI): domain Eukaryota; kingdom Viridiplantae; phylum Streptophyta; class Magnoliopsida; order Dipsacales; family Adoxaceae; genus Sambucus; species Sambucus nigra. The sequence continues at coordinate 301,612 of CASBWL010000624.1, read as the reverse complement.
ATAAAATAATCTAATTAAGGTTCTAAACATAGGAAGCGCATACCAATCAATTTCTAACATTTGGCACAATAGAACTTGTCTTAAATTTCAGAACTAATATAATTATAGTAATCAAATATCATAATATGTTTACTCAATATGCTACCCTAGTCATATTTGACTAAAATGACAACAACTACCTTATTCAGCTATGATTTTCCGAAACAGAAGCAATCCAAACATCTAACAGCAAAAGGAGAAGCATAAACTAATTTTACAGAAGATTTCTTTGAATGAGTCAGGTGTCAAGAGGCTTCGCAACAAACTGATCGACTTTCATCCTTCATCTGGCTATGAAACAGAAGACAAAAAACTCACTAAAATGAAAATAATAAAATAAAATTCATTTGAAACAATAAGAAAAATGTATTTTACAACATAAAAAATCACGACTTCAATTATAAGAGATTTCATGATGCCTGTGTATAAAATTTATCCATATTTGATGTAAAAATTGGTAGTCTTTTAGTCGACAACATATATGTACTAATCTCTACATATGACTGACATAGAAAGTACTATCATCCTTTTAATATAAATTCTAGCATTAAGAAATATCAATTTCTTCAAAGATTTCCCAAAAAAACTGGGGAATGGAACTGAAGAGATTAGACAAGCCAACTAACTGGAGAAGATAAAACAGGACACTCCCAACCATGGGATTAGGGATAAGGAGACAGAGTCTTCCAACTATAGATAAACAGGAAAAAGTTTATTGAGCTAAATAATTTGATTTCTAGTTATTGCATGCAAGAATTCACAGGCCCCCGATTTACATGGAGTAATGGAAGAAAAGGGGAGGAAGACATAAAAGAGAGAATTGATAGGGTTCTTTCCAACGTAGAGTGAAGATACTTATTCCCAAATGCCCAGGTTATCACGAGACTATTAAAGGATCTGATCGGCCCCAATTATTCTCAAACAAATCGGTATGTGCAAGTGTTACTGCCTTGAATACAACCCAAAAAAGAGAGCGAGAAGACACAGATCGACCCCAATTATTAACTTGTTAGTAAAGCGCATTTGCTAATGTGATATGGCTTTCATACCCCAGGTTAATGAGTCGAGAAGAACTCTGATTCCAGGTTTAATAAGCAGTCTGCTGTTTATTTGAACAAAAAAAATGAATCATTATATGAATCATCATAATATTTATATATGAAAGGTTGTAAAAACTCCTAACGTGAATTCAAAATGAACTTATTTGCCTAATATCAAAAAGTTACAATATCAAATTTTGTAAACAAGAATGGGTGATTTTCAAAATTTAGGTCAATAACCACAACTAAATCGCCAAACCGTCAACCACCTGGAAGCCAATTAACTTACAAAGATAAAACATTGCATTGATGATATTAAAAAGGTTTTATATAACATAGAAAACAAGATCAATGAGAAAAACAAACGTAATACAGGAGTTTAACTGACATTATCATCACGGGTCCAAATTCAATAATCATCTGCAATTACATTATTGTCAGGGGTCCAAATTCAATGTGTAAAAATTCCTTTACAAAAGAGCTCAAATAGAACCATCAAAAGTCTAGTTCCACCATAACCACAACTAAATTACTGATGTAAGCATTAAAAAAACATATCAAATTTACATTTTCTGTTCATTTCAGCTAAAATCTATAACACACTTTTTATAGATCAAAGTTTAGTATTGAATAAATGAAACATCAAAACAAAATAGATCTAACATAAACAAAAAAATAAGAGGTTTATAAACTATAAAACCCAATTTATTTGTTGATTATTACTTTGAATTTAACTACACCTATTTCTGTCAAAATCGAGATAATTCTAGTAAATTCAAAGTCTTAATCTTCCACTAATAAAAGATAAAAAGAAAACACAAATTACCAACACATCGCATATAAATTACTAGTTTGCATTCTTCAGCTTTACCTTCGGGTCACACAAACAGGAAGAAGTAACTATATTAGGTGAATAGATTTACTACTATCCTTGATCTTCTCAAACTGAAACGCATAAAGATGACTCAATATATTAAGCTAAGACTCTTCGTAACCATGTATGGAGGGTAGAAAAAGATTAACCTCAAAAAAAAATTTAACTCGTTGATTGTAGTAATTACTAAAGAAGTATAAAATCAACAACTGAAAAAGAAAATCTTCAATTGGTAAAAAAATCTATTTTAGACTAATTCTTTTACTATCCTCGTACAAAATAATAATAAAAAAGATTAACCTCAAAAAAAAATTGACTCGTTGATTGTCGTAATTACTAAAGAAGTATAAAATCAACAACTGAAAAGAAAATCTTCAATTGGTAAAAAATCTATTTTAGACTAATTATTTTACTATCCTCATACAAAATAATTCACACTGGTTGCAATTTCCCCTATAGTGCTCGTTTAGTTCTAGTTTCTTCTGTATCTTTCATGTTTCTTCTTTCGAGGATTAATACTTCTCATCTCTATGAACTTTCTTCGCCACTTTGTTAATGAATTTGTTTCGTATCACACTTTAACACGTCTATTTCATCCATGTACATCAAAGATCAAAGAACATAAAAACTTAGATCTAGAAATTTTGAGTAAAATAAGACAATTAATTAATCCAGTACAATATTTCTCTGGATTGTATAGAGAATATGTATCAGAATTGCCAAAATAATGGCTATCAATTGTTATAAAATTTATCTAATATGTGAAATCAGTTCATCAAAGTTACTCAGGAATTTAATTCAGTCATTGTTCTTCCTATGGTTGGGCCAATTTTCTTGCTATAGATTGGCCTTTGCAAGGAGATAGCGTAAAGTTCTTTGGAGATTCTGTTTCTTATGTATCTTTCCTTTTTTTTTATGAACTTTCATGTTTCTTCCAAATAAATTGATATATTAATTATAAAACGTTCTAAATTTGAAAATATTAAATTGAACTAAAGCTTTCACAAGGGTAATTAATTATTAATCACATGTGAAGCACATAACAACCATTTATAATAAGATCTTCTATATACAATTTCATCCCTGTACATTACATCAAAGAACATAAAAGACAAAATCGGGAAATTTTGGAGAACTGCAATAAGATAATATCTTAATTTTTTTACAACTTCGTGAATAATACCATTAAAATTTGTCTGGTGAAAGGTCTTGAAATGCGTATTATCAAATCAAATTTTGGTGAAAGGTCATGAAATGCATATAATCGAATCACATTTTGGCGAAAGATCATGAGAATAAAAATAACATGTTTTTAAGTTCAAGAAAAAAAATTAGTTCGGAGAAATTTTTGGAAATATAATCGAATCACAGTAGCTTATCTTCCTTATCTTTGGAAAAATAGATAGTGTGTTATGTTTTAGCAGCTCTATAGAAGCATATATTGATAAAAACGCATTATGAACCCTAGATCTAATGAAATGTGAATAAAATGACCACAAGGTACTAATAATTGACATACCTGCATCACTATAATGTTTATACATCAAATCAGGAGTATATAAGATAAAATATTAACCTAACATTGCATAATGAAATGTAAATATAACATTCTCGAGGAAGTAAAGTTTTGTTCATTAATTTATATCACAAGAGGCCTGCTCGAGGCAATAAAGTTTCCAGATGGTGGTGGTGGTGTTTGGGTGGCTGATTGGTTGTGAATTGGTGGTTTCAATGATGGTGGATGAGGTGTTGCATGGTTGTGGTGGTGCAGGGGTTTGACTTGCAGTGTTTTTAAGGGAAGAATTAGTATTGGCTATAAAAAATTCTTCATCAACACGCCCTTCACTGTATCATTGTTTTACCTGTACACATATGAAAACTATTCGATGACATTATCTTCACAAGATTTTCTTTTATATAGATGGAAATATGTACTTATACAAACTATTTTACTTTGATAATACTCATGTGTTGTTCAAACCATTTACGAAACAACAACTTGTGTCTCTGCTTTAGATACCTCGTGCCCTTAATATTTAGCTAAGATTTATGCTCCCTGTGCAAAAGGTGCGCTTGTTATACAAAAAAAGAGAAAAGAGATGATAAAATCTGGAAAATGTATGCAATTTTTCCTACACTATATAGCTCTCCATTGGTTCACAGTTACTCAAGACATTCACATGAGCATTCTTCATATCAAAACTATTCACCTCGTCATACTTTAGACCATTGTCTCTGTATATTGTGTCAGAGGTTTAAACTGAAAAAGGTAGTTTATAAAGATTATCATTGAACATAAAATCATAATCATCTATTCCAATTACAAAATATATAGTTTTCAACACCTAAAAGATTTAAATCAAACTCTCCCTCCTCATATACACAATTAAATACAGTGAAAGTTAAATCAACAAAGTAACAATTCAAACAAAATTATTTAAACAAAAAAATTATTCAAATGCCATTAGGTAGTGAGATTTATAAATTTCATTGTATGCCCACCATATCCCCAACATTGCTGATGACCTAAAAGGGCTTTGACCATGTCTTCCCTCGTGTGGAAGCAGAAATAGAAATACGTGCTCTGGCCAAAAGTAAAGGGGTAGCTGGAAAAGTAAATGTTAAAACAACCACATTCTGTTTAAGACATTCCTGTAAAAAACTAGGATTTTTTGCGGATTATAAAGCATTATAAGCATCACGGGTGAGTCATTATCCCTTATAACCTTAAAACCCATCTTCTGCAATTCTGACCTAAAAAAATTAATGTTCTGACGTATCCGTGCAAGTTTCTGGGGTCCTCTATAAGAACCGTCCTCTCCGAGAATAACCTTTATGGAAGAAATAATATATTGAGCAGCTGGAGGCGATATTGATGTGGCATACAGATGAGCAGGACAATTGTAGCTCAAATATTGAATAAGTTCCTTGGATCCTGAAATATAGCCACCACATGATCCAAATGATTTTGTAAAAGTCCCTAGCATCATATCAACATCAGTAGTATCTAGGGGTGGAAGTGGTACGGGTTTTTACCGTACTGTACCATTTTGGTCCGGAAAAAAATGGTTTTGGTTTCATATATTAAAATACCAGAAATCAGTCTTACCGAAACCGAAATTACCGCAAAAAAGTTGGTTAGTTTTGGTTTTAATATTTAAAAAACCGATTTACCGAAATTACCGTACCGAATTTTATGAAACCAGAAAAAATCGTACCGAAATTTCCATACCGTACCGAATTTACCGAAACCAGAAAAAACCGTACCAAAATTATCGTGCCGTACCGAATTTATCAAAATTACCGTACCGAATTTACCAAAACCAGAAAAAAGTTGGTTTTGGTTTTGGTTTTGGTTTTAATATTTAAAAAAGTTGGTTGGTTTTGTTTTTGGTTTTTGGGGACTTTTAGTGTTGTTTACCGAAACATAAAAAATCGAAACCAGAAACCAGAAACCAGAAAAAAATAGAATTTACCGAAACCAGAAAAAACCAGAAGAAACCAGAATTTACCGAAACCAGAAGAAAACCGAAATTACCGAAAAAATCGAAATACCAGGCGGTTTGGTTTTGGTATTGATTTTGGTGTACCGGGTGGTAAACTGGTACGGTTTGGTTTTACCATCTAGAGTTTGGTTTTGGTATTGGTATCTACTGTTTACCGACCAAACCGTACCGCTTACACCCCTAGTAGTATCCACTCCTAAAAGCTCATAAACACCTCGCCCTATTTTCCCAACTACTCCAATACTGCGAGCCTCATCCAAATAAACATATGCCTTGTATCTCTTGCATATGGCAACAATCTCTGGAAGTCTGCAAAGTTCTCCTTCCATGCAGTATATTCCCTCCATAATAACAATTATCTTCTTCCGTGGTCTATGTGTTTTAGGTTGTCCCTCAGCAATATGTTCTCTCAAAACCTTCTCCAAGCGGGATGGTGTGTTATGTTGGAAAACTCGAATGGTATCTCCTGACCCTCGACCACTATTGACAATAGAGTTGTGGTTCAGGGAATCACTTATTATCAACCCCCCTTTTCCAATCAAGGCGGGAAGGATAGAAAAGTTAGTTACATAACCCATGATAAAAACTAAAGCAGCTGGTTTTCCAACAAAACTTGCCACACAGGTCTCCAAGTCAGTATGCAGCGTTGTAGTCCCCCCATCAACACGTGCACTGCAGGTTCTCGAAGAAAATTTCTTTAAAGTCTCGATTACACGGGCGGTGCAATATTCATCCGATGCAGCAAATCCAAGGTAATTATAAGATCCCAAGTTAACGCACCTACTAATCTTTGTGGTTCGATTTAACGTCTTGTTATAGTCCTTGGAGACACGCTATACCACATCAAACCAAGCATCAGGAGGGCTTGATATAGGTCGGCCAAAACAGTCCTGGATACAGAAATAGAGGCGACGAGTATAGAAATCCTCAAGCCCTAAGTAGATCGAGGCATAACCCTGAAGATTGGTGGCGTGAGAGAGAAATGAGTTTTCTAAAGAAATCTCGCAATTGACCAAAGGCGAAGAGCAATTCATAGCTGAATAGGGTTGTCAAAGCGGTCAAATACGAAATTGTGATCATTTTGATTTCTTATCGAATAATAGATCTGGTATTGAATAAGGCTTGCTTGGATTCACAAAGAAAGGGGAAATGAGAAGATCTTGTCATGTTATATTCTAAATGGTGTTGTTTGTGTTTATAAAAAATATACACTACACATTATTATGGTTAGATGTGAAAAACAAAATTAATAAATTAGATATGAACACAAAACCTGAACATAAAACAGTACTAATAATGGTAGTGAGAGTCTTCGGTTATGTCGGATAAGGAGGATCGGTGACCTACCTTGTGCGTAAATCAAGGGTTGCATAAGACCCACCCATGGAATTCCTTGATTTAATTTATAATCAACGATGTGGACTCTACTCATCCTGGAAAACACCTGCAGGACCTCTTGATTCATGGTGGTGTTGGTTGGATCAGTCATGACAATCATAAAAAAATAGGGAAGCATTGAAGATATAGACTCTTTTAACAGTAAGCCACATACTCTTTTAACAGAAAATATGACCAATTCTCATTGAATAAAATCTATTACTACATTTGATAATGGAATAACATAATACAAAAATAATACTAAAATATCATATTATATAAAAATCACTGCTGTACATGCAATTTATAAAGACACTTATATGCATAAAACAAAATAAAAATAAGAGGGCAACAGGCATAAAATAATGGCAACATTGTGTTATGATATAAAAATCAAGGAAAGGAAAAAATAAAATGAAATCACACTCAATCCCACACTAAATCTCGACAACAAGCTAGAGGTATTGGAAACAAACCATCAATTAGAAGACTTAAAAGACTTATTAAGCTGCATAGAGTTGGCTTTATAGTCTTAATGGAGCCGAACGTGGATGCATAGACTTGACTTTTGGATTGTGTTCCAAAGCCATTCAGGTTCCAGTCTATGTGGATTATACATCAAATGTTCAAGCAAGTGATCTCTCAAAGTTGGTTGAACACCTCAGATGGAAGCCCAATGCATATTTTCTATGCTAAGATGATTAGTGTTGAAACAACTCTCAAAACATGGAATAAATAGGTATTTCAAAATGTGTTCCAATCAGTTATGAAGTCAGAGGACATTTTTCTTGAAAAAGAATTTGAGTATGATTGTAATCAGACTGAGACTAGCAGATAATAATACCATAAAGAAAAGTTCCAATGTCAATATCATCTTAGAAATGAGGAAGAATATTGGAAACAAAAAGCTCAGGTTAAATGGATGGCTCAAGGTGATTGTAATACAACCTTCTTTTACTTAGTGACCAAACAGAAGAAAAATAAGTTGAGGATCCACAAAACCTTAGATAATTCATATCAGTGGTTATCAACTGAAGATGAGATTAATCAAATATTTATTGAGCTCTTTCAAAATATTTTGGGAAGTCCATCTGAGATACACATGGATGAGGATATGTTCAGATTTATTCCTCATCTTGTTTTAGAAGACAATAATGCCGCAATTACGCAGATGCCTATGCAACAAGAAGTTAAAGATGTAGTTTTCAATATAAATATGTCTAGTGCAGCAGGTCCGGATGGGTTTGATGGAACTTTTTCAAGAATTTTGGCGCGTTAAAATACTTACCGAAGTGTAAATAATGACAGCCACAAATACATTATGAATGAATTTAAAGTACACCTATAGCAACTCAAAATATCCATAACACTAAACACCCATCAATTACTTTATTCTCACAGCTAATTTATATAATACTAGGAGACGGACAGAGTAGCTGATATAAGGGAGACTCGAAAGAGATGCACGAGAGAGATCGTCTTAGCATCATCGCCAGTGAAAGTGTGGTATACTAAACAAATAGATAACTTCATAAAAATACAAAGCATATATTGTAAGTCCTAATCTAAAAAATAAAAGAAATTGTTATACACGTCAATAAAATATTTAGATAGGAAAAAGTCATTAAACATAAAGTGTAAACAAAGAGGAATCTCAATAGAACATCAACATAAAAAGGAAATTGGACAGAATTCACTATAGGCTACGCAAAACGTTGACAAATTAAATGAACTATACGTGTAAAAGAAAGCAAATAATGCTAAATTTGAAAACTGAGTTTATATAAAAAAAAATCACACGCGCTTGTTTATATAGAAAACTCAATTTTTGACTCAGAATTACAACTTCTAAAATCATCTATTCATCTTCCTCTACTTGATACTTAATGGGAAGAATAGACATCAACATGATGATGAAAAGAATACACACATGAGAGGCTAGATTCACCGACAGGAAGATGTTTGGACCTTTCTCATTTAATAGCTAAATAATTAACCACACGTGAACTTATACTTAGCATTTCACTAAGAGTCAAAGGCTATAATAACCTTTAGGTTTTAGGTTGGTTATAACAACTTATGTAGAATATAAAAATTATAGTTTTTTTTTAGTTTTCTCCCCTTAACGCCCACTTTTATCTCTAAAATGAGCCAACACTAGACTAGTTAATATCCACAACTGGAGCTTTATGAGAATACAGACACTTCCTACTGGTAACATTTGTGCCCCCCCATGGGGTGTTCATGCCTCTCTCCAGACCACTCGGTCGTTGTTTTGAGTTATTGCCTTTAACGCTCACTTTTAACCCCAAAACCATCCTATATTTGTTAATTTTGACAACCGGGAGCCCAGAGAGGATGCGATCACTTCCCACGGGTTACTTTTACGCCTTATGGGGTTTCCCGTGCCTCTCCCTGGCCCACTTGGTCGTTGTGTTAAATTCCCCGTACACCTATTTGGAATATAAAAATTATAGTTTGTTTTGAGTTTTCTCCCCTTAACGCCTACTTTTAACTTCAAAATGAACCTATACTAGTAAATTTCTACAACCGGGAACCCGGTGAGCATACGATCACTTCCCACGGCTTACTTTTATGCCCCATGAGGTGTTCGTGCCTCCCAAGGACATTTGGTCGCCGTTTTGTATCCACTGGATACTTTTGTGCCCCATGGGGTGTTCATGTCTCTCTCTATGCCACACGGTCGTTGGATACTTTTATGCCCCAATGAATACTTTTGTATTCCTATAGTTAAGAAACTTATTAGTTACTTTAAAATGCAAAAGAAAACTAGAAAAATAATTTCAACTGAATTAGAGAAGCAAAACAACATGAAATATGTAAAGCAAAACATCTACCATTATTTTTTCTGAGTAATCACCACTTGTCAAAAGTGAGGAAGCTTTCTTTTTCCTTACTTTTTACCTAATCAACAATGTCAAAATACAAAAGGTCAAATTACAATTATGCTCACATTTACTAGTCCAGGTTTAGTACAACCTAAGGAATTAACTATAAACTAGGTGTATTTATTAGCTTTTTCAAAATAGACAAAATTCATCGAAGAGCAGTTGGAGAGGAACTTCATCCGAATGTACTATGTATGTCTTTGAGCGTGTGATGTTAATAAATATACAACGAGTTTGTCAACAATCCTTGTAGATGCAAGAGAAAGCTAATCATGCTGGAGTTCATCAACATTTTTTAACTTGAGCATGCTACTACCAATTTTGGACAACGTTTGACACTCAACTTTCATAAACAGGTGCAGCTATCTAGACCATTAGGACGCTTCTCCAAACTCTCACATTCATCTAACCTCATAACTTTAAGATGATGTGGCAAACCTTGCTCTGCTACTCCCAAGTACGACCTTGCTCTTCTACTCTCAGTTAAACATTTAAATCGCACACAATCAGATTATACGAGCAAAATCGCCTACATCACATATAAGTACCGCCGTTTTGGGGTTGATTTGGGGCACTAACTCAGGCTGAACCTTACAATACTCGTTCCTGATTGAGAGAGTAGCTACAGCGGAAATATTGCGACTTCTCAAATAAAAACCAATTTTAATTAATCCCAAATTTTAGTTAAACCCTAAGACATGCATCTAGATGATTTATCAAATAGAATATAATATGTAGGATAAAACAAGAAATTTCAGGAAAAATCCCCCAAAGGGGCAAAACCTTTTATTTTCATTATAATATTGTAACATACAATTTCAGATTACAATGAAAATACAGTGACTAAGAATTACCCTCAGGTATCGAATTCTGTAGTCGGCGGCTGGAAATATCCCTTTCCAGGAGGGCTGCAATGAAGAAGAGAAACGACTTCTCCACAAGTTTGTCGGCTGGAATTTTCCCTTTCAAGGAGGGCTGCAATGAATAAGAGAAACGGCTTCTCCACAAGTTTGTCGGCTGGAATTTTCCCTTTCTAGGAGGTCTGCAATGAAGAAGAGAACGGCTTCTCCACAAGGGTTGAACAAACCAAAGTTGTGTTCTTGGGTTACCAAAAAGATTCACAAAGGATTTGTAAATTGTGTGAATCAAAAACCTAGAGTCTTGGACTCAATAGGTGAAGACTTAGAGTATTTAGGACTCTGAAAATCGTCTGGAGAAGTCTTAAAAAACAACTCCCCGAAGTTGGATTTAAATAAGAAAACTTTGAGCCTAAAAAATCTCGAGCAGATCTGGCGAAGTTTATCCCAGGCGGACCGGTCAGGCTTGAGGGAGGATCGGTTCGATTGACCAGATCGGTTCTTTTATTCCTAGGCGGATCGGTCCGGTTGTGATCGGATCGGTTCTTTTCCAGGCTTCATCGGTTCGCTTGCGGTCGGGGGTATACTGGCCTTCAGTAGTCGAATCAGTTCGGGTCTTAGGCGGACCGGTCCGGTTGACCGGATCGGTTCTTTTATTCCAGGCGGACCGGTCCGATTCTGTCAGACTTTGATTCCTCTTCTTCTTTTGATATTCAGATCCGTTGATGAATGTATGAATCTTGAATTTCTTCAACGGTGTAATGGCGTGCTACATAATAAATTGTTAATGGACAAAAATGTCCTTACAAATCTCCCCCTATGTCTATGCCGGTACATACATAAAAACAAAACATCCGAATTATCAAACAACTAAAAATGCCTATACAAATCTACCCTTCCATGAACCCAAAACTGGAAAGATACAATTGAATAAGACTACAGAGTTTGCTCTTCAATTTTTCAGGAATCTCAACACTTTTCTCATCAGGGTGTGCAATCCAATGATAATCCATGTAGTACCTACACACATGAGACAAAGAAAAATACCAAGTGACATATCGAGTTTGAATGAGATAAACATATATACCAATTTATGAGCAAAACTCAAACTTTCAAATCTCCCCCATAATAAGATAATTCTTTCTCCCCCTTTTTATGATGTCCTCAAATAGACAAATAAGAAGAATGAATCAATCAAGCAAAATCGGGGTGTCACGGTATACAAAAAAACACAAACTATTTTTGATTTTTCAAATTTTTCATACAAAGATAGGATACCAATTTGAACAAATATGATACAAAAATCACACCATGGATTTAGACTCAAACAACCAAGTCATGGAAACGGAATGAATGGGTGTGAACACATTCGATAGGTAAATCAACTCAATCACTCATATGTGCACGATGCATACGTGTACTCCTAACGAATGAACATCAAAGGTATCCTTAGATGTAAAAGTTTGTTGAATTTAGATGACATCGTCTTATGCAAATCAACAAATCAAAGTCAAATGATTTCCACACCAATAACGTCCAAAACTATATAGCGCATTTTCAAGAATTTCAAGGACGTGCAAACCCGTTTTAATTCTCCAATCAAACTCCCTCATATATAATTTCTTTTAGAGGCGAATAAACTAAATTCTCAAACTTTGGAGAATTGGTGCAAAAACCTAAATGGCCCCTTTTTGGCATGAATATCTTTTTATTGCCTTTAAATTTTTTCGGGCTCTTTTAACCTCTTTGGACCTCGGATAATAAAATTCCTCAATTTTTTAGGTCCAATTTAATGGTGGCTTTTGCGCAAAGGATAGATGATTACCTTTTGCAGCCCCTCCCCGTTTTAAAATAAAGCACACAAACTCACAAAACGGTTCTTATATGCACAATTTCCTTATAAAAATTATCGCGCTTGGTTCGTTTTAAAGACAGTATTGAAGTGAAAATACCCAACCAACATGTGATAAGACAAGCACAATAATTAAACAAATTCGTGCATGTGTGCAATAAAGGAAACAAGAGTCAAACATGTAGGAAGTAACACTTAATTACATCTTAATGACTCCAAATATTATAAAGCACAAGGATGAATTGACCTATTATCTCAAAACACTATCAAATAGTCACATAAAAAAATGGAATGATGTTGTGACTTGGTCATCCTAAGTGTTCATCCATAAACGGTGCAAACAAAATACAAAAATCTTTTTGGATTTTCTCAAAATTTTATCAAAATAAAATCTTTTCGTATTTTTTCAAAAAAATTCAAAAACAAGAATTTATACAAAAAGTACAAGTCATCACACTAGTAAAAATATATCATGAAACCACAACTAGTGTATGACAAACATGCAATCACAATCAACCAAAATCTTTCACATGGGGTGAATCACGTGCAAGTAAACGGGAATCGTGGACAAATAAACCATAAACCTCTAAATTCGATTTTCTAACCCAAATTGATGTGTAGCGGAGTGTGGGTGTTTTGGGAATCGAATTTATTCTTTCATTAACCTTCCTAGGTCCATTTAAAAGCTTATAACAAAAGTGCCTAAGATGACCTTGCTTAGCGCAATGTGTGCAGGAGTAAATCGGGCGGTTTGTGTTACCTAAAGGTGGCCCTCTCCTCAAATTTATCGGTTCCTCTCTTCGAATTTGCCTAGGTGGGTCTCTCCTAATGATCCTAGGAGGTTCTCTCACGATGTTCCTATGGGGCGCCTTTTTAACGAACTTAGGTGCCTCTTTCTTAACAATCCTAGGAGGCTCTCTCACACGTGTGGGAATGGGTGCAACATATTTTTCAAGACCAATCCCATCCCTATCCATTTTGATCTCGACTGTGCCTAAAATCTTATCAAGTTTTTCAGACCTAGACTCCAAATCAAATTTCACTTTACTTGAATCTTTCAATTTCACTTCAAGTTCACCTATCCTAGATTCAAGTACACGTTTAGAATCCTCAAACTCTAAAAGCTCCTTTTTCATAGTCTCCATCAACCCTCTAAGACTATCTCTCTCACCCTCGACGTACTCAAGCTTCTCTTTCAAAATTTTCTCATGTGCCCTAAGTTCTTCAACTAAAAAATCATTATTTTTTATGGCACACTCTTTCAATTGAGTTTTCAATTTCAAATTTTCTTTCTTTGTTTTCAAAGTTTCAGCATAAAGTTCATTGAAATCAGTTTGCAAGTCATGCTCATCTAAACTTTCCTCCTCACTTTCATCCACACTCCCATCACCTTCACTATCATCACTAATCACATGGATGGGAAACTCTCGCCTAGAAGCATAAAAAACTTCTTCTTCCGAATCACAATCACTAAGGGTAGAAACATGAGAAATCGATTTATTCAATTTCTTCTTTAAATTTGTGGTACACTCATGTAACGTGTGACCAACACCATCACAACAAGGACACCTCTCAGATTCGTTTTCAACAGAAGATTTAAAACAAGAGTTCGTGTGAATTTTCCAATTAATTTTTTCAAAAATCTGACATCGAAGATCATCAAAACCATCAAAAGCCATTTTTGTGCAAAATCAGGATCAAAACACAATAACTTAGTGCAACAGGCTCTGATACCAATTTGAGAACATTAGTAGACAAATTGTATCAGAAAGTAAATCCTTGAAAAATCAGGATCACGCAATAAATTAGCGTAACCCGCTCTGATACCAATTTGACGACGTGAGAGGTCAAATCGTATCAAAAAATAAATCCTTTTAAAAAAACAGGATCACGCGATAAATTAGCGTAACCCGCTCTGATACCAATTTGACGACGTGAGAGGTCAAATTGTATCAAAAAATAAATCCTTTAAAAAATAGGATCGCGCGATAAATTAGCGTAACCCGTTCTGATACCAATTTGAGAGAGTAGCTACAGCGGAAATATTGCGACTTCTCAAATAAAAACCAATTTTAATTAATCCCAAATTTTAGTTAAACCCTAAGACATGCATATAGATGATTTATCAAATAAAATATAGCATGCAGGATAAAACAAGCAATTTCAGGAAAAATCCCCCAAAGGGGCAAAACCTTTTATTTTCATTATAATATTGTAACATACAATTTCGGATTACAATGAAAATACAGTGACTAAGAATTACCCCCAGGTATCGGATTCTGTAGTCGGCGGCTGGAAATATCCCTTTCCAAGAGGGCTGCAATGAAGAAGAGAAACGACTTCTCCACAAGTTTGTCGGCTGGAATTTTCCCTTTCCAGGAGGGCTGCAATGAAGAAGAGAAACGGCTTCTCCACAAGTTTGTTGGCTGGAATTTTCCCTTTCCAGGAGGGCTGCAATGAAGAAGAGAACGGCTTCTCCACAAGGGTTGAACAAACCAAAGTTGTGTTCTTGGGTTACCAAAAACATTCACAAAGGATTTGTAAATTGTGTGAATCAAAAACCTAGAGTCTTGGACTCAATAGGTGAAGACTTAGAGTATTTAGGACTCTGAAAATCGTCTGGAAATGTCTTAAAAAACAACTCCCCGAAGTTGGATTTAAATAAGAAAACTTTGAGCTTAAAAAATCTCGAGAAGATCTAGCGAAGTTTATCCCAGGCGGACCGGTCCGGCTTGAGGGAGGATCGGTCCGATTGACCGGATGGGTTCTTTTATTCTGAGGCGGATCGGTCCGGTTGTGATCGGATCGGTTCTTTTTCAGGCTTCATCGGTTCGCTTGCGATCCGGGGTATACTGGCCTTCAGCAGTCGGATCGGTCCGGGTCTTAGGCGGACCGGTCCGGTTGACCGGATCGGTTCTTTTATTCCAAGCGGACCGGTCCGGTTCTTTCAGACTTTGATTCCTCTTCTTCTTTTGATATTCGGATCCGTTGATGAATGTATGAATCTTGAATTTCTTCAACGGTGTAACGGCGTGCGACATAATAAATTGTTAATGGACAAAAAATTCCTTACACTGATAAATTTTATAGCTTCCTCCACATGGGCCCCATTTACAAATGCAAGACAACAGCCTCAAAATTTGGCCCCACTAAACCGGGCCCTGTATACACCAGGGGCCTTCACAAGTATCTGATACAGTTGTATCAAAGGCTCATAACCACATTCATAGTTCTGAATAGAACTGAAACTAGAGGCTGAGATAAGCTTTCCAAAATCTTCTAAGTTACCCAAATCCCATGCTTCAAGTCCTTTTAGAACCCACATATTTTCAGAAAATTAGTGTTCAGTTCTTTTAGATAGATGGGTTTCTAATTTGAACTTGTAAGCTTCATATACTTGTGGTTCAACATTGGACAAAATGGACTCAACATATTCTTTTCCTATAGAACACAATAGAACTTTAGAAACCTCTTGACACTCTGAAACTCTGGGATTATATCCTAGATTGGAAGTCAATGCCTACTTCAGGCCAAAAAAATGCCAATAATATCTTGTACGCATCTTAGGTCTCGGGTTTTTGGGTTGTTTGCAGTGCGCAACGAATTTTTCTTTATTATTTAAGTAATGAGTTAGTTATTGATGTATGTATTAAGATTCTTAAACTACTCAAAATAAAACTCAATCGATGTTCAAATGATTCAGTTTATGATATGCAATGCAAGGGGTATTCAAAAAGGAGTAGTGAGGAGAACTAAATGATTCAGTTTATTTGAAAGTAGTAGCTTTGGATCTTAAGTTGTATGATTGTCCTATCATTTAAGTATTTATTTTTAACAACTCAAGTATTGTATCCTCAACTTTATGTTCTAACAACTCAAATAGTTATATGGTTGTCCTATCATTTGAATAGTTGAGTTTATGTCTTATATTATACATTTATTAAATCGTAATTATATTTTATGTTTAATCTTTACTCTTTTAGGTAAGTATGTTTGGTGGCTTGATCTAACGAGCTGATGATTGTAGATTGACAATGACCAATTATTTTCAGTGTGACTTGAGCTTATGAGATATCCAATTCAGTAAGTAAACTATTTTTCTACTTTGTTTTAAGTGGCAATTTTAGAAGCAGAAATAGCCTAGACAATAATAGAAAAAGAAAAACATACAAAAGAAATTGCACTGCAACCAATAGTTGTCTTCAAATTGACATAAACAATAATAAAAAAAATAATTACACGTAGATTTCCTTTTTATAACAGATTGTCAAATAATGTACCCCCCAAAAAATTGAAACCTGAGTAAAAAAAAACTAGCAAATTTTTTATAAGAAATCAGTTACCTGTGTGGAAAGATGATGGAATATGTGGAAACAATAGAGTAAACGATGGAAGCAATATAAGGTCGAATTGAAGGCTAAACAAATAAATCTTTCAACGACAGCCGTTTAAGGGTAGCCAATCAGTTCGACAAAAGGTCTCATGATCATCAAGTTAATTTGAACGAGGGAGAAATTCCTACAAACCAGAGACCACATAGAGTGCCCTCTTACCTAAATATTAAATTGAAAGATTGGTGAAGGAAATGATAGACTCTGGTATCCTTCAAGAAGGGCATAGTCCATTTGCTTCCATGATTTTTCTAATTAAGAAGAAGTATGGTAAATGGAGGTTATGTGTTGATTACATAAAATTAATTGGGGCCACAATCAAAGATCAATTTCCTATACCTACCATTAAGGAACTTTTGGACGAGTTGTTTGGTGCCAAATTTGTATTTCTAAATTGGATTTGAGTGCATGGTACCATCAAAACAGAATGAGAGAAGGGGATATTCAAAAGACTGCTTTGAGAAATCATACTGGTCATTATGAGTTCAAGATGATGCTCTTTGGGATCAATAATGTTCCAAACACCTTCCAAATCCTTATGAATGAAATATTTAGGCCATACTTAAAATAATTTGTTTTGTTTTTTTTACAATATACTTGTGTTTAGCGAAAGTTATCAAGATCACTATCATCACTTATAGTTTGTAATTCATACCTTGAGAGCATACCGACTGTTTGCAAATCTTAGATAGTGATACACTATCAGGTAAGTGGGTCACATTATCAGTGAGAAGGTCATTTTAGACCCTAGTAAGGTGGAGGATATGCAGTCTTGGCTCAGGCCTGTTTCACTAATGAACTTGAGAGGTTTTCTAGGACTCACATGTTTCTACAAAATATTTATACTAGGTTATCGAAGTATTGTTAAACTAGTCACTAATTTATTAAATAAGGATGCATTCAAGTAGCTACTTGCATATGAGGAGGCATTCATCAAATTAAAAACTGCTATGATAGAGGTGCATGTTTTGGCCTTATTAGATTTTACAAAACCCTTTTTATTGGAGACGTATGCCATCGAAAAATGTGTTAGGGTTGTTCTAATGCATCATAGCATACCTCTTGCATTTTTTAGCAAAGCGCTGGGACCTAAAGATTTTGGACTCTTATATGAGGAAGAAATGATTGCCACTAAGATAGACATTAATAAGTGGAAGGATTATCTACTGGAACATCATTTTATTATCTGTAGATATCACTTCAAGGTGTTAAAGTGTGACTACCAATATCCAACATAAATGACTTACTAAATGTTGGTAGTTGATTGAAAAATTAATTATAAGAAAGGAGTAGACATAGGGTGACAGATGCTATTTCACGAAAATAAGAGGACCAACCACGTGATCCATGTCTGATCACTTTTCTTGGAATATCTCCAAAGCATTGGGAACCATATTCTTAAAATAAGGGTGGCTAGTTCACATAGCCTTGAATCTAAATGAAAGAAGACTCATATAAAGTTTAAAAGTGTTTAAGACAAGAGCAAAGTGACTAGACATGGATCTGAAAAGGACCTCAACACATCATTTAGAAAAGGTTCATCTTCTTATACATGACATCCTAGCGTAGGCATGTCTATTGGAGCAATTTGAACCCTATTTATCAAATTTTAATATACTGTTTGGAGCAAAGGGTCACAAAATTACATGGTTGACCAAACTGTTAGGATTTGATAATGAACTCAAGTGTAACAGCGGGTGGAGTTGATGTATAGTTTAGAATGAAACATTGATTTGATAATGAACTCAAGTTGTTAAATGTGGCGTGGAATGTAAAAAAAGTAAGGGAAGTTACCTCAACGCACTACAACACAAACTCTTTAGACCAAGCAACATGTGAATTGTGTGCGTCTTTAACAACATACATGTCCGCATTAGGTATCGATACAGGAAGATTAGCTTGGGGAGAGTTAACATCAGTTGGATTTTCCGTTAAATTAGCGTGACGGATTGGGTCACCCGTGTTGAAATGTGATAAAGTTGAATTGGGAGCATCTTTTTCGTGCCATATTCATATACAATAACCTTCATCCATACAGTTTGCATATAAATGACCTTTAATTTCTTTTAAACTTCATTTAAATAAATTTGCACAAGATGTACATGGACACCATACAAATTTACTATTTACATCCTTCTTTCTACAAATTTAAGAAAATATTCAAACCCTTACAAGTTCTCCTTTGATAATCTATGCATAAACCTCCCCTACTTGTCTGTTCCCATTTCTCAAAGTGTACATATATTAAGATTGTAAATATTAATTGTATGAATGTGATTTTCGTACAAAATAATAACACAATCCTCAAGTCATATTAATCGTGCGGGAATATATATAAAAGTATCAACAACCATAACTTTCAAAGTCTAATATAAAATTGAGTTAAACATAACAACTTTAGAGTTCTCAAGTGTAAATAAGAGAATTCAGTTATTTTTCGTCCATTGATATATATTTTTTATGTTTTTCATTTCAATAAAATACAAATATACACTTTATTATCTTCAAACTTATTATAAGTTGGGAACTATTTTTCAATTTCTAATTCGAAAAGCATGAAGTGTTACAATGTGAGAACTACAGAGATATTGCTATGATAAAGAAAACCTATTCTTGATGAGTTTGATAAAGACTCATTGGGCTTGAATGATAGACATGTCACTATTTTACAAACTTAACTAACTATACAAACTAATAATAAAGACATTAGGTAAATATTAACTATTTCACACATAAACAATTAGCATCTAATATACATGAAATTCAACCATCATCTCGAGCCCTAAGAGTTAAAATATGGGCTTGTCGCATAAAAATCCAAATAACACCCTAATATGGTAAATTAAGAATCTTATTTTCACACACACACACACACACACATATATATACACATAAATTAAAAGTCTTATTTCCACATAAATATATATACAAAGACACATGTATAGATGCACAAATTAAACCAGAATAATAATAATATGATCGCTTAAGAAGAAAACTCTAAACCGTAATCTATAAAATTATGAAAATAACAAATCTAAATCAGAAAAATCGAAATAATATAATTGATTATAAAGTTGATCAATAGATTACACAAACTATATATCAGATTATGCCAATCCAATATTATACATAATAGATACATATGATTTCTTCAATATTATACATAATAGATAAATGTATTGATTTAATGGGGATTATTTATTTTTGTAATATACTACTCAAGATATAACAATGAGGATAGAGGTAAGCTATATACCTTGGGATGTTTTATATGGATGGTCACAGTGTTCCAGATACAATCGAGTCCGAAGATTCAATACATTAGGAATGTAGAGGTTGTTGTGACAAAATTTTTTTACTCTTTTCCTAATAGCTTCGTACACATGTTTGTATGAGTCACCGAGTCTGACCATATTATTTTTCCAATATTAAGATTTATGAAAGTTGTGGTTCGAAGATAACCACATTAATTGAAAGAAAGCGTATGAAAAGTGATCACTCCAAAAAACCTCAAAATAAAAAGAAACCTAGATGAGAAAAACGTACCATGTAGGTCGAGAGAAGGAAGGAGGGAGACATTTGAGATATATATGGAGGAGAGCGCAAACTGACAAGCAGTGGCGGACCCAGGATTTTTAATTATCTGATGCGAAAGTTTTGAGTAGTGGCAGGGTTCGGGGGCGGGAACCCCCAATGCGATTTTTTTAGGGTTATCTATATCGTTTGCAATAATTTAGCCCTAAAAAATATATTAAGTGAATGACAAATATTTTTTCAAGTTGTATTACAATAATTACTCACTAGATTTTAACAATTTACTAATTTAAACTAAAAAAATATTGTAAACAGACTACCAGTATAAAGTGGTACCTAATACAATTATTATTTAATATATACATTTATTTATTTGTGAGTAGTTTAACATTAAAAGTGTAAAGTTATGTACAGGCTACTTGAGTCTTAAAAAATTGAAATGAAGAAAAAATTGATAGAAAGTTTAAAGTCAAACAACCAAAGAGAAACCTGCTTGATTTAAAGTCTTGAATGTTTTTACATACCTGCTTGAGGTTGCTGCTGTTGTGCGATGTGAATCTCTGATCTAAGAGAGAAACTCGACAGAGAGGAGCGGTGTTGGTTTGGGGCGAGCAGTGCTGCTGCGATCAACCGATGGTTTGGCACGAGTAGGGGAGGAAGGAAGGATAAGGGGAGAGGAGCTGACGAAGAGAGTTTTGGTTAGAATAGGCAGAATATGGCAGAATCAAAGGGTCGTCGGTGGGAAGAGTGAGGGAGGAGATGAGAGGGCTCTTCTTTTTTTGGGGAATAAAATTTTAGTGGAAGAAAGAGCGCGTTCTAAAATTTTTGAGTTGAGAAAAAAAGGTCATAATATGAATCCACTTTGAAAATTCTCAAAATAAAAGTCATAAAATCTATAATGAAATATGATTTTTATATTTAAAGTGCATAAAAAATAGTACTAATATATATAAAATGACATTTTATACTAAATTTGTCATATTAATAATAGAAATGACCTTTAAATGACCTTTTTGTAATAAAAGTCATTAAGTTGTTTTTTCGAGTGTCATAAATAGGTGTTTTTCTTGTAGTGATCACAATATTATATATACTAATAAAGTACCCCCCCCCCCCCCGACACAGCTGCGGTGCATGCATACTCTTCTTTCATGTCCTGGTGCATCACTCACTACATAACGGACAATTGGTTCGGCGTCTCTCACGAACCATAAATCTCATAACACAACTATTGGAGGCGAGCATACTCCCCAGCGAAATGAGTCATGCACATACCTACACTATCATTCAATTGTCAAAACTATCATTCACACCAATAGCACGTGTCCAAGGTCCTATGCTCAGTGTACGAATCTAAATCCCCCCAAATGGGTCCAATCAGGATAAGACTGTGCACAAAGCGAAACCTCCACCCCGATAGCAAGTAGCGTAGGTACATCATACACAAAATAAATCATAATATAGGTATTTATCTCACCTATATATATATATATATATATATATATATATATATATATATATACACACACACACACATACACACAACCCATAATAATTCCCTTACGTAGTATATTTATATCTCGAATATCCTACGTATTTATAGATTATGACTTTAGTTCTTAAAGAATATTCCGAGTTTTTCTCAACACTCGAAGATTATCAAATATTTCTCATAGTATTTCTATAGGTACAAATCCACACCATACTGGTCCATCTCATCACAATTTCCAAATTTAATTATTTCAATTGGGTTTACTCTTCGATGCCCACTAATTCAATTTTTAACCCATTTTTCCATTTTCTAGGATTAATTCCACCTATTAATACTTTTTCGGGTTCTACCCATAACCCTACTGACTTTCCTTGAGTCCCAAAATGTTCAATTAGTCACCAAAAAAGATTTATACAAGATGGGATTTGATCAAACCTTATAATGAAATAATTTTCAAAAATCTCGGAGGAGTCGATCGATCAAATGGAAGGGTCAATCAATCAATCTATTCGATCGATCGACATTCTTGAGTTGATCGATCGATCCATTAGGTATGGCCACGATTCTGCATATATTTGCCTACGGGTTTAACCATTTTTCATCTTCAATTCATATATTTTAAAGTCCCAAACTCCTTATAATCTATTCCCTATGGTATGACTATATATATATATATATATATATATATATATATATATATATATATATATATATAAACGTTTTACAATCATTAAACAATCCTAAATCCTCAAGAAGGTTGGATTAAAACATCATTTTCCATAATTTTTAGAAAACTATTATATAATCATATTCTCTAAGAACAAACTATAAAACCTAGATTCTCTTCATAAAATGATTCTCATTTCCAACTAATATTATATGATCATCCCAGATTAAATATACATGTTTCTCATATCAAGGGACTAATTCAAAAACACCATAGTTTATCTTTAAATCAGGTAAATACTCAGGATTCTACAACTATCCTAATATGAACATGATGCACGCTAGAATTGTAAAGATTAATCCACTTGCCTCTAATATGTAGGTTTGAACCTTTGAGGATTATAGGCTATTAGTGATCCTCCTCTTTTCCAGCCAACTTCTGGCGGTGGTAGTGGGGGTGGATGACCTTATCCCTTGGTTTCTTAGGGGTGGCCTTTCCCTTTCCAGAAAACTCTTACTCTCCTCTAAATTTCTCGCTCTAAAGTTTTGGTGAAATGAACATGCATCCCTACTAGCCTTAGAGTTATAAATAATCATGCATTTTCATGGTTACTATTCACCTCCCATGTAAATTGACCAAAATACTCCCCCCCCCCCCCCCCCGAGGTGTCTATTTACACCAAAGTGCCCTAAGACCCAAGTCAAACCCCCAAGTAGACATTTTTGACTATTTAAATTCTTCCGGCCACTTTGGTGCAGTCAAAATGACCAATTCAATGACATAAAAATATTTTACTTTCAATTCATTTAATTTTAGTTCTGACATGTCTAACATACGCGTCCCGACTTAATTCTCGAAATTGTCGTATTCATCACTCGCAATAATTTTTATTAAATCATGTAAAGCCATAATCATATATTACTTTTAATCACTAAGTAATATTCAAATTATATCACATATTACTTTACTCTTAAGTAATATTTAAATCCGAATTAATTTTAAATATCTCATTATTAATCCTATTTAATCCCATTTTAAAATCATTAAAAATTACGAGGTATTACATATTCATTGCTGAAGGAGGAGCTACCGTTCTTGTGATTCTCGAGGGAGTCATTGCTGATCTGAAGGATGCGGTCTTTGTGGGTTTCTGCAGAAATTCATTGTAGTGTTTTACTTGTAAGTTTGTAAGTTGTGATTTACATTTTGTTAGTGAAACATAATATTTTTCCCTATAGGGATTTTTCCCGATATTGTGTATTTGCATGCTTATATGTTATAATTGTTTCAATCACATAGATGCATGATTAGGGTTTAATAAAATTAGAATTTGGTTTGTTTGAGATTGACATCTAGTTAAATAAGTTAAATCTATTAAAATATTGTGAAATCTCAAATTGGTATCACATCCCGTATTCTCAAATTGGTATTAGAGCAGGTTACTCCAAATTATCAAGTGATCCTTTTTCCGCAAAATTTTTATGATATCAATCGTTTGGAAAATTTTGATGTTTTGAAAAATAGTAATTTTTCTGATGGATAACTTATATAATTGAATGCCCGCATTTGATGGAACAAATTATTCCTATTGGAAAGACTACATGAGATCTTGTTTAAAAGAAATTGATGAAAGAGTTTGGCTCGTATGTGAAAGACGGTGGACTCCTCTCACTATCACCGTTGAAAATGCCTTCAATACCAAACCTATGTCTGATTGCACTGAAGATGATTATAAATGGAGTACCTATAACTCTCGAGGCCTTAGTTCTATTTCTAGGGCCGCAACCCCTAACGAGTTCCACTGTATTATGATGTGCACCATATCAAAAGAGGCATGGGATATCCTCCAATTGACACATGAGGGTACCAATGCAATTAAGGCATCTAAATTGCAAAATTTGACCACCCAGTTTAAGACTACCACTATGTTAGAGCCTGAGTGTTTTGATGATTTTTATGCTGGGTTGTCGGACATAGTTAACACATGTTTTAATTTGAGAGAGAAATTGAGAAGTCGAGAGTTGTTAAAAAGATTTTGAGGTCTCTCCCCAAACGATTTATTCTAAGGTCACCGTTTTAAACTCATTAGGGATATTAGATGCAGTAAGGTTAGAAGCACTCATAGGAGACCTTCAAACTTATGAAATTGACATGTTTTCCTAAACCATTAAGCCTAAGGATAAAGGGATAGCTCTAAAGACTCAGGTTAAGAAAAAAGAAAAAATAGATTTTTTTAGTATGATTCTGAAGGTGAGGTTGATTTAGCTGACTTGGCTTTGTTTGCTAAATTTTTTAAAAAGTTTCTCAAATTATCTAAAGAAGATTCTTCCAATAAAAAGATATTTGAGAAAAACAAAAAGAAAGATGAGGCCAAGGATAGCAGTGAGAAAGAAGAAGAGGCTAGATGTTATGAGTGCGAGGTAAAAGGTCATAAAGATTTTGAGTGTCCCACAATGCTAAAGAGAAACGATAAGAAGAATGTTAATACCTCCACTCTTAGCGATAGTGAAATCGAGTTGGATGATTTCAGGAATGAATCACCATATGGAAAGTGCATTGATTTCATGGCTATCATGTGAGAACTTCTAGTTTATCCTACGATGATCAGGAAACTTGTAAACATAAGATCCTCGATGATGTATCGAGCCATGCGAGGGATAGTGACTATGAGAGTGAGATTGAAAGTGAGGGTGAAAGTGATATCCAAAAGTCATTTAGAGATTTGTACATCGAGACTTTAAAAACGAAAAAGTTGAATAAAGAGTTAAGTCTTAAGGTGTTAGATTTGAGGAGAAAGATTGAATTTTTAAGGGAGTGTGAGGCGTCAGCGAGTCAACTTGAGAAGGTGAGAGTTTATTTACGTGAGCAGTTGATCATCTTAGGTCAGGAAAAGAGTGAACTTAAAGTCCGTATATCCCACCTGGAGAGAGATCTCGAATGTACCACAAAAGTCAAGGTCACTATAGGGGACACATCTAAGAAGGTTGGAAAGATGCTTCTCGATCATACTTTGGGTAATGTTGAGAGACTAGGAATAGGTTATGATGGTGCATTTATTTCCCATGTTGCACCCGAGCCGGTTCTCGAGTTTGTAATAGATCCATATGGACCTCAACCTAACCCAGCTAGGCGTCTGTTTCCCTATAGAAGAGCGCGTCCTAGACGTTTTGAGAGAGGTGTTCCTACACTTGTTCATGTTTGTTCCCATTGCAAGAAAATAGGACACCTTAAGTAATTTTTCTTTAAGTTAGGTAGTGTGTCTCATAGGTTTTTACCTCGTTCTGCTATTACATGTGTTTCCACACACACACCCATTCATAATACTTTGCATGCTCGTGCACATCACATGATAGATTTTGAGCATTTTAGAGAGCAAGTTAAGTTTTAGTTAGACTTCACATGATTTGATTGATGTTTTTACTTGATGTCACCACCTTTGAAAAACTCCTTCGGACTTAATGATTGAGGTTTAGACTTGTTTGCTAGCATAGGATGATTTTCATGATGATAATTTATGCCTACTGCTAGTGTGTACTAACATTGTGTTTTATCTTTTTCTATTTTGATATATTTTTTGTAAACCCCAAAAACATTTTTGTTTTTGAAAAATGTTGGAAAAATACAAAAGGATTTTCTACTTTTTAGAAAAACTTGAAAATGCCAAAACAAATTATTTTAATAAAATTTTTGAAAAACACAAAAAGATTTTTGTAGTTTGTTTTACACCATTTATGGATGGACATTTAGGATAACCAAGTCATAACATCATTCCGTTATCAATGTGACTATTTGATAGTCTTTTGAGATGATACATCGTTTCACATATGTGCTTTATAATGTTTGGAGTCATTAAGATGTGATTTGCGATTACTTTCTTCATATTTAACTATTAGTCTCCTTTAATGCACACGTGCACAGATTTATTTGATTATTGTACTATCACATATTGGTGGAAGTGTTTTCATTTCAATTTTATCTTGAAAATGAACCAAATGCGATAAAACTTAACAATAAAAATACTGCATGTAAGAATCGTTGTCCGTGAGAATTTTTTTAATATTAAAAATATAAGAGTGTACATGGGAAAGGGCTGCGAGAGGCATGTGAACTCGTCGTGAAAGCCACCGTTTGAAAAGAGACCAAGAAAAAATTAAGGCAATAAAAATAAATATATGTCAAAATGGGGCCAATAGGAAATCACTTTAAAAGGAGAATTTAGCACCTCATTAGAAAAATAAAAAGAATTATTATTTATGAGGGAGTTTGGTTGGAAGTTAACGGGTTTGCATGTCCTGAAAAAGTATTGAAAAAAGCATTACATTGTTTTAGACGTTATTGGTGTGGAAATCATTTTAGACTTTTATTGCTCGATTCGATTGAGTCAATTTCATATAAATTCACCTTTTCACACCTAAGTAATATTTTGAGTTGATTCGTTATAGGCTATGAAAGTTTGAGTTTATTTTTCTATCGAATTCGCTCACACCCATTCATTCTGTTTTCACGATTTGGTTATCTTAGTGTAAATTCATGGTGTGTGTTATTTTTGTAAAATTATTTTTCTTGAAAAATATTTTAAAAATCAAAAATAATTTATGGAAGCCTTTTGAGTATATCCTTGCATGAGCTTAATTGATATATGCTTATTGTGACCCACTTCGTATTTGGTATGTTTTATCTTTTCCTTGTCCATTTCGAACGAATAAAAAGGGAGAGAACGAATTATGAATTATGGGGGAGTGAGAGTTTGAATTATGGTGGAGACTTTAATTTGATTTATGTTTATCTCATTTCAAACTCGATATGTTACGAAGGTATTTGTTTTGTTTATTGTGTGTAGGACTTTGATGATCATTTGGAAAAAACACAAAAATAAAATCAAGGAAAGCAAAGGGATTCGAAGATTTGAAAGTTGAAATTTTTTAAGACTTGTATATTTAGTATCTTTTCACTTTTGGATTCATAAGAGGATATTTGTACAGGACAATTGATGGTAATTTAGATTTTTTATTTTGTACCAGAATAGACATTTGGGGACATTTGTAAGGACACATTTTTCATAAATCCCTAGTTTACATTGTGTATGTTGTATCCCGTTACAACCGTCAAGGAAGTTCACATTCACACGCTCAAAAAGACTGATCCGAATATGAAGCATATTCAACATCTACGGACATAAGGTATACTTTGGTATAGACTTTGTTTTGAGTTGCTTAGATTTTTTACTAAGTATTGGGATACTTTTTATAAACTGGTTTTGTAAAAATGAGGTATTTTTAAACCTAAAAAGTTTTTTGAAATACCCGTAGGTGGATTTTCTAAAATATTTTTTTTGCTCCAGACATTCGTAGAGGTCGCGCGACGTTTGTTTCTTTTGTGCATCAAATGACCACGTGCTATTTTGTTTTTTAACAGGTCATTTCTTGTGTTATTCAAACGACTTCTCACTGCCGTTCACATGACATGCTGAAGTTGTTCAAATAACCTTCGTCTCCTCAAAGTATTTTATTAGCCTATAAATATCTGTTTTGTGAAGCTTTTCGATTAAGACTTTTCATTTACTCAAACTGTAGCACTGCTGTAATTAAGTATTCACTTTTTCAGGTAAAAAACCTTTTTGATTCACATACACACATCCTAATTACTTTTGTGAATCATCTTTGTAACCCAAACACTTCTTGTCGAAGTTTATTCTTATGGAGTGTTTTCTCTACTCCTGACTTGGGGATACTCGAGGGTATTCACTGCGGAAGGATGACCTACAGTTCCTGTGATTCTGGAGGTAGTCATTGCTGATATGAAGGTTCAGGTCTTTGTGATTTTATGCAAAAATTAATTGTAGTGTTTCACTTGTAAGTTTGTAAGTTGTGATTTACATTTTATTACTAAAATAAAAAGGTTTTGCCCTGCGGGGATTTTTTTTGAAATTATTTATTTTCATGCTTATATCATTTAATGTTTTCAATCATATAGACGCATGATTAGGGTTTAATAAAATTGGAATTTGGTTTGTTTGAGATTGACATATATTTAAATAAGTTAACTGTATTAAAATATTTTAAAATCTCAAATTAGTATCGCATCCCGCGTTCTTATACTGTCCTCCCATGGATGCTTGGATATGAGGCAAGAAGTTCTTACTCACAATACTGACTTATTCCTTTTCGGAGGGTCTGTTAGTAGTGGTAGCAGATTTCTCTCCCCACATTCCTATGAAGCTACTAACTGTTTCCCACAGTTTTTCTTAAGAAGCTCTAGATCTCGGAGCGTAACCTTTATCTCCTCATTGTACTTGTACAAAGACATGAATTCTTAGAAGAACAATTTTTCTAGGATTGTTCATAGCATATCTTTGGTCTAGTTTGGCGTATCTCGTTACAAATCGCCACGCACCATCAAGATGAACTAAACTCAAGAATCTCCAAGATTTGAAGACTTGCCAACATCCTGTAAAGGTATAAAATAATTTAAAGTTTAAATTACTTACAGAATTAATGTTTGGGATGTTTAATTTTATAAAAAATGAATAAGAATTTAACTCTCGTTCAAAAAGATTAACATCTCGTTCAAACGAGATTGTATGTCGTTAGATATATATTTTTCAAAAGGGGTATAAACAAGGTTCAAATGAGCGCTTACTGATATACCCGTATATACCCTCGGCCATGCCGAGGGCGCCCTGCACTTCATCAGACTCCAGAAGACCCCTCAGGAGGCCGACCCTTCATCAAGCTCTGGACAACCCCTCAGGAGGACGACCCTTCATCAGGCTTCGGATGACCCCTCGGGAGGCCGACCCTTCATCAGGCTCCAGACGACCCCTCAGGAGGCCGACCCTTCATCAGGCTCCGAACGACCCCTCAGGGGGTCGACCCTTCACTAGGCTCCGGACGACCCTCCGAGGGTACGACAGTACGAGGCCCAAATTAGGCCAGACTCATTACCGAAAGGAACTTTGCCCTCGGCCTCATATCAAAGGCCGACGGTGACATCATCACAGCGCGTGATTTGGGAGACGCATGGAACAGTGCGCGTGAGGCTCACATGGCACATGTGAGACCGTTATAACAAAATCACACCCTCACGTGAGGGAATATTATGTCATCATTTGGCATCTACAGGTGTCAACAGGGGATTGGCTAGATCATCATTCACATGCACCATGCATACTTGGGGGGTACACTACATCCCCAAAGACCTATATATACTTGTTACCTACAACCCTACAGGGGATCGATTGATAATTGGAACCCTAGTTAAAACTCTGTTTGTTCACACAGTAGAGAGAGAAAGTGAGCTTATGTGCATTGTATCCAAGGCCATTAGTAACCATACTTAGTGGATCATACACTCACAGTGGATGTAGGCCAAATTGGCTGAACCACTATACATCATTGTCTTATTCTTCTTATACTCATCTCCTTCTACACACTTATACACTTACATCTCTATGGTGGCCATAGCTGCCATTGTTTGAGCTCATCATCACTTATCCGGTGGTGCTAAATCTCAGCATCATCAGTTTGGCGCCGTATGTGGGAACGAGAAGATATCTATTCCTTTGTACAGCTTGACCTCGTTGGGCAATCTGGTGGTGAGCCAGCTCTCCCCCTGAGAGGAGATGTTTCACCATTGAAAGAGACCCACTAAGGTTCTCAATCTCACTAGTCTTTTCTTCAGTACAGCTTTTCATAGCTCAAACACATGGCACCTGAGATGCCACCACCACCACTTCCCCCGCCGGATGATGGGGGAGGACCCAGTTCCAGTCAGCCACCGCCTCAGTCTGAGATGGCTGATGTGGCGGCAGCCTTAAAGTCTCTGGCAGCAAGCCAGCAAATGATGCAGGAGCAGTTCACAGCTCTAAGTCAGATCATACTAAGGCCACCAGGGGTTTCACCTGAGATGATTACTCCGGCAGCAGCTCCAGGACAGCATGAAGCCAGGGGACCACCCCAGGCACCACGCAAAGACCTTCCACCCCCTCAGCGGCGTAGGGATGTTGCTGAACCCCGGCGTCTACGCCTGGGGAGGCAAGGAAACCCTTATCTTGAGGATAGGTATGATGACCTGGAGGAAGATGAGGCCCCTATAGAATGCTGGGAACCATATGAGGTCTCCAACAATACTGTACGACCTCTCCAGGAAAGTAGAGGAAAGTGCAGAAGACCAAATCCAGATGATCGCCCGAGAGGCTCTGCTTTTGATCGCTTGAGCAGGGGGTCAGCCTTTGAGAGGCTGGGCCTAGTAAATGACCTGCGGGAAAAATTGTCCAGGTCAAGGAGTGATGCGAGGTCCAGGAGGGAGGCGACAGATGGACGACCCCAAGGATAGGATGACGGTCAAAGGGAAGTAAACAACCGATACAGGCCTGCCGCAGTAGAACCCTCCGTCCACCTTAAAGAGGCGGCAGGGGATAACATCAGCCAATCCGACCCTACGAGGCCCTGGAATGACTCGATCCAACGACTAGAGGATAGGATCGGTGATATACTGAAGATCCAGGACCCTCTTCAGAAGGGATACACCATAGGCTCACCCTTTGTGGCGAAGATAGTCAACTTCCCTACGCCATCAAGGTTCAAGCCACCTGAGGTCACCCCAAGATACGACGGGAGCACCAACCCTATCCACCATGTTGAGATGTATCAATCAGCAGCAGACATATACTCTATCTCAGATGAGATGAGGTATTGTGCCTTTTCTGGTACCCTGACTGGGGCTGCACATATCTGGTACACGTCTCTTCCAAAAAATTCCATTGAAAACTTTAAGCAGTTGGCAGACCTGTTCATCCACAACTTTTGCTTTGGGCTGAGGCCACAGAAGAAGACCACCCACCTGCACTATGTTAAGCAGGGGAAGTATGAGAGACTGAGGGACTACATAGCCAGATTCAATAAAGAGAAGCTGGAGCTGGAAGACTGTGAGGAGAGCATAGCTATGACAGCCCTGATTGGAGGACTCCAAAAGGGGAAGTTGTTATGGAAGCTTGATGAAGACCCCCCTATGATGATGGCTGAATTGATGTCAACAACAGGAAAGGTGATGAACGCCAAAGAGGCGATGGTCGCAAAATATGAAGATGAAAAAGGAGGCTCTAGTGGGGGTAGATACCCTAAGAAGAACAAAGAGGGGAAGAAGAGGTCTACGGACGACAAGTTCGTTGGTTACACCCCTCTAACGGTCAGCTGTGAACAAATTCTCAATGAGATAAAGAGTGACCGATCCCTGAAGTGGCCTGAGAAGTTGAGGGCATCCCCCAACAAGAGGAACAAGAACCTGTGGTGTGAATTTCACCAAGACCACGGCCATATAACAGACAAATGCTTTGCTCTGAAAGATGAGATTGAGAAGATGCTGAAAGAAGGGAAGCTCAGAAAGTACGTCGACAAAGGTGACTTTAAGAGGGGACGAGGGGATGACCCCAGAAAGAAGCGAGGCGATGCATGTAGAGAAGGTCCTCAAAATAGAGGAGATGACCCTTCTGATGATGAGGACGACCCTGACCTCCCGCCGAGAGATGACCAAGGTCCTTTCAAGAGGCTTAATATGATCTCCCTCAGAGTGGGAATGATCTCCGGGGTCCTAGAAGGAGGAGGGTCTGAGGTCGCTGACAGGAAGGCCCATGTGGCTGAGGCCAAGGCAGTGACGAAGACGGTACACTCAACCTCCCTGGAGGCCAAGTCAGAAAAGAGGAAGAAGGTTGATATGGACACCCTGATAGTGGGGTTCTTGAGAATGGACTTTAAAGGCCTCCTAGCCCCACACGACGACCCACTCGTCATCACAACTAGGGTGCATGGGTGTGAGGTGCCAAGGATATTGGTCAACGGGGGCAGTTCTGCAGATGTAATGTTTTGGCCATGCTTCAAAGCCTTAGGTCTCAGTCGTGCTAGACTCGTCCCATACCATCATCCATTGATTAGGTTCAGCGGGGAAAAGGTTCATCCCCTTGGAGTGTATGAGGCCGATGTCAGGATGGGGGACGAGTGGCCGAGATGGCTTACTAAGAAGGTCGGTTTCTTTGTGATGGATGAACATGTGTTTTCGGCCTACAACATCATACTGGGGCGTGTGGCCCTCAAGGGGTTTGAAGATGTGTTGTCTACGGTCCATGAGATGATTAAATTTCCTACCCTTTACGGGGTGGTGGAAGTTCAGGGAGACCAGACGACAGCGCGAGAATGTTACTACAAGTCCGCTGAAGAAAGAGAGGCACACAAGAGGGCTACAACCACTTACAATATTGATACCCTAGACCCCAGGGATGAGACGAAGCTAAAGAAAGGAGAGGCCGCGGAAGAGGTAGAATCCATCATCCTCGATGAGGATGACCCAGAAAAAATCGTCCAAGTCGGTAAGTCTCTGAAGCCCAATATCAAGGAAGACCTCATTAAACTGTTGAGGAGAAGACGAAGCGTCTTCACGTGGAGTCATGTAGATATGCCAAGGATTGACCCTGAAATCATGTGCCACAATCTCAATGTGGTAGAAGGAGTGAAGTCGGTAAAGAAAAAGAGGAGAATTTACTCTAGAGAAAAGTATGTGGTCATTAGGGATGAGGTCAAGATATTAGAAGACGTTGAGTTTATCAGAGAGGTCATCTAACCTGAATGGTTGTCCAATGCAGTCATTGTCCCAAAGGCCAACGGGAAGTGGAGAATGTGTGTGGACTTCACCAACCTCAACAAGCTTTGTCCCAAAGACAGCTTCCCTCTCCCCCGCATTGACCAGATGGTAGATGCTACGGCAGGCCATGAACTCATGAGCTTCATGGATGCCTATTCAGGGTACAACCAGATCTTCATGAACCCTGAAGACTCGGAGAAGACAACCTTCATTACTGACAAGGGGACATACTGTTATAGGGTCATGCCCTTTGGCCTAAAAAATGCTGGGGCAACATACCAGCGCCTTGTAAATAAAATGTTCGAAGACTAAATTGGGAAGTCTATGGAGGTCTATGTAGATGACATGCTGACTAAGAGTTTGAAGGTAGAGGATCATGTGGCAGACCTGGAGAGGACCTTTAATACGATGGAGAAATACCAGATGAAGCTTAACCCTGCCAAGTGTGTCTTCGGGGTCGGAGCAGTGAAGTTCTTGGCGTTCATTGTCAACCAAAGAGGCATCGAGGCCAATCCCGAAAAGATAAAGGCCCTTGTTGAGATGAAGACCCCCAAGTCCATTAAAGATGTTAAGAGGCTCACAGGGAGAGTTGCTGCCTTGAACAGGTTCGTATCTAAGGCCACAGACAGGTGTCTACCATTCTTCAAAATTCTCAGAAAAGCCTTTGAATGGAGTGAAGAATGCGATGAGGCATTCAAGGAGTTAAAATCATACCTGGGGTCTCCTTTGCCATTGTCACGACTCGTGCAGGATGAACGACTTTATGTGTACCTCGCTGTCTCAGAGTCAGCCATCAGTGCATTCATTATGAGAGATGAAGATGGAATAAAAAAGCCTATGTATTTTAACAGCAAGGCACTCCATGGGGCAGAGCAAAGATATCCAAGGATGGAGAAGTTGGCCTACGCCTTGATCCATGCATCAAGAAAGATGAAGCCATACTTCCAGTCCCATACGATGGTCATCCTCACTGACTCACCCCTTAAGCAGGTTTTTCACAAGCCCGAAAAATTAGGGAGGTTAATGGCTTGGGCTATAGAACTGGAGGAGTTTGACATAGTGTATCAGCCTAGGACGGCCATTAAGGGGCAAGCATTGGCAGACTTCGTGGCTGAGTTTACTTGGGAAGATGATGAAGCCGATGACGAGAGCCTCGAGAAGATAGATACCCGACAGGGTGAGCTCACCGACACACCTACAAATAAGGCGGAGGCGAGCACCGCTAGAAGGAAAGTGGTTGAAAATGAAGAGGGAAGATATCTCTTTAGACAGGGTTCACTCATCGAGGGAAGTTTCTCAGAAGAGCACACCATGTGGACTCTCTTCGTCGACGGGTCCTCTTGCGAAAGCGAGAGTGGAGCTGGATTAATAGTACAGCACCCGACGGCACAGACATTGAGTACCCCCTGAGGTTCAACGTTAAGGCCTCCAACAACGAGGCCGAATATGAGGCCTTGATAGCAGGCCTCTCCTTGGCCAGATCTCTTAGTGTCGGCCAGATTTTGGTTCATAGTGATTCAAGGCTAGTAGTGAATCAGATACTACGAGCCTACGAGGCCAAGGACGAGAGGATGGCTAGGTACCTTGAGAAGGTGAGTTCGTTACTGAAGGGCTTCAGGGAAGTGAAATTAAAGAGGATACCTAGGCTCGATAATGGCCGAGCTGATGCCCTTGCTAGGTTGGCCTCGGCAACTAGGACAGACATCAGGAGGACGGTCCCAGTGGAAATTTTGCTTCGGCCAACTATTGAAGACGTTGAGGGAACACTTAGTAATTGCCTAAATGTTTCGCAGGAAGCTTCGTGGATGGACCCTCTGATCAGATACATTAAGGAGGGGGAGATGCTAGAAGCAAGGCAAAAAAGGAAGAAGTTGAGATACAGGGCTGCAAAGTTTGCTGTCATAGGGGACACCTTGTACAAAAAGGGATTTTTACTCCCCTTACTTAGGTGTGTGAACCCATCTGAGGTCCCATCCCTTTTGCAAGATGTGCACGAAGGATCGTGCTCAAGCCACATTGGGGGCAGATCCTTAGCGAAGAGGGTGATCACCTAGGGATGGCAACGGGGCGGGTTTGGGGCGGGTTTTCAAAAATCCTAACCCGTCCCATTTAATAAACGGGGTAGGGCGGGGCGGGTTGGGATTTTTGAAAATTAACTCCTAACCCGCCCCATTTAATAAACGGGGCGGGTCGGGGCTCCTACGGGTTGCGTTAATTTTAAAAGTAGTAAAATTAAAAATATTACATTATAGTCTTAGAGGTATACAATGGCTCGTATTCCAATAAATGAGACAATCCCCCAATTGTCAATTCATATTTTCACTTAAATCTTTTACAAAATTAACATACATATAAAGATTTTTTTTTAGTGTGTGAGTGTGTGTGTATATATATATATATATATATAATTTAATTATAATTAACATACATATAAAGGATATTTATATAAGCATAAGTTAAACGGGGTGGGGCGGGGAGGTTTTATTTCAGCTAACTCCTAACCCGCCCCATTTAATAAACGGGTTTTTTTCTTAAACCCATACCCGCTCCTAATTCATTAATCGGGTTTTAAAACCCGCCCCATTAGGGGAGGGGCGAGGCGGGACTCCTACGGTTCGGGTTAAATTGCCATCCCTATGATCACCCAAGGGTACTGGTGGCCGACCTTGGGGAAAGACGCCGTGGCATATGTAAAAAAGTGCGACAAATGCCAGAGATTTTCCACCATCCCTCACCAAACCCATCAGCCTCTTACCTCCATTACATCCCCATGGCCATTTGCAGTGTGGGGGATCGACCTCGTAGGACCCTTACCAAGAGCAGTCAATAACTATCGGTTCCTCATCGTAGCTATTGACTATTTCTCAAAATGGGTAGAGGCCAAACCGATGGTCACAATAACAGAGCAGAAGACCTTCCAGTTCATCTGGAAAAATGTTATATGCAGATATGGTCTCCCCAACACCCTCATCTCGGATAACGGGACTCAGTTCAGGAATACCTCTCTACAGAGGTACTGTGAAAGGGTGAGTATCAAATAATTTTTCTACACCCCAGGCCGACCTCAGGCCAATGGGCAAACAGAAGTTACAAACAGGACAATCCTAGATGGAATCAAGAAGAGGCTTGAGGAGGCAAAAGGAAGATGGGTCGACGAGTTATATGCCGTGTTGTGGGCATACAGGACGACAGTGAGGACCTCTACCGGAGAGACCCCATTCATGCTAGCTTATGGCTCAGAAGCCGTCATCCCCACCGAGATTGGGTTTCCTACTCATAGGGTCCAAATGTATGACCCCCATAGAAATAAAGAAGAGAGCAGACTCGACTTAGACCTGATTGAGGAAAGGAGGGAGGACGCCGAGATAAGGCAGGCCGCCTACCAGCAGAGGACCGCAAGGTTTTATAATCAGAGGGTGAAACAGAGGCCAATCGCAGTGGGGGACTTGGTCCTCAAAAAGACTTGGCAAAAACCCAACAAGCTCCATCCTAATTGGCATGGCCCGTATAGGGTCATCGATGAAGTCGTCCCTGGGACCTATAGACTAGAAAACCTAGAGGGGGAACCCTTTTCCAACCCTTAGAATGCAGATCATTTGAAAAAATACTATCAGTAGTGTTGTAAGGTCTTGATAGACGACAGTTGTAATAGGAGTTGCCCCAACAGAGCACTTGGAAAATTAATGAGAAATATCAGTGTTTCCCCTCATCCTGTGTTTATCAGTTCTAGTTGCATGAAAATATCTTCAGAAAATGGCCCTCGACTATAACGAGGGTCAATGGAGGGGACGACCCCACCATTGCCCTCAAGAAAGACGAGGGATACTTGATTAAAAATCATTAGTTTAGTTATTGTAACCCTCGGCTATAATGAGGGTCAATGGAGGGGACGACCCCACCATTGCCCTCAAGAAGGACGAGGGAATACTTGATTAAAAATCATGTTTGGTTATTGTAACCCTCGGCTATAATAAGGGTCAATGGAGGGGACGACCCCACCATTGTCCTCAATAAAGACGAGGGAGCACTTGATTTAAATCCATTAATTTGGTGATTATAACCCTCTGCTATAATGAGGTCGCATGGAGGGGACGACCCCACTATGGTCCTCAAGACAGACGAGGGAAAACTTTATTTAAAACCATTAGTTTGGTTACTGTAACCCTCGGCTATAATGAGGGTCAATGGAGGGGACGACCCCACCATTACCCTCAATAAAGACGAGGGATACTAGATTAAAAATCATGTTTGGTTATTGTAACCATCGGCTATAATGAGGGTCAATGGAGGGGACGACCCCACCATTGCCCTCAAGAAGGATGAGGGAATACTTGATTAAAAATCATGTTTGGTTATTGTAACTCTCGGCTATAATAAGGGTCAATGGAGGGGACGACCCCACCATTGCCCTCAAGAAAAATGAGGGAGCACTTGATTTAAAGCCATTAATTTGGTGATTATAACCCTCGACTATAATGAGGTCGCATGGAGGGGACGACCCCACCATGGTCCTCAAGACAGACGAGGGAAAACTTTATTTAAAATCATGTTTGGTTATTGTAACCCTCGGCTATAATAAGGGTCAATGGAGGGGACGACCCCACCATTTCCCTCAAGAAAGACGAGGGAGCACTTGATTTAAAGCCATTAACTTGGTGATTATAACCCTCGGCTATAATGAGGTCGCATGGAGAGGACGACCCCACCATGGTCCTCAAGACAGACGAGGGAAAACTTTATTTAAAACCATTAGTTTGGTTACTGTAACCCTCGGCTATAATGAGGGTCAATGGAGGAGACGACCCCACCATTGCCCTCAAGAAGGACGAGGGAATACTTGATTAAAAATCATGTTTGGTTATTGTAACCCTCGGCTATAATAAGACGAACCCATCATTTCCCTCAAGAAAGATGAGAGAGCACTTGATTTAAAGCCATTAATTTGGTGATTATAACCCTCGGCTATAATGAGGTCGCATGGAGAGGACGACCCCACCATGGTCCTCAAGACAGACGAGGGAAAACTTTATTTAAAGCCATTAATTTGGTGATTATAACCCTCGGCTATAATGAGGTCGCATGGAGGGGACGACCCCATCATGGTCCTCAAGACAGACGAGGGAAAACTTTATTTAAAGCCATTAATTTGGTGATTATAACCCTCGGCTACAATGAGGTCGCATGGAGGGGATGACCCCACCATGGTCCTCAAGACAGACGCGGGAGGGGTTAGTGATACTGTTAGTACAAAAAAAATATACACAATGAAAATCCCATAAGAGGAAAGTATGGAAGGAAACGAGACATTATATTACAAAATGTTGTTCGTTTTACAAAAATAAAATACAAAAATGGATTAAACGAGGAGGGTATTGGCTACAAACAACCACCCTATTGAGAAAAATCAAAGGGCAAGGCCTTGACATCAATTGGAGATTCTTCTATGACCATGAAAGGCCGACCCTCAGACGTGCCCATGCCTTCGACATGCTGAGACTCCACTTGAGCTAAGGCTTCAGCAATGAGGGGATCATCCAGCTGAACTGCTTCAAGAGAAGGTCGAACAGACGACACTACATCAGCGAACTTTATGACGACCCATCGACAGGCCGTCTTAATTCCTCTCTCCAAGTATTCAAGGCCGAAGCCTTGAAACTCGTCTGAGAGTTTGTAGGCCTCCACAGCATCGGTCTCAGTTTTCTTGACAGCTACTTCCAGATCGGCCTTGTGCTGAGCCTCCAAGTTGAGTAAAGCCTCATCCTTCTCCTTTATCAGCAAGTCCTTGGCCTGCTGGTCGGCATCGTGCTGCCTCGTCATCTCATCTAAGACCCTGACTTTCTAGGTCCTAGCACTCTCCAGTTCAGCCCTCGCAGTCTCGAGCTTTGTCTGCAGGTCAGCCTCATGCTGAATGGACCTCTCAGCTTCATGAAACTTCTGTTGATTCTCAGCCATACACTTAGTGGCCGAGGTGAAGGCTCAAATGGAATGCACAGAAAAAGACATTTGTCAATAGGCTAAGGAAACAGTTAGTGAAAAATTAAATTAAATTAGATGAGGTAAAGATAAGTACCTAGGCCAGTGCGTGCAGACCATAGTCATACACCTTGGCCGGAGGCAACTTTGACAGAAATTCGTAATCAGCAGCCGAAGGGGCAGAAAACATGGACGCCTTGGCTGCCCTTAGGTTCGTGATCAAGGAAGATGGCTCGGCCTTCAGTGATGTTAAGTTTTGGGACTAGAAGGCTCCCATGCTAGAAGAAGAACCAGCCCCCTCAGATGACTCCACCCTCGCCCTCATCCTAGAATCCGACCGAGGGTCAGCAGGGACTTCAGGCCCCTTTCTTTTGTGACCATCGGATGTCGATTCAACAAGTGTCGGGCCCACGGCCTTTGTCTTCCTCAAAGCCTGCTGAGGCTCCTTGCCCTTCTTCTTGCCTAAACCAGACAATAAGCTCGGAGCAGTCATTTCCCAAAGTTGATTTGATATACCTACAGGACGACCTGAAAGGAGGACAATACGTTAGAAAGATGCAGAGACAAAGATGGAGCTCACATAGCTCTGTCAGGGGGCCGACCCTCAGACCAGCTTCTTTAAGGAACTTGGGGGTCATTAAATCTTCAAAATTTTCAATCTCATCCCCTCTCCCTCGTTCTCTCAGATACTCAACTATATCTTTTTCATCCAGACTAAGCCCGGGATCAGACCTGGCCTTCATCGAGGGGTTTGACCATCTTCTGGGAACCCTCGGACTGTCGTCCAAATGTTGAGAGTCGACGGAAAGTTCCCACTCCCCAGAAATGAAGAAAAATCTCTTCTTCCAATCGTGGTTGGAGGTCTGTGCCATGTGGAGAAGTTTTTTGTCAGACCTCCTCGCCCCCAGGTGGTAGTATCCAGGCTGTTTGGACGAGGAGGTGATATTGTAACAGGCCAAAAATACGTTGGCCGATGGCTCATCAGTGAAAGCATTCTTCCACAAGGATATGTAGCCAAGGATTGTCCTCTTGGAGTTGGGAGGAAGCTGAGAGGGGGCAACGCCGAGGGCTAACAGAATATCTACGACAGCAGGATGCAGAGGGAATCTGACACCTACCTTGAACATCTGTTCGTATACTGCAACCTCTCCCTCTTCACCCTCGAAGACCCTCTCAGACTCATAGGTAACCCTCATAGTTATATTTGGGGACACTCCATAGGCATGCCTCCACAGCAAGAGGTCACGAGCCCTAACTGAGGAGACATAGGACGAGGCATGGGAGGTGTCAATCTGGTCATCATCGGAGTTCTCACCCTCATCCTCTATCCCCTCTCCCTCGGCCTCATCACTTGCCATAGCCCTCTGGGGAAAAGCCATCTGGAAGGCATGTGGAGATAAGGTTGTCATAAGGACAGCCTCGGAAGTAACCATACCCTCGGCCTATCGGCCCGGGCTTAGGTTAGATGACTCTCCTCAACCAGAAGGCCCAGCGCTAGTGGGCGATGACGATATCTCATCCATCTCTTCTGAATAACTCTTGGCAGGACGACCCACAAGACTAAGATGGTTCAAATGGCTTTACAGTGGCAAGAGGGATGGGAAAAATGGGTCGTACCTAATTAGGGCCGGCCCCTCGTCTTCTCTCGTCCTCTTCCTCTATTCGTCTGATCTCTATGAAAAGCTTCTCTCGCAAGGATGGGAACTCCTCGGCTAGATTATAAAGGCTCCTAAGCATTAAGGGGGAGACCCTACACTTAGAAGAATTTGGGTAACCTAACTTAACTACAAAAAAATCTCACCATTGACCAGGGTGGACTTTTCGATCAAAACCTAAGAATTGAAGGGTTTTCTATCAAGAACAATTCAAGAACAGCTTACCGGAGGTTACACCGGAAAAGCTATGGAACAACCTAAGGAAATCTAGCCCTATGAGCTTAAAACAAGAAAGCAAACAGAAATGAAGATAAGTAGGACACTAGGGTCAAGGTGTTACCTGAAGAGGAATGGCGAAGTTGCTAAGATTGAAGGTGCAAAAACTACAGAAATGGCAAGATGGCTGGAAGTGAGAGAGAGAGAGAGAGCTTGGGCTCGAAGAAGAAGAAGAGAATGAATGGTTTCAAAAATTGCTTATATACCTTAATAATGAGTGGGCCCATTACCCAAGCTAAAGCACAGCCCACGAGGAGGACATCATTAGGGCACAAAGCCCTAAGCAGCAAGCAGCCGCCATGCCTTGAAAACTGGAACGACATTAGATAAAAATTTCACAGCTGTCAAAACAGTTTGACA
Organism: Sambucus nigra; assembly: GCA_949130495.1. Taxonomy (NCBI): domain Eukaryota; kingdom Viridiplantae; phylum Streptophyta; class Magnoliopsida; order Dipsacales; family Adoxaceae; genus Sambucus; species Sambucus nigra. The sequence goes on along the minus strand of CASBWL010000624.1, from coordinate 260,178 downwards.
GGTGTCACTCATCAAACAGACCATACACTTAGTCTCAAAAGCAACATTATCCCTCAACCATCTCAGCATCATTTATGGCTAAGGGCTGGGGGTGATTGATATACCCGTATATACCCTCGGCCATGCCGAGGGTGCCCTGCACTTTATCAGGCTCCGGATGACCCCTCAGGAGGCCGACCCTTCATCAGACTCCGGACGACCCCTCAGGAGGCTGACCCTTCATCAGGCTCCGGATGACCCCTCAGGGGGTCGACCCTTCATCAGGCTCCGGACGACCCTCCGAGGGTACGACAGTACGAGGCCCAAATTAGGCCAGACTCATTACCGAAAGGAACTTTTCCCTCGACCTCATATCAAAGGTCGAGGGTGACATCATCACAGTGCGTGGTTTGAGAGACGCGTGGAACAGTGCGCGTGAGGCTCACATGGCACATGGGAGACCGTTATAACAAAATCACACCCTCACGTGAGGGAATATTATGTCATCATTTGGCATCTAAAGGTGTCAACAGGGGATTGGCTAGATCATAATTCACATGCACCATGCATACTTGGGGGGTACACTACACCCCCCAAGACCTATATATACTTGTTACCTACGACCCTACAAGGGATCGATTGATAATTGGAACCCTAGTTAAAACTCTGTTTGTACACACAGTAGAGAGAGAAAGTGAGCTTATGTGCATTGTATCCAAGGCCATTAGTGCCCATACTTAGTGGATCATACACTCACAGTGGATGTAGGCCAAATTGGCTGAACCACTATACATCATTGTCTTATTCTTCTTATACTCATCTCCTTCTACACACTTATACACTTACATCTCTATGGCGGCCATAGCTGCCATTGTTTGAGCTCATCATCACTTATTTGGTGGTGCTAAATCTCAGCATCATCACTTACTATCCAAGATTTTTTAATGTCATTACAAATGAGACACATCTCATTCGAATGAGAGTCATGTCTCGTTACAACGACACTGTGAAATTATTTGAACAAATGCACCGCCTCGAATTTTGTGAACGTCCTGTAAATACATATTTCATGATAAAAATGTTTAAGACTTTTTCTATAATCATTTCTTCGTAGCTTTTATGAAAGTTATTCTTATTTTAGTGTTCTAAAACACTTTTTAATTCATAACTAACATCCTTCAATATTGTTCTTGTGAATTTGTTTAAACCCTAGATAGTTTAGTATCTTCGCATACACTATGTGGAGAGATACTCCATGGATGACTTGGGATACCTGAGGGGATTCACTACTGAAGAAAATGACTGAGGATGAAGGAGGAGGACTTAGTTTCTTGTGGTTCTTGTGGGAATCATTACTTAAGGATGAATGTGGTCTTTGTGAAATCTTGAACCAAGAACTTACTTAGAGTTTCAAAGATCCGAGTTTTCATTATTATATGCTATTGTGATCTTGGTTGCACCAATAAGAGCTTGTTCTACACTTGAACATTGGGTTTTGCGGTGATGAATCAAAGGAGTTCGTGTTCAACATTATAGACGTTACAAGCCATATCGGTGGACACCGAGACATACATGGAAGCGTGTATTATGGACGAGCATCGTGGAAGAAGGACTTTTTACGTGGACACTGTGGAGGAGTGGTTGAACATCAAAAGAGTGTCAAGTCTCATGGGGATCAAGTCTTTGAGTAAGACTTATGTTTGTTCATTATAATTCCACATCATTGTGATTGTCCGGCTTGGGCCGTCCGAGATTTTTTCCCTTAGTGGTTTCCTTGTACATTCGGTGTTGTGAGTATTATTTACTTTATTTTTCTTGCTTTAATCACTAGATGGATGTTTAGGATTAATCAAGATAAAATTTGGTTAAGTTAAAATTGGTTCACAACTTAGAGCGAATCAAAAATTTTAAAAAGGTTTTTCATAAAAATAAAATTGTTTTGTCACCCTTAAAACACTTTTCTCATAAAAAAAGGGGCCTACAAATTGGTATCAGAGATAGAAACATATTTTATTGTGTTGATCCCTTGTGATTTTTAGGATGAATTTGAGTGGTTTTGAAAGTTTTTGTGCTCCTATTTTTTATGACACAAATTATGCTTATTGGAAAATACGAATAAGAAGTGCCTTAAAATCCATTGATGAGCGTGTGTGGTTAGCAGTTGGAAAGGGTTGACCACTACCAGTCACACGAGAAGGTGAGGTCACTAGTTTGAAACTCGTTGATTCATGGATAGAGGATGAACATAGTCTTTCACTTTACAAATCTAAAGGTTTGCACGTAATTTACTCACATCTCACACTGGAAGAGTATAATAGAATGATGACTTGTGAAACATCAAAACAGGCTTGGGATACACTTGCACTTACTTATGAGGACACAATCACGATTATGGCGTCTAAGTTATAAAACCTCACTACATAGTTTTAGACGATTAAGATGTTAGGAAGTGAGTCGTTTGATGAGTTTTACGCTAGGTTGTCTAATATTGTCAACTTGTCGTTTAACTTTAAAAAAAAAAAGAAAATCCCTGATAATCTTGTGATAAAGGAAATTTTGAGATATTTGCTGAGTAGGTTTGATGAAAAATGGACCATTTTAAACTCCTCAGGTATGCTTGATTCGATGAAACTTGAAGATATTTTAGGTGAACTACAAACCTATGAACTTGATATGTTTACCTCCAACCAAGTGCTAAAGAAAGAAAAAGGCATTGCTTTGAAAGCTCGGAAGGAGGAGACTAAAGTTTTGGATGACGATTTCGATTTCGATTTTGAGGATGTCACCTTATTGATAAAGAAATTCAAAAAGTTTCTTTAACTTCAAAAGCAATTGAAAGATGCCAAAAAGTTTGAGAAATTCACGAACAACAAGTTAGATTCCACCCCTAAAGGTAAAAGTGAGAATTAAATAGGGTTGAGTTAGATAGGTGTTTTGACTGTGAGGGGTATGGTCACAAAGTTATCGAGTGTCCCACTAGATTTAAGAAAAAGATCAAAAAATCGATAACATATAGTGCCTCCTTAAGTGATAGTGATTCGGAAGAGGGAGAAAGTTCCCCAAATAAGAGAAAGTTTGTTGCTTTCTTGGCATGTCATGTGAGCGTTGACGATAAATATTCCCATGAAGATACTCATGTGTATGACACTTCCAAGGGCATTGAGAGTAAATCCCAAGTGTGTGAGGGTGAGGAGAGTGAGAAGGAATAAATTGATGTGAAATAGTTGCAAGTTGCATTTAATGAGTTGCATGCCGAAGCGATAAAAGTGAAAAAGGCAAACTCTAAATTACAAGCTAGGTTGAATGAGCATGCCGTATAAAATAACGACATTTTGATTGAGGATCTTTGGGTACGAAAGAGGAAGCTTAGGGAGAATCTATAATATGTGGAGAAAGAGAGAGATAACCTTCGTGGTTTGATGGAGGTGTTGAAAAAGAATATTCTAGAGTTTGAGGAGTCTAGTCCTGTGCTTGAGTCTAGGATTTGTGAGTTAGAAGAAAAGTTAAAAGACTCGAGTAAGGTTAAGTTTGACTTGGAATCTAGGTCAAAAAAGTTAGATAGGATGTTAAGCACCATCCAAGTCAAAAGTGATGGGTGTGGTATAGGCTACGATGATAGAGTTGTTCCTATTCCCAAAGCCAATACCAACCGTGTGACAGAGCCCACTAGGAACGTGAGGAGAGGTCAACATTTTAGTAATCATTCCCGCCGTATTTACACTTGCACACATTGAGATAGGCAAGGTCACCTTAGATAATTTTGCTATGACCTTAGGAATGCTCCTAGGAAGTTAAGAAATAAAGACGTTTCGGTTCCGAAAACCTTCATGCGTCATGTCACACCTACTTGGGTTAGGAAATCAGATTTATAGGCTTTAGGAATAAAACTTCATGGTTCTCATTTGGTTGCACTTGATTCTTCCCATGCTAAATCAAAAGAATGATTGTGTTACCATGTTTGTCATACGCTAGTCTTTGCATCATGATTTATATCTTGCTAATGTTATGACATGTGTATCATTTTGTATTATATTTTTTATTTAGTGAGTCTTATTTGAAAAAAATCAAAAATATTTTATTTTTGATAAAACTTTTCAAAAATAAAAAAAAAAAAAAGATTTTTGGTTTTAAATATTTTTGAGAAAAATTCAAAAATATTTTGCATTTTTAAGTGAAAAATATTTTTGAAAAACACAAAAGATTTTCGATTTGTTTTTATTTTATTTTTGAGTTTACATGTTTGATGTGCATATTGTTGTGCATGGACCCCCATCCTTTCATTATCCATGTGACTAGGATATTTGGTCATAATTATTAATGCTTATAATGATCTTAACTATCATTTATATGGCGTTGTTTCGAAGTTGATATCCTTTTTGATTTGACTTTGTATATATGCCATAATTGCACTCATGCATGAGCTTATATGGATGTTTAACTTCTCTTGCATATTTGAGTTTGGTGAGACGTTCTTATCTCAATTTTGTCAACTATGCATAAGTAGATATAAGGAGGAGGTGTGAATCTAAGAACCATTTACCATGATGATAGTAATTTTAAAAAATGATGAGTGCTCATGGAAAAGGGATGCGAGAGTATAAAATTGACTCTTCATGAAAGCCACTATTTAAAAGAGCCCCAAAAAATTAAAGGCAATACAAATAATCATATGCCAAAATATGGGTAATTACTTTATGTTCAGTCCCAAAGAAAAATATGATATACGTGAGGGAGTTTGGATGGATAACTTAAACGGGTTTGCACCACGAATCCTAATGTTGAAAAATCGGGTCATTACGCTATTGTTTATAGAATCGTCAAAATTCCGAATTTGTTTGCATGTTTGAATGTTTAGTTCATTTATCTCACACTTTAATTGTCACAGATGGATAAAATAAAGTTTAATTATTTATAGTTGTCAATTAGAGATTCTTAATCATTTCAATGTGTTGGAATTATGATTTATTTGTTGTAGTTCACGCCCATACATTCCATGTTCATGTTTGAGCACATCGGTACTATGTTAGCATGTAAGTCATATTATTTTTGATATTTTCACTACTGTTTTGTAATTTTCTGCCACTTCTAGTTAGTTTTTCACGGTTTTTTTACGCTGGGCGAAACTGTTTAATTTTAAGAATTGGATGCGAGACTTTGATTTTCTCGTTCGAGCGAGAAATCATTATCGCGCGAAGCTTTCAAGCGAGAAGCCTCTGTCGTTCGAGCGACCCTATGATTTTCTTTTAGTTGCTTTTGTTACAGTACCCTGGTTCATATGGTTATATATTTTTTAGGTATTGTTGGGCTATTTCTGGGTTTCTGTTATACAGTTCACTTTGATCGATTTGCTTATTTTGCTACATTACATTCGTTTAGTCACACCTGCTTATATTTTTTATTCATATTATGTGATTACTTTTTGCTAGTTACAGATTTGATTTTTGATCATTATTAGCTAATTGTTTCTATTTTATATAACATGAGATAATATGCCAACGCTAAATATGTTTATCTTTTCATCGGGTTGTCTATTCGAGACAAAAAGGGGGAGAGATGTATGCTATGTGGGGGGAGAGTGTGTTTATACATTTGTTGCATTATTTTTCGGTATCATATTTGTGATCATATGCCTTCATGTTTATATTGATTGGTCTACACAAATTGATATTACATTATTTTTTCATCGATACAAATTGATATCCTGATTTAGATGTTGTTTACATATTGATATCACGTTTTGCTCACATAACAAATGATTTGGATTTGATTTTACATATTGGTTTATATCAGTTGTTATGACCCGGATATTATTATGATAAACCATGTTTAAATCATTGTTACTGTATGAGATGGGGATAATGTGTTATTAGAATATATAATGTTAAGTTATTTTGTTTAGTCTAATCCTACCTTCATAACTTATGAAATATTGAATTAGTCACAAACACAAATTTGTGAAGTTTTCGGTAAGAATGTTCAAGTTTGGGACTAGTTTTGGCCACTATAACATAATAACTGACTTGAGGTTAAAACTAGATACTTATATGTATATATGAGTTAATTTTGTAACATAACAAATGGTGTGTAAAACAGAGGTCCAAGCAAGAAGTTATGTTGGAATTACGAAGCAGGGGCAAATTTGTCCATTCGTTAAATAATATTTCGTCTTATTAGGCTAACAAATGGGGGATTTTGATTCGTTAAGGAAGGAGGTGGATAAAGGCTTTAAATAAGATCTTCCTTCAGCATATTTCAGCCATTAAAGAGTTTGACTTGAGAGGAAGAGAAGTGGGAAGTCGAAGAAGAAGAATTGAGGAGAAAAATCCGTGGAAAATTACGGAAGAGTCCTTAAGGTAATTCCATATGTAAATCTTGTTAATTTTCTTGTGTGACTGATTTAAGGGGAATAAAGTATAGATTTTTTATGTAACTTTCATGGCTTGGTTTATATGTATGAATAGATGTGAGTTTAAGCAAAGTTGAACGTGTAAATCATGTATATTGCTTCGATTGGAAACCTTATGTATTCAAACCCCTATATCATTTTGTATATTAATTGGAATTGAATAATTTAGTTGGAAATAAAAATAGAATCAAATATGTATAAAATATCCAAAAATTGTGTGAAAATACCAATAAATTAATCTTTGGTGATAGTTTTAAGTTCAGGTATAAAATCTGCCCCAAAGGTGTAAGTATGCACACTAGGCGTTCGATGTTTTGCTTGATATAGGAAATGAACCTTAAAAATTATGAAACTTTAATTTTGTATTTTTAAATATGTTTAAGTATGTTAGGTGAAATATCACTTGAATTTATAATGTAGAAAAATTATGAAAATTCTTGGAAGTTGACTAAACGATAAAAGAGCCTACAGGGCAAATTTGCTTTGTAATAAAGAAATGGACACATCTTGCTATGGGAAACTTGAAATGATGTGTTGTAATTTATATTGGGAACCTAATATGATAAGAATTGTATTACCAAGAATAAATTAAAGTATGTTTGGTCTATGGATTGGACATGTTAAATATTTTAACATGACATTAGATGAGACTTCATTTATGATAAATGATTTGAATAGGATCATATGATGCTTATGAATTGGTTTAACTTTAAGTTATTCTTTGGATTGTTAAGATCCTTTTGATGATACAAATATCATAAGAATTTACATGTGAAAGGGAAGAAGAACCGGTTGAACAAGTGTCAGACAAAGGTAAGGGAAAAATACATGAAGTGGCCAAGGTGAGTGTACTCACTGGAAAGAGATGTATTATACATGGTTATGGAGATGATTTGAATATCACTCACTGGTAAGATGTAATATACATGGTTATGGATATGATCTGAATATCACTCACGGATAAGATGTATTACATATGGTTATGGATACGATCGGAATATCACTCACTGGTAAGATGTATTATACACGGTTATGGATATGATCTGAATATCACTCATGGGTAAAATGTATTACATATGGTTATGGATACGATCTAAATATCACTCACTGGTAAGATGTATTATACATGGTTATGGATATGATTTGAATATTACTCATTGGTAAGATTTATTATACATGGTTACGAATATGATTAGAATAATATTGAATATGAATTTGTTCATTTCGGTTTAGCAAAATGGGAGGTTACTCCCCGATCCGGAACGGGGGAGATTTTTCGATTAAAGACAAGGGGTTACTCCTCGACCAGGAATGGGGGATAATTTCTATTGCAGACAAGATATGTGAATCATGATTCAGATAAGTCAGTCATTCTTTATGAATGAGCCGGATAAGTATATGATTGGTCATTCTTTATGAATGAGCCAGATAAGTATATCATTGGTAATTCTTTATGAATGAGCCAGATAAGTATATAATTGGTAATTCCTTATGAATGAGCCGAATAAGTATATAATTGATCATTCTTTATGAATGAGCCGTATAATTATATAGTTAGTAATTCTTTATGAATGAGACCGATAAGTATGTAATTGGAAATTCTTATGAATGGGCCGGATAAGTATGCATATATCATCAAGGGGATATGATTTATTGCAGTTAATTTTATGCAATAGTGTAGTAGTGAAGCCTTTGCTGAGCTACTTTGCTCATGGTTCCTATGTTTATGTTTTTCAGGTATTCTGATATCAGTGCCAAATCTAGGAGGTCAGTGGGGGTTAGCAAGGGATGCATAAAGCTAGGATTTTGGTGAAACTTAAATGGGATAATTTAAGCCCACTTATCTTTTTAGTAAGTTTGAATAAGCCTAATTACCTTAAAGTTGTCTAAGGTTTTAGTTTTATTGATTCATGTTAATAATTGAAAAAGGATACTCATGATTATGGTTCGGTTATGGTAATTATGATTTGGCTCACTTTGACTTTCAAACTTAATTATAAGTAACTAGGTTGGGGTGTGTCAACATTTGTTCCCCCATACTTCACTGGGTATTTATATGTTTCATGTGTGTCGGTATGCTTAAGAGATTTGAGATTTCAAGTCTACATAACATTCAGACAGTTCATGCTTGCCAGACCTTCATTTACTAGTTTTATCCTTTAATTTTTTATTTTTGGTTTATCGGATGGAATTTAGGTGTCATACGGCTTAACGGCCCATCTTACGCATTTAAATGTTGGTTTTGTCCCGGAATAGTCAAAGGGGGAGATTTGTAAGGATAAAATTTTCAATTGAGTTCATTGTATGTTTATTTGTCTTTTTCTCGGAACAAAATGCGTTTGAGTCATAGGTCGTATTTTTATTGTCACGATCCCACATAGACTATGATGTGTTGAAGTTTATTAAAGATTTTTCAACAAAGCTTCAGAGATTTATTGTGGTGGTTTTATGGTGCGAATTTAGTCTTCAAGTTTAATTGCATTCCGAGAGCACTCAGTTATGAATCCGTAATTTTAATGGAACTCAAAATTTATTTTAAAATGTTTGAGGAGGTTATTTCATTAAAGAAATGTTTTTAAAAAGGTTTGAAAAATTTTACTCTTCGTTTTATTATGATAAGGATGGATTAGAGAAGTGTTGAATTAGGACTCTAATTCCCGCACCGTTCAAACGACTTGACTAGTCGTTCGAGCGAGATGTTCATCTCGTTCAAGCGAGATGTTCATCTCATTCAAGCGACGTGCCAAAGTCGCTTGAGTGAGCTTCCGACTTAAGAAAATTATTTAAGGCATGTATTCCATTAGAAGTTCATGCGTGTGCAGTCCAGAATTAACTTTTCACAACATTACGTTTTTTCACATAAGTTTTCAAAGTTTTTTAAGTCTAAAAACATCTTTAGAGTTTCGAAGATCCAAGTTTTCATTACTATATGCTATTGTGATCTTTGGTTGCACCAAGAAAATTTTGTTTGACACTTGAACATTGGGTTTTGCGGTGAAGAAGAGGGAATTCGTGTTCAACATCATAGATGTTACAAGCCATATCGGTGGACACTGAGACATACGTAGATGCGTGTGTTGTGGATGAGCATCGTGGAAGAAGGACTTTCTGCGTGGGCACTGTGGAGGAGTGGTTGAAGATCATAAGAGTGTCAAGTCTCTTGGGGATCAAGTCATTGAGTAAGACTTTTGTCTGTTCATTGTAATTCCACATCATAGTGATTGTCTGGATTGGGTCGTCCGAGGTTTTTTCCCTTAGTGGTTTCCTCGTACATCCGACGTTGTGAGTATTCTTTACTTTATTGTACTTGCTTTAATCACTGGATGAATGTTTAGGATTAATTAAGATAAAATTTGGTTAAGTTAAAATTGGTTCACAATTTGGTGCGAATTAAAAATTAGAAAAAGGGTTTTCATTAAAAGAAAATTGTTTTGTCATCCTTAAAACATTTTTCGCATTAAAAAAAGGGGGGCTTCAAAATGGATGATTCCTACTTTTCAATATTTATGTCCTTTTCATCAATATGAGTCAAGAACCATTCTTTCTCATGGATTTACATTATATTTCTATTATCCCAACATGCTATCATAAGATCTATCTCTAAATTAATACAATTAACACTTTTTCTAGATTTTCTCAATAATTTCTCAATTCTCCAATTCCTAATCATTCAAGGTGGGATATTCTACACGCATATGGTAAATTTCATTCCATAATCATCAACTACATGTTAAATCTAGAATTGTACATGAGAGACTACACTATTTAAATTAAGAAATAACTTGAAAATTAATTTAAGCAAGAAAATTCTTTCCTTGGGATGAAGGCTGAAATCCCTCTTCTTGAATCCCCAATTTCCTCCTTCTTTTTGACCTTGGTATATCCTCTCTATGGGTGGGGTGGCTAGGGTTTCTTAAGATGGATGAAATGAGTTTCTTAGTCTTTCTAATTAACTTATAATCTTCCTAATCCGAGTTAGACTTCAACCCTTATTTTTGGGCCTCTAAATGAGCCCGAATCCATTATCAAAATAGCTCAATAACTCCCTAAATAATATTCCTATGCCTTAGGACCATTTTTAGTGTCTAAAACACCTAAATGAGTTTCCAAAACATTCTATAATAGGCCCAAATTTTTTTTACTTGGCATACCCACTTACATTATGTTTAAACAACACGTACCCATAAGTGAATCACTATTCGATTTTTATTTTTTCACGAGTGAATCCATCTTGCCCATTGAGTCAAATAATTACATAATCACGAATAAGCATTTATTCTCAATTTAAATTTCATCCCTTTAATTTAAATCCCACTGATTAAATTTATTCTCGAGTTTATTCCAAAATTATTTAATTAAATTATTTCACAATAATTTACAAGGAGAGTGCTAATTAAATAGTTGAGACAAAAGAACTGTGCTACAAGCTTGTGGAGTATATTGTATAGAATCCCTTCCTAAGATAACTTTGCTTAGTACTCCTCTAAACCCTTAATCATATCTTAATAGTCCTAAAATTCTTATTGATTCCGTCCACTACATAAAATTCGAGTATCAAAATATATCATATTTCTCAAAATTATAGTTCTAGAATGTGTCTCGTGATCCCTATATAATTATTGTAGCCTTGAAACTATACTTATCTACTTAAAATCATTTCCTATGTAAAGTCCTAATATCCCATATATCTGTCATGTAATTGAAGATCGACTTTCTTTAACTTCTGTCTAAATGTCTTATTCTCACTATTCTTATAACTTGAGAAATCTTCCTAATCATAAGCTTAACTCATATCCCGTATAGGCTAATCTTAAACCTGGCTTAACTCTAATACAAACTTATCACACCTTGATTTCTCGGGTGTAAGTTTTATCTTAAATAATGTTAAACCATAAATGATTCAGGCATACTAAGCTAACTAAGAAATCTATAAATTTTAAAATTTCTTACACTGTAATTTAAAATGTTAAACCTTCCATTGAATTTAATGCATATCTCTTTCTGACTGCCCTAGGATTTATTTCTTATAATAAAATATTCCTTGCTCCTATGTATCCAATGATTCCTAAAGTGTTCTTCATTGCCTATAGGCACTTGAGCAAAATAACTAGAAAGAAACGAATCAACAAAATTGCTGAATAGACTTTTACCAATTCTATAACAAATTTATATATTTACAAAATTAGAGTATATATGGAATTGAGTGTTTGTCAATTGAAACGGGAGAGAGGTTCTTAGTAAATAATTAAGGATCTCATAAAGAAAGCCACGGATCTTTGAACTAATAATACCATACTTACTAGTTCACTAAAGGGTATAGAAATAAGTAAGTAATTAGTATAACCAAATAAGATTAACCCAAAACCTTTGGAGAAAAGTAACAAGCTAGACACATAATTAAAATGACATTCATACATATCTAGCTAAAATCCAGACCTTAAAAATTTGAGACCTTAGCCCAAGTATAAAATTTCGAAGGACAATATGGCAACTTACTCCCTAGTTAATACTGATGCTTATAATATAAACATTTGCACAGAGGTGCAGGGATAAACTGATTCAATCATTTCAATAATCTCATGGAATCAGTTTTTAGATAAGAAGGGTTAAATTGATCCATATCCAAATAGCAATGATATTTAACAACATATGTACTATGGTAATATTATAACATGAACATACTAAGAGAATATGGGGCCATCATAATGTGATATCAATAACAATATATCAAATACGCTGAATTTAATAGTGAAAAGGTAAAACCAATCTTTACATTTAGTAGAGCGGGCTTATCTTGATTGATTCTCTGTTGCTTGTCACATTCAACCATGATTTTTAAGAAATGTATTACTATGAATAATTTAAAATAAATGTTACACTTTACACGTAGCTTGGTTCGTAATTACACCATCGTGGGTATTCGGGTAGCTGACTCATATTTATATATGTATAGGATTCGAATTACAGTTTTTGTTTAACATTTATCGGGAGAATATTCTTGGAAAGATATAACAGAATAATATTTTAATGAATATTTGGGTCCCTTAATTGACACAACAGCTCAAATTTGATGTCATAAAAAATAGTGTTAAATTAAAAATGTTTATATACCAAAATATTATGTTCGACACTACGAGTCCAACGGTACATTCCATGTATTTTTCTGAATAACGGTTTAAAAGATATGATTTTTGAAAGATTAAAAAGGTGGCCTTTCAATGTGTATATTTATATTCAACGTTTTGTTTTAAAGAACAATATTTTCTTTCGTGACAAAATATATGTATAACTAATGTTATTTCAATTAATAATATATATATATATATGCCCTCTCCTGTAAGGACTCCTTATTGTTCAGATACCAGTACATACTATTTTTTTTAAATAGTAAAAAAATTAATTTTTTGATGAAACTTTATGGATATGATCTCCACGGTGATAAGACCATCTCCAATTTTTTTTCATCAAAAAATTCAATAAAAACCGTTAAGATGAGATGATCTGTAAAAAAAATGGTATAAATATGCATTTTCAATCATTGACGCTCACCTCATCCACTTTTTGATTGATTTTTTTTATGAAACTTCATGGATATGATCTCGATAGTGAGAAGATCATATCCATGAAGTTTCATCAAAATATTCAATCAATCAAGTGGCTGGCGCACACCCAAAATTTCAACAGTCGAAAATGCATATTTATACCCTTTTTCACATATCACCTCATATCAACGATTTTTTTATTGAATCTTTTGATGAAAAATTGGAGATGATTTTCTCACCGTGCGGATCATATCCATGAAGTTTCATCAAAAAATTCATTTTTTTATGATTTAAAAAAAATAGTATATACTAAATTCTACACCGTAAGGAGTATATATATATATATATATATATATATATATATATATATATATATATATATATCGTACTACTCTTGTGAGGACAAGCTCATTATCCCTATAATGAGATCTCTCGAACTGTCCCGTTTGGACAGTTTGGGAATGCATAATATCTATATAATAATATTCTTAGTGGATTAAAGTTGTTACTTTTGGAGGAAGTTCTGTAGTCGTATCCTAATGTTCTCTGGGTACATACTAGATTGACAAGTGTGACTGTTATTTCAATTGATCAATGGAAATAACACTCACACTTGACAATCTACGTTGTGTAGTTGGAGAACTACGGGGATATGCTGCCTAATTTTTCTCAAGTCGTAACAATGTGCATGAGTTGTTAAGTATATTACAGAAATATGGGGTCTTGAATGGGATATGACCACTCATCCTTTAGAGGAGATGGAGGAAATAGGAATTTCTATTATAAATTGAATTTGAATTTGAAATTTAAAAATCGAATATAAATAAGACATAATTAAATGAAACATACTGTAAATCTAAGTTTTGTTTATACTAATCCATGAATATACTCTTCGTACCTTTAATAGGTGATTAGTTGTGGTAGCTGTGATGGGATATTCAAAATATAAAGAGTGGATGAGTGAGACAAATAGAATGGGGGATGCGTTTGCAAAGGTGCTAATGAATTTATAAAATACACAAAGAGATGTCATAATAATGAAGAGTTTTCATGTCTATGTGCTAGGTGTAAGAATGGTAAGGTGTTTGAGTGAAAAACAGTTGAACTACATTTGTTAAGATCGGGTATGCAAGATATTTATTGATTTTTGGAGTTTTCACGATGAATTGAAAGTTCCTTTTGTCCCCGAACAACCTTCATAACAACCTTCAATAAGTAGGATAAACGTAGATGGGGACGACGTAGATCATAATATATTAGAGGATTTAGTTGATGATGCACATGGAGTTTATGAAGTAGAGGAGAATGAAGTTACTGATGATGTAAAAGGTTCAAGTGCTCATGAAGATATCACAATAAACCTTGATGATGACTACCAAAGTTTAAAAGGCGACCCAACCGTTATACTATGGCTGTGAGAACTATCAAACAACTTTACATGCCATGGGTGATTTGCACAGTTTGAAGACGCAGTACGATTTGTCTGGCAATAACGTGATAGGAATTTTGAAATGGGTGAAGGACTTACTACCCAAGGAGAATACGCTTCCTAATAGCTATCATATTATGAAGAATAGTTTGAACGGTTTGGGAATGAAGTATAAATCGATTCATGATTATGTGTATGACTGCATACTATACTTAAAGGAGTATGAAAATCTCAGTCGTTGTTTGGTATGCAATGAACCTATATATGTCCAATCTACTTGTAAGGAAGGCACAAGCTCAAAAGTGCCTCAAGAAGTGTTGAACTATTTTCCCGTTGGGCCTAGATTAAAGAGATTTTTCACAGTACCATGGATAGCGGAGGCAATGACTTGGCATGCTAGGGCAGAAGTAGGGGTAATCTCATGCATCATCCTATTAATTCTACATCTTGGAGGAGGATGAATTATGAGTATCCTAATTTTTCTCGAGAATAGTGCAACATTCGTTTGGCTATATCAACAGATGGTTTCAATCCATTTGGAAATCTAAGCACCAATCAGAGTGTATGGCCAGTGATCCTAGCCCCACTCAACCTCCCTCCTTCACAGTGTATGAAACCTGAATTTTCAATGATGTTTTCGTTGAAACTTGGGCTAAAGGCACCCAGTGATGACATCGACGTCTACCTGGATCCTATGGTAGAAGAATGAAATGAGTTGTGGGAAGAGGGTATGCAATCATTTGACTCTTTTAGAAAAGAAGAGTTTAACCAAGTGTTTTACTCAGAGTATATCAACAATGAGCCGTGGTCAATTGTCCTACACGCTCCAAAGTGTCTAAATAGTAGTGTGGATGACTAGGCTGCTTCTACCGAATATCAATCCATTTTTTTATGATAACCCAAATTTGAAATAATTTTTCAATTTGTAATAAATATTCTAATTTGTACTTTATCAATCCATTTTTAATGCTTTTAATTGATTTGCACTTTATAATTTTCACTCTTGTGTAGTGTGCGTATGTGTGGGTAGTAGGGGTAGGGGTGGGGATGTTTCAGATTTTTAGTAGTTGTACATATTATGAGCTAGATGTTGTTATTTTGGAATTCAGAATTGAGATGTTAAATAGTAATAATTCTTTTGGATTTATAGCAATTGTACATATTTGCATGTCTTCTTCTAATTCATTTTGATTTGTACTAATAACAACATTTTTTTACAGAAAATGTCTCCTTCAGGTATTAAGGCGAGGATGATGATGTTGATTATGATGATGTCGTCTGGGCTCGGTGGTAGTAGAGGGGTGAGGGCTCCACGGCCCCTAGGCTCCCCAAATATGGCAAATTGGGGATGGCCATTGAGAACAAAATGGGGTTATTAGCGAGATCTCTCGAGCTGGTAAAGATGATCATCAGCCCGAGGTACACTAGTTGGAGAGAGGTGCCAAATGATCTCAAGTTACCTATTTGGGTGGAACTACAGGTAATGTATTTATATTTATATTTATATGAATATGAATATTCCAATTTCAATTTTAATTTCGATTTCGATTTCGATTTCAATTTCAATTTCATTTTATATTTATATTTATATTTATATTTATATTTATATTTATATTTATATTTATATTTATTCCTAACTAACATTGTATTTGTTGGACATGAACAATTCAGCCTGAATCCAAAGCTACGCGATTCTGTCTTGGAGCAGTTCAGGGAGCAACACAAGACGTGGAAGAAAAATATGTAGACCCGGTACTTTGGGAAGACCCGAGAGTCCGTTATCCAAATGCGTGAATTCATCCCGTTGAAGGAGCCTGTCTCATTGTCACAATGGAAAAGTTCATTGATAATGAGATCGGAGAGCGACAATTGGCATCTTTCCAATCGGGGAGGGAAAATCGGGAAAAAAAGACGGACGTGCACTACTCCGGTCGGACGTCTTACGTCGAGGTGGAGCATAGGATGATGGTAAGATTTAATTTTTCTATAACTATAGAAATACATTATTCTGCATTATTTTACTCTGTGGGGCCGATACTAATTTTGCTTTATTTTATTTCAGGGGACTGGGAGTGGCTCTGGGGATAGGCCATATAGGCTCGATACTTATGTGGCTATTCGGACAAAGAAGAGGAAGGATAAGGAAGTGTTCGCGAGCATCATGGACACGATTGTAAGTAATCCGACAATTTACGTTTTGTTAATTACGTTATAATTTTTTTATTTACTTATTTTACTTATTATGTGCTTTTTGTCGTTTCAGGCAAAGCTTAAGGAAGTGCATGAGTCGCAGTCTGATGCCGACAAGGCATCTTTGTCCACAGACACACTCAGCCAAGTGCTTCGCGCTGATCGCAAGGGGAGGACAAGGGGGTGAGCTCGCGGGTGGCCAAATCTAGGATCATCGGATTGGAGACGAGCGACACCGGGTTAACTCGAATGGTGGACTCGCATGACGTGAAGATTTCCTATTTGGAGGCGGCGGTCCAAGATATGTTCTCATTCATGAAGCGTTCGTTGGGCGAAAACTGTAAGGGGAAATGAAAGGAGAATGTTGTGGAGGAGGAGGTGTAAGATGACGAGGATGTTGACCTTGCTGCTTCATCAGCGACACGTGCGGACTTTGATGATCCAGTCCCCTATTTTTCTCCCTTCGATCGACCGACGTCGACACTTGATTGGCCGAGCATGTTTATACTGGTCATATTTGATGGTCAGCGGATAGGGCAGGGGTTGAAGGACCCGAATACCTTCTAGGGTATGTCAGTTCATGGACGTTCGCTTCAAGACATCGAGTCCAATGTGCTCGTCACTCAAGTGATACCCGGGAAGGAGAACTCCCCATTGTGGTTGCGCGAACAATGCGGCATGATGTATATTACTGGGTGTGTCAATTCGTATATCGTGTGGCCTACTCACCTCCTCAGAGCTAACCTTACCCCAGACATGTAGTGACATTATTTGAATTGAATTGTTTCAAGTTGTTACATTTGAATTATATTTAAATTATATCGTGATGCATATTATTTTGACTGTATATTTTCATTATCTATATTTTATTTGGATATATGATATTTGAACAGGTACAACGTTGCTATAACAGGTACAAATATACTGCTGGGCAGTGGTAATGGTCATACGGCCCAGTAGATTTTTTTTCAATTATGCCCAGAATTATCACGGTCATTGACCGTGACAAGTCCGTGATAAAGGAACTTGTCACGGACGTGTCACGGTCACTAACCATGACAATTTCTTAAACATTTCCACGAGTTTGTCACGGTTTATGACTGTGACAAAGCTTGTCAAGGTCAATGACCGTGGCATGACCATGGCAAGTCTAATGAACTTGTTATGGTCAATGACCGTGACAAGTCCGTGACAACAAAAGTTGTCACCCCCAGAATTATTACGGTTATTGACCTTGACAAGTCCAACTTGTTAAGGTCAATGACCATGACAATTTCGCAGATTTGGTGTAGCGACATTCTCTTTCTACTGTCCACATATATTTGGGAGCTTTACATAATATTGTTGCCTCCACTCAATCCTTGTTGAGTCCCTCCACCATCTTCACCATCATAGATCAAAGGTTAGTCAAATATGCCCTACTTTTCTTTGTATACACAATATATAGTTGATTTGTGAATGTGTCCCCTGTTTTGCTGTTTTGTTGTTATATATACATTATACATAATACATTTGAGGTTTAAATTTAATTCATTTTTTATGTTATGATCATTTAAATATTTTTTATCTTTCCATTAGATTAAATAAATTTTATTATTTTTGGAAAATAGTCAAATATAACCTTAAAAAAAATTCGGCGTCTCCCGCCCTCGAACCCCCAAAAAATAGCCCCTAATGTCTCATATTCCTGGCTACATCCCTGTATATATAGGACTTAAGAAAAAACCCGTACCTACTCGTGGGTAAGAGTTAAATGTCTGATTTCGTCCTTTTTTCTTTTGCTTTTGTTTCCTTTTCTCCTGTTAAGGTGGCTTTAGAGGATATGGGTATTTATTTTGTTTTTTTTCCTTTGTATCAATTTGGTTTCTCTCTTCCTGTTCATATACATTTATAATGGAGAAGATGAAAAACTCTTGGCTGTTACTTTATGCACACGTTTGGCGGTTAAGTGTTTATTTTTTTTATTTTTTTCCCCTTTTCTTCTAAAGGGCGGTTAGTAAGATATTTTAACCTTTTTCTTTTTTTCTATTTTTCTCCCCTAAAGTTTAAGTTTAGGAATTAAACTTTACATCCCTTAAGTTTAACACCTAATTTTTATTTTAATTTAAAGGAAATTTAGAATTTTAGTTCAATGTAATTTGATATACAAAAATTATTATAAATGTACATAATCTAAATACGTGTATAAATTTGTAAAAGATGTATATTCGTACTTTAATTTGTTGACTAAAAATAAAATTATCATTTTGACAACTAAATAATTTGATTGAAAATAAAATAAAACTTAGGGTGTTACATACAACATCTCAATTAACTTCATAATCGGGTTTCCTTCGACTCCCAGGCAACACGACTCTATATGGCTCATAGTGGATTTCATAACAAAGGTGGAAAATTTCTTGACCATCCGCATATATTTCAAAACAGAGCAGTACACTTGGTTTTTTGTGTTAGAGATTAACTACACCAAAAATGCTAATCTGGCACACTTGGGTAAGAAAAATCTGGCACGGTTTAAAACTCTGCAAAAATCTGGCGCAATTTATCAATAATCTATCACAGTTTTAAACCATGCCAGAATTTGGCACAGTTTAAACCTGTGCCAAAAATGTATCAAACCTTAAAAGTTAACTAAAACAAACCAATACTAAAATTAATATGACTTTTCGTTTGGAGCCATCTAGACTTTTACTCCGTTCCCTCTCCCGCTCACTCTCTTCCAATCTCGTCTCTCTCTCCTGTGTGGTTGAAAATTTGATTGGGGTTGTGGTTGCACCCCTTGTGTGGCCATCGCTCCTTGCTGCTAACCTTCCGCGCAGGTAAATCTTTTTAGGTTATGCGTTTTTTGTTTGAGGTTTTGAAATTGGTGCTGCACAGATTTTTTAGGTTATGCTTGCTGCTACACATATTTTTTTTAGGTTATGCTTACTGCTACACACATCTAGACTTTTTTAGGTTATGCTTACTGCTACATAGATTTTTTTTTCATTTAGAGTATTTCTCATAGTTACATGTGAATAATAAACAATAGTTTATTGGGGATGGATTTTTTTTAGATTTTCTTAGCCTGCTAAGGAAAACTTTTGACATTGATAATTCTATTACAAATTTTACCATGATTTGAGGACACATATGTTTCAGGGGTTGATGGAGTTTCAAGTATTAGTGGAAATTTATCATGATTGGGGTTCAAGTATTATGAGTTATCACTTCACTACTTTTTTTAAATGATAATTTCTTAGTTTTGTTAATCGTCTTATTAGTCTTGTTGTAACTATAAAGTCATTTTCTAAGTTACATTGTTTCAGGTAAGTTGAACCACATGTGTTTGACAAAATGTGCCACTTCAAAGGTAGGAATACTCTTTTTGTTCGGATCTTGAACTGAGGCTTGCATAGCTGTAATCTTGGTAAGAAATTTTCATGTCTTTTATGTTTTGGATGTCTATATTTGGTGTTGACGTTTGCATAGCTGCGAGTTCGAATTTGGATCTTCAATGAATTTAAGGTGTTCCTTTACTGATTTGAATATCATGTCTGGGAAGGATACTGAATATTCTAATGTGTATAATTGTAGCAGTAGATTACTATTTTAATACATGCCTAAAGAGTTTCATTTCAGGCATAACATAGTCGGATCCAAATTTTTGGTGTGGTTTGGGTGGTAGTCTAGAGAGAGCATCAAGAAAATTCACTTTGTTTACATTCTTCCCCCCATCAATTATTTACTAGTAATGTAAATTTAGTTATTAAATTAGATGTTGGGTGTCTATATTTGGAATGCATCCCTTTTTAAAAAAAAAGTAATTTCTTATTTATAGCCCTAGCTAATAACCGGTAAAGACTTTACCATAGTGAGTAATATGTCAATTCTTTGTTGGTCTTTTATTACATACTTCTCACGTTATAGTGTGAATTTGTTGGTAACTCATTTATTTGACATTAAAAAAAGGTAGATATTAACATTTTTTCAACGATGTCTTGGCCTTAGCTAACAACACTGTCTTGAAGCAATGATGTATTGGACTATTTGAGATCATTCGACATCCTCATTTAGTGAAGGTCCTTGCTTATTTTACTATTAGTGCGCTTCAACTCCAATTTATATATCTAAAAAATCTTGTGTTATGCATACTAGATCGATAGTAAAAAACATTCCCAAGTATGCTCCAGCACAGTTCTACATTGACAATGTGTTGCCTCGGATCAAGGAGTAAAAGATAATGTCCCTAAAACCTTTTCTTGATCGCCTTGGTAATTTTAAGGATGTCATTCAGATCTGCATTGTATTTATCTTTTATTTAGCTACAATGCTAAATTCAAACATGAGCTAGTCTTTAGTTAACATACATGTAGACTCTACGGCCATGTCTGCCTCTAAGTCCCTGTTATCCATATCGAGGAATGTAATCTAATTAATTTAATAAGTATATATTATCTAATAATCATGACATTTCATTCCCCTTTAATAAATCCTTGTTCCAAGTATGGAATTTAAAACAATCAACTACCACCTGGCTCAAACACAATCAATAGAAATTTTCCTTATTTTTTATGTGGTTGAGTCATTTTATCAAACATTATGTATGACTCATCCATCTTTACTATCCAAGGGTGGGGAGGTGGGGGCATTCCGAAAAATGAAACAATATGTGATTCATTTTGATAATTGGTTGCCTACTCAGGTTGTAAGCTTTATGCTAATTCGTGTGGTTCCTTTAGAGTTAGGAGTTCATTTTTTTGGTCCGCGCCAGTGGCACCATTTTTCATGGTGTTTTTAGTACAGGGACTAAATTAATAAAATTACGTGGAGTGTCCTATTTTTATACACTTTGAGTATTATAAGTACCTATCCCCAAAACCCCCTTATATAAAAGAAGGATAGTACACAAATTAGTATTTGAAATTTCAAATTGAACAATATATTTAGCTTTATTCCACGAGTTATAGTTCGAGCATGTAGATTATGGTAGTTTGTGCAAAAACCCATTTGTTTTTCATATTTGGCTCCATCCCTAATGCACATGTTTTTCATTTATGGGTATTTAACAGGGAGCTACTGTTTGCGTGGCCGTTTACATTCATTTTGAAACAACCCGGACATTCAAGTTAAAGCATTGAATTGGTACGAATAAGAGGTAATTCTAATTCTTAATTATTGATCTATATCGTTAGTTTTTGTACATATGGTTTGTAGTGATGATGTGAAGTTGAGGGCGAGCCAATTGAAAACCTGAATCGACTTGTAGTGGTGATAGGAGGTTGATGGTGAGCCAATTGAAAACCCGGATTGCCAATTGGTTGTTGTTGTATACTTTTAGATTAATATAAGATAATATTTATTTACTAGTTTGTGTGAATTTTAGTTAGATTATTGATATGTTTGTTTATGTTAATTACAAGATATCCAAGTTCGAAGTACCATTTGTACAAATAAAAATCCCCTTCATTACAAGATTTCCTTTTCATATAGATAGATATAAGATCTATGGTGCAATTACATAGAAGTACATTTTGTTCTACCTAGGGCTATAGTCATAGTAATCCTCCCATTCAACTACTTTGACCATTTCTGAACACCTTATAGCATTTTCGGGGCGTCCACATAGTCGATCATTTCTGTAAGATTTGATTTCTTGAGCACTCCCCCTTCCAATGGGTTTCAAAGATAAAAATCCTTTATTGGCCCATAAACTGACCCACATGATGAAAAAAAGTAAAAGGTCCCGAGAATAAAATGATCATATTTGACCATTGTACGTTGCTAACATCATAAATGGAATAATCGAGAATCTCAGGAGCATTTCGCCTTAGAGGGAAGCATCCGCGCGAGAGGTGGTGGATGAAGAGGAAGCGAGAATGTCGGCTAGAGTAACGCAAACATTGGTGAGAATCCAATGCCCGAAAACTAATTTAAGGGAAGTGACCGTGTCCAAATCAAACTTCTGAATTTGAAAATAATTAGTGTACTATCATTTTGGGCTTAAAACTGGGATTTAGGGGTGAAAACTCAAAATAGCAAACATGTGGCCCAAAGGTACAGAGGTAACCTAATAGAAGTTACTGTGTCCTTGCCGGACTCGGGTTTCAAAACTGATTAGTTTATGCTTGGGGAAATTTAAGTACTGACTTTTTGTCCTATACATAATGGTTTTATGTTGGTGACAATTTCCTTTTTTTAAATGAAATTGAAGTCCCAGGGGTTCATTAGTCATTATATTTGCAAATGTTTTGTGCATATAATTGAAAAAACGCTCATATGTAAGAATGCTAGAAGTTTTAAGTTATTTCTTTAGTTCAATCATTGTTCATGGTTATATGGACAACATTAGAGTTAGTTGAATGCCATTTGCAAGGCTTTAACTTTATATCTCACACATAAATTTAGGAACCAAGGTTCAGAAATTCACGGGATATTAAATTTGTACATACACAAACCAAAACTAAAATGTATGCAAGAAATCTGAATTTATAGATTTATTATTCTAATCATATTTAGGACTCTAAAATATCCATGAAATTACATATTGGATATAAATAATACATATATGCAACTGAAGACATGAATAAAGAAAATAAATAGTAAAGCAATAACAAAAGAATACTCATAGGTGTAAAAACTGAATAATCATGGGTAGATAAGTGAGAAGCATGGTGTGAAAAAGGGGAAGCTAATGGGGATCTGAGAGAGGCAGGTCTATTACCCTGCTGCACCAGAGCAGCATGAAAGCTCTGTTATATATCAACTTTTGTTTATTATAGTGTTTGTCTATGTGTAATACGCGTGTCGTTCAGTGTGACATTCATCTTGTTCTAGTGGTAAACCTTTTGGGTAATCAAGTTTGAGAATCTTAGCATAATTTCCATGTGCAAGTACTTATTGAAGTGTAAAATTATTCTAGTACTTTCATCATTTGACATTTCATGATTGTCTTGAAAATTCAGGAATTCAGTTTCATTATTATTGATGAGATAGCGTAGCGTTTTCTATCATGTGTTGAGACAGCCAATGTTTTATCGTCTAACCTTTATTGGTATTTCCTATGACCATAAAGAATTTAAGAAAGTTCTTACTGTTACAAACCCTCAGAATGGTAGCTGAATGTGTCCATAACTGTCACAAACCCCTCAATGTGTCCTATACTGTCACAAACCCTCACAATGGTAGCTGAAACACCTATGAGAACACTCAGAAAGTATGATATGACAGTTTCATATTCATTCCTTTATACATGACATGCTAGACCACCTGCTAGCTGTTATAGCTAGTCCCAATAGACACGAGTTCTGTTAATTTATGTTCTACCAATCATCTCCATTTAACCATTTCACATTTGATTTCTGCTGCCACAAACTTTTCTCCCTATTCAAATCTATATTAAGCTTAGCCTTGATATAAAATAAATCACTTCTAGTGTTATAATTAGGATCAAGCACAAAAGAATAAGGCATCCCAAATAGGGCAGCCTTTCTACCAGTGTAAATAAGGCAGCCCAAATAGGATTTTTTTTTTAATGTTTAAAAGTAGCAACAGAGATAGTATCAATATTTCTAGTAGAAGAATTATGGGAAACAAAGAAACCACTTTTTCCTCTATTGATCATTTTCCCCGATTCACATTGATAAAGACATAGAAATTGCATCAGATTTTTCAACGACTCAAATAAGATACTAAAGTCACACCATTGTGACAACCCGCTCACCAAAATAGGGGGTGGCCAGCCCAATACTCCAATATAACAGAATCATAGATGGAATCATTATCAGGATCACAATAAAAATATAGAGTATCCAGGATAACCACCCAATATTTCAGAAAACGGGTTGCCAAAAACTTTGTTTTGAAAGTAAATAAATGAAAACAAACAACCCAATTCCTGAAAGATAAGGGAAACCCCAAGACTTATATAAATAATACAACAAGAATACAATAAAAAGACCGAATATGATACCGGTCACCAACTGAAACTCCAACAATACACAAGTTCAATAAGTTACTTATTACATTACATTAGACATTTACAAAAGCTTGGGCACCTCGCCCGAATAAAGGACTTGATCTTAACTAGGATGCAAAAATGAAAATGTCTATACCAATGGTGTCCCGTAATACCCGCAATGCATCACGGCTCGTCGAGGACATCGAAATAGGAATTCAAATCAGGCATCCCTGCGGAGGAGTACCTGAGCAGAGACAAGATGCATATGCAAGAAGAAGTGTAAACGGGTCAGGGCCCGGTTCTATATGATTACCAGATGAATAAAGAGTATGACAGTTATGAATATTATCATGCTAGGAAGAATAAAGTCTATCTACACAATTCTAAAACATAGGTTAAGACAGTAAAGAAAATCATGAGTTTAATTTTAACTAAGCAGGAGAAAGGAAAGATTAACATAAATAAAACTTCTATCATATACCCCGATTCATGTCATAGTTTATTCCTCAACAGGAAAATAAATCTATAACTATAAGCTCTTTATGGTTTTTATCTCAATTTTAAGCTCTTTGTGGCTTTTACTTTTAATTACATGCCCATCCTGGCATTACCATTCCTTAGCAGGAATATTATTATCAACAAATGCTCCTTGTGGCATTTCATCGTGCTCTTTATGACACTACATCATGCTCTTTATGTCATATCTCATACATCAAGTCCCACTTGATTATGAATAGTTATATTAATATACATATAACGATTCTAAGACCGCCCCTCCGAGTTTCCCCACTGGGCGCGCCCCTAACTGACCATCATCTTCCAGGGCCTATCTATACAAGACAACCTGGGCTCATAAAGCAAACGTCGGGAAGCGTCCATATGCCTGCGGGAGAGTCAAGACCACATCCGGAATCTCCTCACCAGCGCAGAAAAATATAACATAATCGCTCATATGGCCTATGGACTATATCCACCCTGCATTCACTATCCAGGGGGCATCACCAAGCGCGCGAACTTCCCATATGATGTCATTTAGAGAGGTGTGTAACAACCATTTTATTTATCATTTTTCAATAATCAAGTAAATTATCATTTACCGAGTTCATGATTAAGTAAATTATCATTTACTAAAATCAATAACATTTCCACGTACATGTTTCATTTATATCCGAAACCTTTTTCCATTTACTTTATTTGTAAATGATATAACTTATTATCCGGAGCCATACGTATATCATAACGGTATTACAACCTCAATGAATAAATGAAATATCAATCTATTCTCCCAAGATTTACTTGTGAAGTTATTATAAACCATCAAGACGGATCATAGCTCTACTGAGCTTCTAAGGTCTCTCAAACGTAATACTACATCTCCTAGTCTTATTTTAGTCAACTAGAAGAAAGAATGCCCTAACATTAATTGGCATAACCCCGGAAAAGTCCCCCCCCCCCCCCCCCCATCCTATTTCTAAAGTAGGGTGGATAGCTAATTCATCTAGGACTCTAAAACTCTAAATTTACTTCATTCAAGAAGGATCCTAGTCCCTATTGAATAAAATAAATCTAGGAAACAAAATAAGATTTTAAAGGTGAAAAATAGGGGACCGGTCGACCGCGTCTCAAGGTTTTGCCTACGGAGAAAAGCAGAAAGTTTAAAATAGAGGGACGGTCGACCGGTAAAGGAATCGCGATCGACCGCACTCAAAATTTATGCCTTTGTAGGAAAGCAGTAAGCCCTCCCATGAAGGCCCGGTCGACCGGTCCCGAGACCGTGGTCGACCGGTCGTAGCAGACCTAGGGTTCTTCCTTCTTCCAAAAGCTAAACCCAAATCTCAAATCTCTATCATTTTGAACACAACCAACAACTTTTATCTACCCAAAGATTATCCTACATGATTTATAACCATTAATACTCACCATTTTATCATCAAAAACTAATATTAGGGTTTAAATCCCATAAATTCCATTTGTGATCCATAAATGCAAATACACAACTATCATACAAATTATTCAACTTATATCACATATTAGCAAGTAGAAAACTTGCCTTATGGTTGTAAATTCAGATTTCATGGTGGTAGAAGCAATCTCCCATCTTCAATCTTCATTTCTCTCTTCTTTCTCCACTTTTCTCTTCTTCTTCCTTTCTCTCTTTGTTCAAGACATAAAATGGGGGAAAAATAAGGTATTTAGGAGACTAAAATCGTGGCTTAGGTTAAAATTCCCAACTTAAATGGTTAACACCACATTAAAATGACTCCCAATTACGTATATAAGCTAAAACCAGGTAAAAGTGCCCGAAATACAAAAATACAATAGGACACTTATTTTGACTGTCTCGCACCATCCGGGACTAACTACACCCTCTAAACTGGCATCCGGAAATTTTATGAATTATTTCGAGTTCCAATATCATTTAAATCAAAATGTCAGTTTAAATACCTGACACTACAAACATGCAACCTGATGATATTTACTTTCACCTACAGTAAATATGCATCAAAATAGTAAATATTAACTTCAAATTCATTAAATTAATATCTACCCCAATCCCCACATTTTATATAATTACCTTATGCGGTAAAATTAGTATAAAATGAGCCTCCCATAATCGAGGGTTGTTACAACCATTAGGCAAAGAAAAACATTGAACTTTATTAGTATACATCAAACAATTATAACAAGACAAGTTTTATACATTGGGTGCTATGCTAAAGAAAGAAGTTAAATTTCAAGAAGATCCTAAAAAAATGGATCTGTTAAGAGTGCTATCAGTGTTAAATCTTCTTCTGCTTCTGTTTTAACTAATGCTGAAGATGGAAGTTCAAGTCACCAGGAAGGAAATCCCAATGATGGTGGGGAGAAAGATGCGGATGAGGCTGAGGATAGTGGCGCTGAGGACCTGGATGAACTAGAGGACGATGAATCTGTCCAGTATTTAGATTGGAAAATGCTTGATGTTGCAAGGGAAATTGTAAAAAAACACCGAAGATGACATAATAAAGAAAGTAAAAATACTATCAGCTTTGGCAGAGGTAGCTTTGTAAAGAGACGATGTTGAAACTTCTCTAAGTGATTATTCTTAAAAAATATCATTCATTATTTGCAGTGGTGTTAGAGGCGTAGATTTCACGCATTTCATCTCTTTATTGGTATACACAATCTAGACCTAAACACCATACATATGTTGAATTTGTTTGCTTGAAGGAAACGTAGAAGTAATATTTCATTAAGTTTCGTTATGAGTATTTGGTTGTTATTGGTTCGTTAAGAGTATCTTTGTATGTTTATGGATTGGTTCGTTAAGAGTATCTCTGTATGTTTATTGCAAAGTGTTAGCTAATATCAGTTTGTGAATTTATATATGCAATACCAAATTAAAGCAATTTACAAAATTGGACATCCCCAAATAAATCTAGACCGAATACAGTGGCAATAAGTCAACTATCCATTACTATGGGCATTTTTGGTACCATATTGGTCAAATTACTATTGTATATCTGCCACAACATCATCTGCTAATATAAATGTTCTTTCCATAATGTTGATATATGTTTTCCTTATGTAGATTGTATCAGAGATATGCAAGATGATGGAATCTGTAGGCTTTCTTGAAATCGACACACCGGTTCCCCAGGTTTGTGAATTTGTTTATGTTCACGTTCGATTGATTCATCTTGTGGTTATAGTTGTCTGATTAAAGTAGCTAGAAGGAATATGCTTAAAAACAAGTCGTTAAAGGGTAAAAACCCAAACTACCTCCCAAACGGTCCCGTAAGAGGTACGAACACCTCGCACGGGACCAATGTATCTTGTAGGAGTTGACCGTGTAGTCACGATTCTCCCTGTTCGAGAATATGATGATAATTTGAAAAAATCTAGATTAAGCTTAAAATCAAGCCCTTAAAGGGTGAAAACCCAAACCAACCCCCAAACGATCCTGTAAGATGCACGAACACCTCGCACGGGACCAATGTAACTTGTACGAGCTGATCGCGTAGTCGCGGGTCTCTCAGTTTGAGAATGTGATGATAATTTCAAAATATGTCGATTTGGCTTGAAAACAAGTCGTTGAAGGGTGAAAATCCAAACTAAACCCCAAACGGCCCCGTAAAAGGTACAAACACCTCACATGGGACCAATGTAACTTGTACAAACTTGTCGCGTAGTCGCGGGCCTCCTGGTTTGAGATGATGACGATAATTTTAGAACATGTAGATTAGGCTTAAAAATAATCCCTTGAAGGGTGAAAAACCAAACCAGCCCCCAAACGACCCCGTAAGAGGCACGGACACCTCGCACGGGGCTAATGTAACTTGTACGAACTGATCGCGTAGTCCCGGGTCTCCCGGTTAGTGAATATGAGGATAATTTGCAAAAATCAACACGTAGACTTAAAAACAAGCCGTTAAATGGTGAAAAGGCAAACCACCCCCAAACGACCCCGTAGGAGGCACGAATACCTCGCACAGGACCAATGTAACTTGTTGGAACTGACTGCGTAGTCCCGGGTCTCCCGATTTGAGAATACAATGATAATTGACAAAAATCAACACTTAGACTTAAAGATAAGCCGTTAAAGGGTGAAAACCCAAACCAGCCCTCAAACGACCCCGTAAGAGGCACGAACACCTCGCACGGGATCAATGTAACTTATAGGAACTGACCGCGTAGTCCCGGGTCTCCCGATTTGAGAATATGCCGATAATTTGCAAAAATTAACACTTAAACTTAAAAACAAGCCGTTAAAGGGTGAAAACCCAAACCAACCCCAAAACGACCCCGTAGGAGGCACGAACATCTCGTACGAGACCAATGTAACTTGTAGGAACTGACCGCGTAGTGCCGGGTGTCCCGGTTTGAGAATATGATGATAATTTGCAAAAATCAACAAAATCAATACTTAAACTTAAAAATAAGCCGTTAAAAGGTGAAAACCCAAACTAGCCCCCAAACGACCCTGTAGGAGGCACGAACACCTCGCACGGGACCAATGTAACTTGTAAGAACTGGCCGCGTAGTCCCGGGTCTCCCAGTTTGTGAATATGACGATAATTTGTAAAAATCAACAGTTAGACTTAAAAACAAGTCGTTAAAGGGTGTAAACCCAAACCAACACCCAAACAGATCCGTAGGAGGCACGAATACCTCGCACGGGACCAATGTAACTTATAGGAACTGACCGCTCAGTCCCGAGTCTCCCGGTTTGAGAATATGATGATAATTTGCAAAAATTAACAAAATCAACACTTAAACTTAAAAACAAGTCGTTAAAGGGTAAAAACCCAAACCAGTCCCCAAACGACCCTGTAAGAGGCACAAACACCTCGCACGGGACCAATGTAAGTTTTAGGAACTGATCACATAGTCC
Organism: Sambucus nigra; assembly: GCA_949130495.1. Taxonomy (NCBI): domain Eukaryota; kingdom Viridiplantae; phylum Streptophyta; class Magnoliopsida; order Dipsacales; family Adoxaceae; genus Sambucus; species Sambucus nigra. The sequence continues at coordinate 230,319 of CASBWL010000624.1, read as the reverse complement.
CGGGTCTCCCGGTTAGTGAATATGATGATAATTGGCAAAAATAACACTTAACTTAAAAACAAGTCGTTAAAGGGTGAAAGTCCAAACTAGCCCCCAAACGACCCCGTAAGAGATACGAACACCTCGTACTGGACTAATGTAACTTGTAGGAACTGACCACGTAGTCCTCAGTCTCCTGATTTGAGAATATAGTGATAATTTGTAAAAATCACACTTAGACTTAAAAATAAGCCGTTAAAGGGTGAAAACCCAAACCAGCCCCCAAACGACCCCGTAAGAGGCATGAACACCTCGCACGGGACCAATGTAACTTGTAGGAAGTAACCGTGTTGTGTCGGGTCTCGTGGATTTAAAATATGACGATAAATTATAAAAATCAATACTTAGACTTAAAAACAAGCCGTTCAAGGGTGAAAACCCAAACTAGCCCCCAAACGACCCCGTAGGAGGCACGAACACCTCGCACGGGACCAATGTAACTTGTAGGAACTGACCGCATAGTCACGGGGCTCCCGATTTGTGAATATAACGATAATTTGCAAAAATCACGCTTAGACTTAAAAATAAGCCGCTAAAGGGTGAAAACCCAAACCAGGCCCCCAAACAACCCCGTAAGAGGCACGAACACCTCGCACGGGACCAATGTAACTTGTAGGAACTGACCGCGTAGTCCCGGGTCTCCCGGTTTGAGAATATGATGATAATTTGCAAAAATCAACAAAATTAACACAAACTTAAAAACATGCCGTTAAAGGGTGAAAACCCAAATCAGTCCCTAAACGATCCCGTGGGAGGCACGAACACCTCGTAAGGGACCAATGTAACTTGTAGGAACTGATCGCGTAGTCCCGGGTCTCTCGGTTTCTGAATATGACGATAATTTACAAAAATCAACACTTAGACTTTAAAACAAGACTTTAAAGGGTGAAAACCCAAACTTGCCTTCAAACGACCACGTAGGAGGCACGAACACCTCGTACGGGACCAATGTAACTTGTAGGAACTGACCGCGTAGTCCCAGGTCTCCTGATTTGAGAATATGATGATAATTTGCAAAAATCAACACTTAGACTTAAAAACAAGCCGTTAAATGGTGAAAAGGCAAACAACCCCCAAACGACCCCGTAGGAGGCACGAATACCTCGCACGGGACCAATGTAACTTGTTGGAACTGACTGCGTAGTCCCGGGTCTCCCGATTTGAGAATACGATGATAATTGACAAAAATCAACACTTAGACTTAAAGATAAGCCGTTAAAGGGTGAAAACCCAAACCAGCCCCCAAACGACCCCGTAAGAGGCACGGACATCTCGCACGGGATCAATGTAATTTGTAGGAACTGACCGCGTAGTCCCGGGTCTCCCGATTTGAGAATATGACGATAATTTGCAAAAATTAACACTTAAACTTAAAAACAAGCCGTTAAAGGGTGAAAACCCAAACCAACCCCAAAACGACCCCGTAGGAGGCACGAACATCTCGCACGAGACCAATGTAACTTGTAGGAACTGACCGCGTAGTGCCAGGTGTCCCGGTTTGAGAATATGACTATAATTTCCACTCCTATATGTAATTTTTTAGTTTGAGTATTTTTTTTTTTTAAATTATTGGGTTATTAATATCGTATCTTTTTTGTATCCTATTTTTTTTTTGCAGGATAACAGTTTATCGTTGGCATTTATTCACGTGGAACACACAGAGAACTCAATGCTTTACAACAAGGGGTTTATTCATGATTCCATTTTTTTTTGTTATGGCCGTGCGGGCTTTTGTAGTTTTATTGTTAACTTTTATGGTCGTGCAGACTTTTGTGAGTTAATTATTATATTTTGTGGCCGTGCGGGCTTTATGTTAGGCAGGTTTTGTATTAATAGGCTTTGGAATGTCCAGAAAATAGAGGAAACTCTGCCCAATTTTTTTTTGCCTGTAAACTATTAAAGACTTGTAATATTTTGAAGTTTGTATGTACATTAGTTTATCAACAATGTGCAATATTTTTAATTTGTGAATTTTTGTGCTTTTAAATAAATTTTTTTTCTTTTTATAAAAAAATTTGGCACAATTCAAAACCGTGGCAAAAGTGTATCATATTTTGGCACGGTTTTGAACTGTGCCAATTTTTTTTTTGGTGAATCTGGCACAGTTAAAAACTGTGCCAAAAGTGTGCCAGAAATATCAAATTCTGGCACAGTTTAAAAGTGTGCCAGAAGTGTTCCTGTTTGGTCAAATCTGGCACACTTTTGAGCCGTGCCAGAAAAAAATGGCCATTTTGGAACACATGATTCTGGCACAGTTCAAAACCGTACCAGATTCCTGTTTTTGGTGTAGTGATTATTTTATTTCATGAATTTTGTATTTCAATTTTGTGGAAGTTTTGAAGAGGTTATGGGGACTTAGTTGCACTTAAATACGTCTTATCACCCTCAGGCCGATGAGTAGACGGAGTGGGTGAACCATAATTTGAAAAATATGATCTGGGCATGCACACTGCATTTCATGGGTAGTTGGGAGGATTAAATGCCTTTGGTATAATTCTTCTACATCAACAGTTATTAGAAGTCGATTAGATTGGCACCATACGAGGCATTGTATGGGTAACCTTGTAGATCGTCGATTTGTTGGTCGAACCCGAGCAAAACTAGTTTGTTGGGACTCGAGTTGGTTTAGGAGATGACTCAAAATATTAAGATGATTCAAGAGCGGATTAAGAAATCCAATAGTAGGCCGAAACCTTATGCAGACTTTGAGAGGACGGACTTTGAGTTTTAGGTGGGTGATCATGTGCTTCTCAAGGTGTCACCCATGAAGGGGGTGATGCATTTTAGGAAGAGGTGGAAGTTAACCCCGAGGTATATTGGGCCTTTTATGATCACAAATTGGGTAGGGATACTAATATTTTCTAGCAATTATAGACAATATAGATCGGGTACATAATGTGTTCCATTTATCAATGATTCATCGATTCTTAAGTGGTATGACAACGCGTATCAATACATTGACTTAGGGGATATTCAACTAGAGGCTTATACTTCATATAATGAGGAACATGTGTTAATTTTAGTCCGTAAGGTCTAGATTTTAGTATATAAGGAGATACCCTTAGTTCGTGTTAAGTGGCGTCACCATAGTGAAAACGAGTCCTGTAACACCTGACGTAGATTTAAGGGTCACCCATGGATCAACTCGGTTCGTTCTGGATGCGTTAACTGTGGAGTGATGTAAAATATCTTAGATAATGTTACTACTCCTTTTTTAATTAATTCAATTTACTGAATAAGCATGCAATTATGTTATATATATATATATATAAGGATAATGATAACAAGAACAAAATCCATTAGGCAACACCATAGGGTTCACGTAATTAGAGGTACTAGCGTAACTAGTAAGAATCAATTACCTTCAAAAAACTCTCAAAAGATAAATATCGATTAACCTAACGTAATAAAGGGAATGGGTGAGCCAATGCCCAATGGGATTCCCAACAATAATGCAATATAGAACTGAATGGTAGAAAGAACGTATGTAACATCATAATAACAACTTAAGTGTACCTGCAATAACGAAACAACACATGCATTAAACACATTTTATTCCACAAATATTTACTTTAAGTTATGTTAAAATCCATTAACCTTTATAATCCATACTTACCATTTTATTGTGAAAACATTTTTTTAACTCATTAACCCACACGGTTAACATGTGAAAAATCAAATTCCTTTGTTACTCCGTTTTCATTATCTAGTTTCTATTGAAAATCATGAGTGTCACTTTTAAACGGCCACTTCCATGACATTTTCCAAAAACAGTATTTCAACACACGCACCCAGTATATGAAAAGAATTATTCAAGTGTACGTTCCAACCTGGGCTTATAGCCTCTGTAGGTTATTTGAGCACCCAATTATAATATTTTATCACTTTGTTTGCTTTAGCCTTTAACCTTACCAACACATTACCATGTTAAATCGGGATTATGACCGCTACGGGTCATGCATCTGTCGAGAAGTTATTTATTAGTCTTTACTTATTCTCTATTAAGCTCTTTATCTCATTATGCCATAGTTTTATCAGTTATCTCAATTACACAATTACCCATAATTCTATTTATTACCATTTAATCTTGAAATATTATATATGTACATCATCCACTTATCATTTATCTTAATTTACAAATTCCATGATTTTTCATTTACTCCCATTTTTATCCTCGAGTTAATCGTATCCCATTTATGTTTGTGGGCTCTCCCCACTTGCCATAAATATCGTAATTGTTTCGTCCCTATCGAGTGATTTTTTGTCTAAGCCGAAGCCGCACTCTAGGGCTTTAGTCCCTCCTTTAGTTTACCCATTAATCCATTTTGAAAATTCTTTCACTTTTCATTAGTTCATTTCCTTGTGATTCAACCTCTATTTTTACCCAAATACCTACCATACTGCTGTCATTATCTTTACTTATTTCATCACGTCATCATGTATATCCGGTCCAAAGGGCATTTATCCTAAGGTAATTACCACCTTGTTACTTTTATTATCAAAACATTACGCCTTTTGAATACATTAAATCATTTAAGTCCTTATATTCATTCCAAATGTTTTATCCATTTTTGTAGCCTTTATCCAAACCTAGTATTCCTTTAATACCCAAGTTTAACGATTAATCTGCATCATATTTTTTTGTACACTTTATATCGCATGTGAAACAAAAACCTCTTTAATAAATTTTAACATTTTTGGTGGAACCCTACATTTTATATCTTTTAGGTATCATGTCGTAATTTAACTAAAGCCAATACCCAATTTACGATACCATCAACATTTCCCCAAACATTCGAAAGCTTATCATTTGAGCCCATATTTTACAATTTTACATCTTTACACCCGTTTTACAATGTTAAATAACATTTTATGAGCTTTTTCACACTAAGGTTTTGCCATATTAAACAATTAATATTTTGAAAATATTTACATCATCTTTTCGTGAAACACGACACCTTTAATGTATAACGTGTAGCATATTTTTCCATTTTCCACTTGAAATACCAAGTTTTAAGAATATTTATGAGACCCAAACATTTCTCACATGAGATAATAATATTTCACATGAAATAGCAATTTGTATACATGTTTCTTCAACAATAACAAACGCTTTACATTATGAAAATTTCATAACTTGAGAATTATCCTTTGAGCAAATTTTTGTCAGATGTTTTAACATAAAATCATGCTATATTTACTAATTAAGTAGTATATTTTTATTATATATATATATATATATATATATATATATATAATATACACACACACACACACATACACGCACACACACACACACACACATGCATATAACTAATATGCATTTAACATATTTTAATAATATGAAATTCAATTAAAAAAAACACCTTATGAGCCCAAAATATGTGAAAAGAAGGTTAAAGGAAAGCAATCCCCCACATCCAAAGTAGGCCTTAAAGGAGATTCCAATCATTCCTAAGAACTTTTGAAAATGATCCTATAATGATCCAAACTAAACCCTAAACTTGTTCCAAAAATACCCTAAATTAATTCTTGAAAAATATAACCCTAAAGTACTCATAACTAAAGCTTTCACACAAATATATTTTCTTTTGGTTGTAATACAAGGGGTGAAGAATATAATGTTAAGGAGGGGTTTTTAAGAGGGGAGAATGGGTTATATTGATTTTGTGTGATGTATTAAGATTTTTTGGATGATTAAGTAATGATTTTTTGGATGTATTAAAATAATCCCAAATATCAACACAAGAGGTATTGATTTTTTGGATGTATTAAAATAAATACAAAGTAATGAGGTGAAATGGACCATCCAAATATCAACACCTCATTACTTGGTAGAGCTTCTTTTTTTAAACGAACGAGTCCTTTGAAGTTGTTTAACTTATGAGTAGGGTTGTGTTTCGGCCGGATCGGATCGGAAAATGACCTTTCGGAAAAAATTCCAATTTTTTCGGAAATAAAATATTTGTTCCAATTTCCTATCCAATTTTTTCGGAAAATCAAAAAAGTTTCCGAATTCGGAAATATCGGAAAATCGGAAAAAAATCGGAAAAATTTGAAAATTAGAAATATGGTATTTTTTTCTGTTCTGCCGCATGAAGACAGTATGAGAAATTAGAAATTAGTTTTTTTCTGTTCTGCCGCAGCCATCAATATAACAAACCGATGTAAACAAATCTGTAAACCTATAAACCGATCAATATAACAAACCTATTAAACCTATAAATCGATCCCAACAGATGTATTAGATGAAATAAAAAAGATGTAAACAAATGTAAATAAGATGTAAACCGATCTTATAAACAGAAGTAAACAAGATGTAAACAGAGCCTATAAACCGATGTAAACAGATCTGTAAATAAGTAGAAATAAAAAAAATAAACAGATAAAAATAAACTAGAAAAGGCTTACCTATGTTCGAGACTATAAGGGTCGGACGATGTAAACAAATATGCGCCGCCGAAAGTAGAAGAAAGGGGTTGAACGATCGTATAGAGATTGGGTCGAGAGAGAGAGGTGAGAGATATGCACCGCCGAGGAGAAAGGGGCGAGACGAGAGAGAGAGAGAGAGAGAGATGTGAGAGATATTTTAATAAGAATATCATACAACCCTAGTTGCTCTCTACTAACGGCATATATAAATATATGGGGTAAGGTAAAAAATAAGGGAAATCTAAATTGTACACATTCTTATTACATAAGGATATAACTTATAAGGTAAAAAAATATATATAGAAAATATTCGAAAAAAATATTCGAAATATTAATCGGAAGATATATTCGGAATATTAATCGGAAAAAAGATTCGGAAATTATATCGGAAAATCGGAATTTAAAACATAGTTCCAATTTCCTATCCAATTTAATTCGGAAAAATCGGAAATCGGAAAATCGGAAATCGAAAACCTTGTATATGTTCCAAAATCGGAAAATATCGGATCGGACATCGGAAAAATCGGAATGTTCGGAAAAAAAACACAGCCCTACTTATGAGTGAATAAGTACACAAGAAAGAGGCTTACACCTTTAACAAGTTGACAACACGATGCTCAGAGTATGGCCACATGAGATCGCTGCAGATAGGCCACGACCGTGGCTTATAATTCCCACGAGTGCGGTTTTGCCACAACTACGGAAGTAATGCCCACCATAACATCCGAAGGGTGCCGCCTAAGCGGCAGTCCCACGGATTAATATCCCTGATTCTCAATTTTCTTTACAAATTCACTTAAATGGTTTCCACGAGTTCATTTCCTAATCCCTTAAGAGCATATATGTTCTTTACCTCATATTGAAAATTGACTTCCAAATTCATAAACGTTGATATATAACTAACTCCATTAAATTTATTATTTTACTTATAACATCAACAAAATTGTTAAAAAAATCATTACATTAAAATCTCAATATCATAAATCAATTATTTAACAAGTTATTTATTATACACTTGCATTCCTAATTTAATATTTCTCAAAATAATTACCTCATTGTCAAATTCTTTCTCTAATGTGAAACCCAAATTTCTCAACTTTGTTATGTATTTTCATGAGTTCATCCATACAAATTTCATAATTAAATCAATACCAAGATGATTATCCCCATAAAATGTCTCAATTGACTATAACTAATAAGATTTACCACAATTACCATTCTTGGAGATCGGGGTTGTTATAAGTCCACTTGAGAGCGAGAGGATATGATGAGGCAATAGTATTCGTAGTTATTTTGAGACATCTATGTGTTATTTCATGTGAATTTCGGCGATGAAATTTTTTTTATTAGAGGGAAAGAATGTAATACCCCATATTTTAAAGAGGTATTATAATTAATTAATTGGGCATAAGTTTAATAAATTTAATAGTAACTCGGACTAATTATATAATTAAAATTGAGTATTTAAAAATATTTGTGAAAATTAAAGTTAAATGAGAGAATTTAGAATTTTAGAGCTCATTTGATTAATTTATAAAGTTTATGGTATAAAAGTTAAATTACTAAAAAGATTGGGTTAATTTGGTAATAAAAATGAGAAAATTTGATTTGGACTCATAGGAATTCATAGAAAGGCTTGGGGATGATATGGTACTTGTGCATTTCATAGGGGAACAAGTAAAATTTACAATTTTTGGGTTTGCAACCTCCGTGAAAAAATCTTATACTCTCGTCCTATATAAAATTAAGACAGGAATCTCATGTGGTTCATTCTTAGCATCACTGTCGAAAACCAATTAATTACTAATAACCTATTAGGCCTGGTGTCAAAATTTTAAACTTTCTAATCTTTTTAACTTAAGCACACAATCAGACCATCCACACAATTAATATACACATTGAGTGAATTAAATCAAATAGTAACCGATAACTCTCGATAAAACATTTGTACAACCATATCGAATATGCGCAAATGAAAATGATGGAAAATAAAATAAACGACAACAGTTGGGCCACATGCCCGAATATTAATTACAATAACTCCTATCTAGATCACAAAGATGGAAGCGTCTAAAACAAATCATGCCAACATTCACAGCTATGGAAGCAACGTCTGACTCGAAAGAAGTTTCATCCGGGCGTCCCTGTGTTTCGACACCTAAAAGGTTTTTAAAATATTAGAAAACGGGTTACAGCCCAAAACCTTTTAGACCCCTTACCTCTCATCTAACAGTGCGCACCTAACGCATGTATAATACCCCTAGTTACGCTACCCATCCTAACTAGTATCTCACCAAATCATATGAACACCCATGCGCTATCTCAACAACACGCGTATATAATATCCTAAGCTTTCGCCCACTTGTGCATTATATTATTCTCGTTTATAATTCATCCATTCATTATAAATAACTCTCACTAGTTATTACACTCACATTTTAGTGTTATTTCCCTCGTATATAATATTCTCATATTTATATACCTATATCACATATTTTTATTTCGAATTTTATACTCTCGGATAATTAAGAAATTACCTCACATTTCATTCTTTATTTTCTCCATATATATGTATGTTTTTCACATCTCGTATATATACAATATACTATACACATCAAGTATCTCCATACTTATATATCACACACTATATAAGTAAAATAACCATCCCTCAGAGCTACAACTCAATGGATGCAGTCTCTAAAATGCTATTATCTTCTTGGTAACCCACACATCATCCTAGAAATCACCGGTCGGAATCTCACATCTATCGGATAAAACATAACACAAACGTATGGGAAGCGGCCATAGTTCCTCACCTGAAAGCGAGACCAATAATACCCAAGACATTTCACTAATGATAAAAAGCCACCCCTGCTAAAATAATTGGTCGACTATGACCTGGGGACTATACTCACCCTGCTCCTCGAGCCAGGGGATTCACCCACATCGGACAACTTCCATTGATATCACTAGAGGGGTATGTTCCACGTAAATATATCAATCACACATAGATATAGTTATAATCATATCATATCTCTACCCGTATGTATATATCATCAAATTCAGGTATCCATGCCTATCTCTTGTGGCATTATCCCATAATCCCAAACACACTAATTCGTACTAATTATAAGTATACACACAACTTATTAATACCATAAGAATTTACTCACTTATGCTATAATATCACTTTTTTCTCTGAATATTAGCTCCTTACATCTAACTAGTGTTCTAATTTCATCCTACTCACACATTCAGATTCACTCACATATATTTGGCATATCTATATATATTTTATACGCATAAATATATATACCCGTTGTAATAACTTTCCCAAGTGTCGTTTACCCCAAACACTCATCTAATTTATTCCCCGAATTTTATTCACACTAACCCGAGATTATGTATATCACTCTTTTCATCACTTAGAGTTCCTCACATTCTATATAAGATCCCCTATTTTTTTATATCCAAAAGGAATTCGTCTACAATCATTTTTAGGCTAGGAAAAACCTCTCAAATTTTTCTGCCAAAATCGAACCGAACCCATGGCCCCAAAAATGAACCGATCCGGTTCCAAAGAAATCGAACCGATAACACCAAAAATGAATGGCTCGGTTCCAAAAAAAAACCACATCCGGACCGGTTCCATGTGAACAATTTTTGTTCTTTATGAGTCCATCTTCTTCTACATCTCCCAAAAATTACTCCAACATCATCAACCATCAATATACTCATCTGCACACTAACTTTTACCCAACACAACATTTATTAATGGGATTCATCAAGTTAATTAAGATTTAAACCCTATCTTAATTAAACCCTAGTTTTCATTCAACCCTTTCAATTTCTCACCAAAATTTACACTATTAACATGAATTTTAACCTAGATTTCATATGGAGTTAATATCACAACAATTTATATGAAATCAATTCTCAAAAAACCATTTTTGATCCAAGAATCTCAACCTAAATCATATAGTTTTTACGCCAACTATAATACGGATTATAAACACACTAAAATGATTAAAACAAGTCAAAAACTTGCCTTGATGGATAAATTCGACGACCTCGTGCTGAAAATCCACCAGAGCTTGGCCTGAGCCTCCTCATTTCTTCCTTTTCTTCCTTCCTTTCTCTTTTTAATTCTTTATATCTTTTCTTTCTTTCCTTTCTCTTTCTCTCGTGCCCTTATAAGAGAGAAATAAGGGTTATCCCCGATTAAACCCAAAATTGGCTCGTATACACAATTATGAGTCCCTATAAGCCCAAAAAGTCCTTGGAACCCAAACACTACCCCCGGGTGCTTTATTCTGACTATCTCGACCCTTTTGATAACAACCATGCACTCTAAATCCTCATCCGAGTCACTTATCATAAATTCACCTTTTAAATCCACTACAACTCCTCACATATTTTTTCGAGTAAAATTTTATTACTTTTCGCTTTGCCCAACTACGACATGATATAAAAATAATCCAACTTATTTATTTATTCCTGTAAGTAAATATAACACACATCATTAATATTTAACCCTCACTTCAAATTTCTTTCACTTAAAATTCTCAAATTATTTCTCCGAATATTAAATTATACCTAAATATCCATAAAGGTACGAGGTATTACATACTTCCTCCCTTATAAAGGAATTTCGTCCTCGAAATTTGAACACAGTCTATACTAAAACTGAGGATCTTTACAACACCATATCCTCTAATATTCAAAATTAATCCCAAAGTAAGGCTTAATAACTATAGCCCTAGCTTCACAGCAAGCTTGTTCAACTATCTTCAGACTGATATACTCCATCAGTCATAAAATCTCACCTCAATAAGGGCACATCACACATTGTGCTTCTACTAACAACATCTGAATAAGACGAGCCCATACATCAATGTCCTTATTGCCTTAATATTATTGGAAGGTTACACATCACTAAGTGCCAACTTCACGTATCCTTCCCAATAATTTGTCATTACACCACTATTATCTACAGACTCTAACTCTCGTTCGATCCAAAAATCTTATTAGTCGCTCACCTTAAAATAACTAGAGGGAGAAGGACAAGTCTTTTCTCACACAAAACCTCAATAAACACCTTATCTACCACAACCAGCCTGTGCACTTTCCACTAGCCTGTGCACTTTTGAGACCTTTCTACCTTAGGCATCATCATTCTATTTACATGAAGGCCACTCTTAACATTTGACTGAGTATGATTCCGCTCAACTTTTCCACAATAGTTATCTTGGTTGTAAATGGCTCCACTCCCACAGCCATTCAACTTATCTTGGTTGTGCTACTCTTATTGCACATATTTACTTGGATCATCAACTTTCTCTTATGAAACTTAATCCATCCTACCATTCTAGCTTTGTTTATAACCGCCCACGGGCATATATTCCCAAGTCCCTTTAACCCGGATGATATGAAATTAATTGACCAGGGTGCCCGCACACACAATATTCATTTTTATCCGCACAATCGTTACACGACTAAAATAGCCTTAAACTGTAATATAACTTTCAACTCATAGTTATAACTACACACTTGTTTAATGACCGAGGTACCAGACTGGTGGACTAGTGACCAAACATCTCCCCACTTCCAACGTTGCGCTAAGTTTCATGCGTGGGACGTCTCATAAGGAAAATCCAAATAAGGACCCCCGCCGATACACTACTACCTAACATTTTCACTTATCAAAATCCGTTAGGCCCCTAGTCCATAGCATGTACCCCTAAATAAGACACCCCACCTAATTAAATACTGGATGATCAGTCCTTTATTAAATTAAATCAGAATATACAATTGGTTCAGATTATGCATCATTATTAAAAACTTTATTATTATATACTAACCACCTAATATTTAAAAAGGTTGATGTACAAATTTTGTCTTTTAATTAATATAAAGGTTAATGAAATAATTAAACATTCACCATTCACATCAATCTCATATGATAGAAAATGATTGCAACAATAAATGAAACTGGAGAAAACATTTCCAATCTAAGTCCCAAATACAATAATGCAACAGAAATAAATCCACAACCGAAAGAAGTAAATAACTAAATCCAAAATTTCTTATTATCTGAATAGAAATGGGGAAACATACCCTAACTAATAAAGTAACTCAAAAGGGAAAGATGATTGACATAGAGGCGTCTACTACCAAGGATGGATCTCCTATGCTTGGTGTCCCTGTGGCTGGGCACCTAAAATAATTTGACAAGAAAAGAGATTTGCAGAAAACGGGTCAGAGCCCGAGTTGAAAACAGTTTAAAAATAGCCAAGTGCTTAAAATGAATTAATAGCACATATATTAATCATGTTAGATTATCATACTCACTTGGGATGCTTACCTCTCATCTAATGTGCATGCCTAACGTACCATCAAACCCTACTAGTTTCTATTCCCATGCTAACTATCCCTTTTCAATCTAACATCTAATCTTAACCCAATACCATTCCCACGTATTTCCCTCGCAATACACATAATACATATAATCAACTTCTCTTTAACATGGATAAGCACTCTTTCAATTTAATATAGATAAAGTGTCCACCAACATAATTCTATTCAAATTTCATTATTATTCATGTCTACTTCATTCACACAGTAGATAGTATCACAAGTATATATATATATATTCAATACTGCACCCCGAGATATAGCTACGGTGCATGCATACTCTGTTATCATGTCCTGGTGCATCGCTCATTGCATAAAGGACTATAGGTTCAATCTCTCGTGAACCATCAAAACAAACACACATATTGGAGGCGAACATAGTTCCAAGCCGATGGGCTATGCATATACCTACGCACCCATACGAACGTCATCACTATCATTCTCATAGATAGCCAGTACCTATGTTCTATACTCTAGTGGTACAAATCAATATCCCACCTGAAGGCTCCTCAAGGCATGATTTTCCACAATGCGCAACCTCTTCTCGATATTAAGCAGCGTAGGTATGTCTTACACGTAATAGTTCAATCAATAAGCATACACACAACTTATTATATTCATTAGGTATTCACGTAACCCAAGTCCTCGAATTTATAAGTAGTCTTATCGTCTCTACTACTCTCAATACTCTAAGCGTACGACTTATCTCTCTATCGTATATACTCTTCAAGGTTCTCTCATTCCAACCCATTCCCTTAGTAGTTACACAATTCATCTAACTCCTAAATTATGAAAAGAATCTACTCTAGAATAGCGTAGGTCCTATTCTCTCACTTAAAGGAACCTAGAAGGATTTTTAACTCATTTGGGCAAAATTTGGAGTTTCTGAAATCTCGTTAGAACCTCGGGATTCTCGTTTGAACGAGTTTCTCACTTCGAACGAACTCTAAAATCTCGTTAGTAATCTCATTGGAATTTTCATTCGAACAAGGTTATTCGAATGACCTGGGCAGCTCTTTAAACGAGAATTATGAGAGCTTCCTCTCTTTCAAAAATTTCCTTTTTTCCTAATTCATTCAACAAAAAAATTACTTCAAACCCATCCTAATTCACATTCAACAACTCTAATCTATATCCCCTAGTATTATATTACTTTCCCATCCAATTTTAATATCAAATCCCTAAAATTATAGCATGAATTTCGATTAACTTCTCAAATCTTCAACCAACCCTAATTTCACATAAACTCCATTAACAACCATTTAATCCCATATTTGATTTCGTGAAATAAACATATAAAATCAAGAATTATCATACCCAGAACATGGTTATTCAACTACATGCAAACCTATACTCCCAATTACAGATTAATACCTAATTTCAATCCCAAATTCATAATATCATGGTTATTCCATCAACTACATTAACATGAATCACATATGCTCTAAAAATTTAGCAAGATAAACACTTGCCTTTTTGTGAACTTGTCATTCACTGGATGAAATTGGTATAAGGGTGATCCTCTCTTCACGATCTACATGTGAAAGCTTAAGTCTTTATCTCAGGGCTCCTATGGAGTTCTTCTTCTTCCTCTTTAGTTCTCTCTCCCTTTCTCACTTAGATTTGGAAACTCTCAGATATCCTATTACCCACGTACTCTTCCTTTTTAATTTTCTATTTTCATTCATTTTAATTCTCAAAAATCTCAAAAGACTAAAATACCGCTCTGGGGTGTCGGTTTGGCCTAAATTGCCCCAAAACCCAAATAAAATACCCGAGTAGAATTTTTTGACTACCTCGACCCTTCCAAACTCATCGGCGCACTCGAAATGGTCATACGAGTTACTTAAAAATAAATTATCTCCTTAACCCAATAAAGTAATACCGACATAACTAATATGCGCGTCCCCACTAAGTATTTTATAACTATCGTATTTTTCAATCCCGGCCATAATAATATTTTCTTAATTATATATTACTTTACTCACTAAGTAATATTCAACATAATTATCATCAATAAATACTAACTCTCATCACACTAGTAATTGTTACATTTAAATCCAAATTAATAATAAATAAATTTTCTCCATTTAAATTAATTAATCCTAATTCCGTAATTAAAATAAAATTCGTCAAAAAATACAGGGTATTACACTAAATTCCCGTCTCTTGACATAAAAGTATACTCCTCCACTCTCATGCTACAAAAGACAGGACACATTAGAATGCTCTTACTATCACAAGTTTCTTCGCGAGAAAAAAAATTACAAGCTATATCTCCTCGCTCGATAATAAACCCAATATGCCCAAAATCCTATCGATAAAGTCCCTATGCACCGGGATCATATATCTCGAGACAACTATACTCTCTGAAGTCTCTATCAAAACATCATATAAATGCGAGCTCGACCCTCTTGCAGGTGAAGCATCACCAAAACCACAAATCATGCCCTATAGCAACATACATGATAGCCTTGCAATAACAACCCGCTATCGATCGAACCAATTCTATTCACACCATATCCAGGATAATATCATACTCGTATCACACATCACTATAACGAGTAATTCCAATAAGATATATACCACTATGACTACACCCGCTTCCCTGCAGATGAAACTAAAGATAACTTTGCTACACAACAAAAAATATACATACACATAATAATAATATTGTTATCGATATACGCACTAAACTCGTCTCACACGCGACTCTAGAGCTAATCAAAATACTGTGACTCCCTCGTGTCACATAAATCATGTCTCATTCACTCGAGGATAAAACTCATATTTCTACCTTACCAATCGCCCTGGCTGCTCAAATGGTTCCCGGACATGACACACTTGTTCGAACTGAACCAAACTATCTTAATCATCGCCCCTACTAGGTACCATACTATTATCCCTTTACTCACTTTGGGCAAATCAATGTATGTGATCCTACTCTCCACATAAAATATCTCTCTACATAATCGCCTATTCCTGGCCATATTGACCGTATTAGGGTTGTCCTTCTCTTGAAATTTGGTAGCCTCAAACCTGAGGGCCACCCTCATTGTTCCCTTAGCTTTGCTGGCCCCTGGATTTACATCCCCAAATCATTTTCATGGGTCCCCTGATGCGTCTCCCCCTATGGTGTTTCGCTAGCATCGCTTCATCAAGTCTTACAGCTTGGATAAATCCTTTAATTATTTTATCTCCCTTCATCAAGAAGCATTAATATCATCACTGATAAAAATCACAACATTGCACCATCTGCACTGAACGCCCAAGTAGAGTTTTCCCTTAAGTTCTGGTAACTCCTCTCACGAGTCCATTACCCACTTAATAATTCTCTTCTCCATTGTACCTACCTCATCCGGTATAAAATTCTCTAGATAATTAAATTCATTTTCACAAATGGACCTCTGTCGCCCAACTCTCTTGTAATAAGCTCAGAATAGCTTTCACATCTCCTCCTGAGCATCAGTTGAAGGAACTTGCAGTCAAACCGTACTTAAGATCCTTCCGTTGGCATAATATTTCACTTTCAAAATGTGGTGGTTGACTCCCACCATTATAAGTTTACTCCTACGAGCCAAGAAAAATTTTACCCCAGTTTTTACTTCCATGTATACTACACACTACTATATACCCAAGCCTTTGTATATCTTACATCCATTGGCTAACACACAAAATCTATGCATTTCTTAAAATTTCAACGAATAGTCCTTTTCAAAGACCCATCTGAATCTCTCCCGTTCTAACCATATTGGGTGAGTCTAATTTGGCACCACTTATACTATAGCGGTTATACTTCACCCTAGAAGTCCTTAGAACCCCAACTTATCGAGCAACAATAGGGTGACTTCGACTATGGCCATTATACCCAAAATATTTTACATCTTCAACTGAGCCCCGCCTCCATGCTATCCTCCCAATGGCCCTCGTCGACCGTCCTTCATTGTTCGGCACACGAACACACCCGAATGCAAATAAGATTCACTAATATTTATACCTTATAGCAAGAGAACGAAATATCACCATAGGAATCAACAATCCTAAACATAGGGCTCTATATCAAATAGAAAACAACACTAAAAGTGTAGTACGTCTGCACAGATTCATAAGGACACTAGAACCTGATGCTCTGATACCACTTATGACACCTCGCCCAATAAAATATAGGGTGATCAGTCCCATATGAAATTAAGATAGGAATCTCATGTGGTTCATTCTTAGCATCACTACCGAAAACCAATTAATTACAAATAACCTATTAGGCCTGATGTCAAATTTTCAAACTTTCTAATCTTTTTAACTTAAGCGCACAATCAAACCATCCACACAATTAATGTACACGTTTATTGAATTAAATCAAATAGTAACCGATAACTCTCTGTAAAATATTTATACAACCATATCGAATATGCGCAAACAAAAATGGCGGAAAATAAAATAAATGACAACAGTTGGGCCACATGCCCGAATATTAATTACAATACCTCCTATCTAGATCACAAATATGGAAGCGTCTAAAATAATTCGTGCCAACATCCACAACTCCGACTGTAATGTCACGCTCGAAAGAATTTTCATCTAGGGGTGCCTCTCTCTGGACACCTAAAAGGTTTTTAAAATATTTGAAAATAGGTGAGAGCCCAAAACCTTTTAGAAAATATTTAGCAAGTGTTTAAAATACTTTAATATTCAAAATACGATATTCTCCACCTTTAAACTGGTGGCGAACTCACATGAGATACCCCTCGCCTCTCATCTAATAGTGCGCACCTAATGCATGTATTTTTAAACACCCTTAGTTACGCTACCCAGTCTAATAGTATCTCACCAAATCATATGAACACCCACAGGCTATATCAACAACCCGTGTATATAATATCCTAAGCTTTCGCCCACTTATGCATTATATTATTCTCGCTTATAATTCATCCATT